>JAAGEH010002528.1:2948367-3080385 GCA_011751065.1 Lasiurus cinereus
TATCACATGTGCGTATTAACCAATCCATAGTTTCCCTATTATATAATATAATAAAGGCATAAGCATCTAGAATTCATAAAAGAAGCACACTTAGAAATTATTTTCTTCTTATAAATCGTTGCATATTGCTAATTAACACCTCTCTTTTCCCAAACCTTGTTTAGTACAATTTTACAGTTTATAAAAGCAATGAAATCATTGACAAGTTGACTATATTGTTCATACATTGCTGTTTGATTTTTATCATCGTTTGCTTAGATTAAAGACAGTCTGATGTACTGGAAATGACAAAGGTGGGCACAAATAGGTAAATAATAATAAAGAATGCAATCATTAATAAATAATAAGGCCAGGATAAACTCTGTTTCTCAGACTCACCACCCCTGAGCGTGTACATGTTTGTTGCAATGAGTAATCCCCATTTGACTCCTGGTTGAACATGAGATGCCAGGTGAAGAGCACGCAACTAGCCCATGGACGCTCGGTGCAATCCGCAGGGAAGAGAGGGCGCCCTGTGTATGAATTATGATTCGACACGGTTGGTCGCCGCTGGCGGCCAAATATGCTTTCCCTTTGCTGTTTGCTCCAATTTCTCTTTGGACGGGTTGAAAGAGCACTCCATGTCCAGGTCACGATGTTTGCTCAGAAATAGTAGTACAGTTGCAGCTGTGTTTGTTGGAGCAAGAGACTAGTTTAAATAGCATTACCATTTATCCAGTCCATTAAGAGAACTCTGTAAAATAACACCAACTCTGCATAAACTACAGGACAGTGTCATAAAATTACAAGCACTTGTTGACAGATGGAGAGTGTAAGTGGAGGGGGAGGTGAAGGCCTGAGGTTGGAGGTTAAAAGAGACAGTACGGGGTTTTCTTCAGGTATGTACATATTCCATGGTCTCCTTGGGTCCTCCTCCAAAACTAAAGTTGTGTTTTTTGTTTTAAATATATTTTATTGATTTTTTTAGAGAGGAAAGGAGAGGGATAGAGAGTTAGAAACATCGATGGGAGAGAAACATCGATCAGCTGCCTCCTGCACACCCCCTACTGGGGATGTGCCTGCAACCAAGGTACATGCCCTTGACCGGAATGGAACCTGGGACCTTTCAGTCCACAGGCTGACGCTCTATCCACTGAGCCACACCCGTTTCGGCTAAAGTTGTGTTTTTGTTATCAATGTAAGGAGTGGAGAAAGTTCTTTTTAGTGCAACCTGGAGCTGGTTAACTGACAGATTTCAGTGGCTTTTGAAATGGTCCATTATGATGGATGGGAATGTGTGAGTAGCAATTAAGTATACATAGGAGTAGCCTATACAAATCTTCCTGAGAAATGTCACCTGAAAGGGGACTTAGCAGGGAGTGAGTCACACTTTTCAACTGGAGTTTACAACTCCTGAGCTGGGCTTATTAGAGAGGAATGTCACTGGCAGCCCTGCGGTGGAGTACTCGGTTATAAATATTTGCTTTGTGGTTTTCAGTTTATTTCTTTCCGTATTATTATATTTACCCAGGCTTCGAACATAAGCTTAAGGATCCAACGCGTGTAGCAAAAACTCATTTTTCACTTGCATCTACCAAAACAAAACAAAGTTAACAAAAATAAACACATAGATCCCGTGATTCATTTTCTTTCCTTCTTTGAATTAAAGTTGTTGTTGTTTTAATCGCTGGTTCACAAGTGGCATTTATTATTCCCCAGGGAGCGTCAGAGCCACGAAATTATCTAACATTATAGATAGTAATTTTAAATTCCAGGACTTTTTTTTTTTAAATATATTTTATTGATTTTTCACAGAGAGGAAGGGAGAGGGATAGAAAGTCAGAAACATCGATGAGAGAGAGACATCGATCAGCCGCCTCCTGCACGCCCCACACTGGAGATGTGCCCGCAAGCAAGGTACATGCCCTCAACCGGAATCGAACCCAGGACCTTTCAGTCCGCAGGCCGATGCTCTATCCACTGAGCCAAACCGGTCTCGGCCCAGGACTTTTTTAATGCCCCAGTGACTATTTACCTGAGACAAACAGATGCTGGCTGCTTGCTTTGATTAGTCAGTTCTATTTATTTGCTATCATATTAGGACCTCAGATTCTCAAAGTTGGTTTTGGTAATAATCACTGGGGCCTTTTAAAAGGAAAACATAACCTTTTGTTTTATGACGTTAGAAATGAATTTGCAAAGCATAACAAATATGCAGTTAAGCAGTCTCTATTTCCCTTTTCTTTAGTCCCACAGAAAGACCCTCAGTGTTTGCTTTTTAATATTGATAAGACGAACACATGTTCGTGTTCAAAAAGGCTTAGACGATTCAGAAAAATAGAAAAGAGGAAGGAGAAACGATTCCTTATTTCGCCACCCAGATATAACCACTAAGTACCCTTGTCAACTATTAACTTCGTTTTCCTTTTTCCACGCAATGCCTATAACATGCTGGTACACATGTGTTAGGAAAACATTTTGTTTCAGATCCCCAAGGTCTAGTAGAAGGCCTGGCCTTTAGAAGGCTCTCGGTGTTTGATGTATTGAATTCAATCTCCGTGGGCTCAGGGGTTCGTAACTTGCATGAGCAAATAGTAAGGCTGGGCAGGCGTTATGAATAATGGAGAGCCGAATTCAATTTAAAGAATAACTTGGCTAATTAAATGTTCAGCCCCCATATGTTTGCAAAACCGTGGGAGGGCCGAGACCGGTTTGGCTCAGTGGATGGAGCGTCGGCTTGCGGACTGAAGGGTCCCAGGTTCGATTCCGGTCGGGGGCATGTACCTTGCTTGCGGGCACATCTCCAGTGTGGGGGGTGCAGGAGGCGGCTGATCGATGTCTCGCTCTCATCGATGTTTCTGACTTTCTATCCCTATCCCTTCCTCTCTGTAAAAAATCAATAAAAATATATATTAAAAAAATGTAGGAGGGTTTCGGTAGACACAGCCGAATCAAAACGGTGTCCTATGTTTTTCACCATAGCCAAACATAGACCCTAATTTAATACGCTGCCATACTTCTATAAAAGGAGCCTCCCGTTTCTCTGATGGCAGAGTAGCCTCATCAGAGTCTTCTCTCTAAGGATCAAGGCAGCATGCAACTGCGGCCACCAAGTACGGGCCCCCCTCGAGGTAACTCCCGCCGGCTCCGATGACAGCGTGGGGCCCGAGGTGTCAGGTGCCGCCGCTTCCTGCCGCATTGTCCTCTCGGCCTGCTGGGCCCCGGCCACCATCAATCCGGTGGCGATTGTGCAGGAATCGCAGGTCGCAGTTGCTACGGTTACCGCTGTCCAGCCGGAGCGACATCATTACTCACGGAGGGAGCGGCTGGGAGAGCTGCCGCCGAGGGCTCTGGCTGGGGCCGCCCAGGAGCTCAGGGACAGGGGACAAAAGTCCCTCCGAGGCGGCTGGCCTGGGTGACCCTGGGAGGTGGCATGTCTGGGTGACCCTCCGTGCAAGGAGCTGCTACCTGCCTTGCTGGCCCTGAGACTTTGCTAAGGGCAACAGATGGACCCTGGAACTTTCAAAACCAAAGAACCAGTAAGAGAGATCAAACGTACCCAGGGTTAACTGTCAGTGAATAAAAAAAACCAAGGCCCTTATTATTAAATAACTTATTCATCAGGAGTTGGGCCCAAGGGACTCTGTTCTGGCCACTTAGAAAAAATAAATAAAAAGAGATATCTGAGGAGGGTTTAATTTAAGGAGAGTACATAAGCCAAGACTTGTTGATCAGGAGGTGGACAGAGGACTTGATATGGGGGTATCTGGGCACACATCACAGTGGCCATTCCAGCTTGCTCTGAAAAAAAAAAAGTGGGGAGCAGGCCATGGAAGAGGCCTTGCTTTTGGTTTTGTGTTTAGACCACATGGCATCCGAGGATTTAGAAGTTCTGCATCCCAGGGAGGTGAAGGTTGTGTTTGAGATTCTGGCCAGGCCGCATGTTGATGGTTTTTACTTCAAAGCGATCCCCATTAGCAGGCGTGCTGCTGGGGAAAGTCACCGCGTGGCGGGTTTCTGCTCCTGCCCACCACAGAGCGGGCCGTGGGCATGAAGTCCACAGGAAAGTCACAGGAAAGTCAAGTGCAAGGGTCTTTCCCACTCCTCTGTGCTTAGCTAACGGGCTGCTTTCCCAAACGAAAATGTTTCCATCTCCACCACCAAATGGCCGTGGCCTACGAACTTCAATCCGGGGAACACAGGGATGCAGGCTGGGGAGGAGAAGTGGCATCATATTCGGCCCCGCGTAGCGTGTGGTGTCTGAGGGCCTCGGCCACGGCTGACATGTGGCCTGTGATATGTATGTACATGGGAGCATAGAGAGTTCGTCTCGGGGGGTCAGATGGTGTTTCCTGAGACATGGATTGAAGCATGTGATCTGCACATCAAAAAAGATGCCCATGGACTCACATCACCAGGGAGTATTTCAAAACGTGACTGTGAGTCATACAATTGCCATTGCCATCTCAAGAATGCAGTGCGATGCCTTTAACAGGATTAAATGAGATATCTGTTAGAGTGGGACATTTGATCTATTAGACAATGTTTTAGAAAAAACAACTTGAGGCTTCTGGCTTATTTTTTCTTCCTTAGCTCTCAAGTCCTAGCAGTAATATTTCATTTTCACAAAGGATATCAGCTATTTTTTTTTTCCAGGAAAAAGCTACAACGGCAATTGTATGACTTACGTTCACATTTTTAAAATACTCCCTGATGATGTGACTCCATGGGCATCTTTTTTTTTTTTTTGATGTGCAGACCACATACTTCGATCCGTAGCGTTTACATACATGTTAACTTTAGGAGGAGGTGTCCGCAGCATTTTGGTGGTGTTTGAAGCCACTGCGATCAGTGACGTGATACGGTGAGAGAGGGGTGCAAGGTGCTGGTGGTTCGGGGCCTCTTCCGCTCGGGTCTTGGGAAATAAGTGGACTCTTGCGGACTCAGGTTTCCTTGTCTGTGAAATGTGAAGGAGCCTATTTACCTCCTGAGGACACTCCCAGTGATCATTTCCCTTCTGTATTCAGAAGAACGTCATCACCTTTCCAGCATGATGGGAATTACGTCTGTGTTATTATCATCCTCTCATTGCAACCTAAAGTAAAAGTAATAGTCACCCGGATGTCCCTGCAACTTCGCCCACAGTCAGCAAATCACCCCTTCCTTGCATTGATTCTCAGGGTAATAACGTATGCAGGAGCACAGACAATTTGTTTACCACTGTAAATTAACATAAAATGTGCATTGATAGCATTTTATTTCTCCCTGTTTGGCCACGTGAGGTCTATGAAGGCCAGACTGTTCTTAATAAGGTCTCTTCCCCTCTCGCAGCTGATGATTCATAGAGTTTTAAAATTCCTCTATGAAATGAAACGGGGATGCAAACAGGGACTGGGACTCAGAAACTACTTAGGTTAGTCACGTATTTAGATGGTTGCCTTAACGATGTGTTTTCCTGAATAATACAATGCAGGAAAAATACGAATTAGGGTATCTGACTAAACTATTCTGGAAGTTAAGGAGATTTACATATGTTGCTAAAGAACATTTTGATCGCTAATTATAAGTTCAATTTTTGAAATGAGACGCGATAATTTATCCATGTAGCTTGTAACATGAAAATAGGATTTGATCTGGGGAACATCCTGTGATCGTTAATAAACGTCACGTTGACTTAAAAGTACACTTTCAGACTAAACGTTATGTCTAAATGCAGTGCAAACTGCAGACCTTTTAACGCTTTGGAATCAAACAACGTGAGATGATGAAGCAGGTTTGAGCCAGAAGTTAGTTTCGTTTTGTTTTGTTTTTTTAACCTAATTCTTTTAATAAGGACATGAGCTTTGCAATCAGATGAAGGGGATGTCTGTCCTCTTCCTTACCTTTGCCCAGAACCAAGTTCATTGCAATCACTGAATATTTTTATAGGGGATATCTGATGAATTGTGATATAAGAAACTTTAGGCTGCAGTTAAAAAAAAAAAAAGCACAAAAACAATCCTAAATTCTACAGGAGGAAGCAAAGAAAAATAAAAAGTCCTGTCAATAGCAACAGCCTGGATCTAGGGTCCGACATGGCTGTGCGAAATGTTATTAAGAGAGCATGTGTCCAGCTCAGTATGGCAACTGGATTCAGTATTTTTTAAAAAGAGAAAAGAGAAATAAATAAGTCTGGAAACAGAATGGGAAAAGATAGCCTCGCCCCATCACGATAGGGCCCTTCTTCTAGGGGAGAGATGAAAGCCCGAGGCCTGTGAATAGCTGAGAACCGCCGAGAAAGCTCCATTGCTTCCCCTCCAACAGTTCCAATTGATTGAAAAAAAAAGCCTAATTTAAAGTTGTGTTTGTTCTGTGTCTTAAACCATCAGGATTCTCTTTTAGGGCCGGGGAGGAATGCTCGGGCGGAAAAAAAGAAGCCGAGGATAAAAAGTCATTGCAAGCTGACAATTGTTCCTAATCCTCACAAAATGCTGGAGAAATTAAATTTATTCTTTATTGCTCCAAGTGTTACCTAGGTCACTGGGCGATGGGAAAATTGGACTGGAAGTCGAGCAGGCGCAAGCTTTGTTTTGTGTCTACATGCTTAACCTTAGACACGACAAGGCATCTTAGAGTGTTGTGGGAACTGGGTTCAGAGCATTAACACCAAGACTTTTATTACCCGGGATTTTAATAGGCTGGGCTGTCAGGAGATGAAAATGCTGTGTTTACATTGCGGTGTTAAATGATCATTTAATTAACACCTGAGGGGGGGGAAAACTTGTGAAATTCTTAGTGGCTTTTATGGTTGGTTTCCTGGGAGGTTTTAATATCCAAGTTTCATTGAGATTTTTTTTTTTTCTTCCTAAGTCGAGATACAAAAGACATTATGAACTTCTTAAGGAAGACAAACAGTTTAACCTTGACCTTTTTTTTTTCTTCTAAAATATTAATTTAAGTTACATTTAACATTTGGGGTACTTACTTTCACAGTTTTTAACTCACATAGTCAAAATGAGTCTTCACTGAACACTTTATTTTTTGTGCAACCCTTTAATATTTAAATATTATTTGGTTTACATTGTAAACTTTCTACTGTGAGACATTTGGAATGGACGGTTTTCCTTAATTTAGTACATTTATAATACTACTTATAAATATTTTACATTTTTTAACTACCGTTATAGTGTTTAAAGAATCAGACTTAAAGTAGATAATCATAGGCAAGGAGATATTGGCGGGGGAAGGGTACATTATTATTAAATTTCCATGATGATTTGGTTAGAGCCAGTTACTATCATATGATGAAAGAGGTTTATGATGCCCTTAATATAAGAATTCAGATTCACTTCATCAGTAACTAAAAGATTAGATGTTATTAAATGTCTTAATTTATTCTTGGTCTTTCTTAGAACAATAACCTAAAAAGAAAAGGTCTGGAGGCCAGTTGTGAACATTTGGAAAATATAATGTGAGCTCTCAAAAGCAGCCACACACTCTGAACACTTGGCGATCCTTTATTTTTCTAAAAGCATTAGAATTTATATCTGTTGTTCCTCCTATTTTTAGATGGATATGCCGCTTCCCACTGAATATATGAAACTTAAAAAAAAAAAAATACCGCATTTCCTGGAGACATGCTGTTAAAGAAAAATCTTCCTTAATTTTTCCAGAAATGAGCATGCCATGACAGGGTCGTTTTTCTAAGCACGCTATTTTTGTTCAGATTGAAACTAAAAAAAGGGGATGCTTTCTTTTAAAGTTTAAATTCGGATGCCTCGGGATAAAAACCTCTCCTTGTGTGTTATTCACGGTAAAGGAGGGCGGGGAGGATTGGATGTTATTACAATCTCTTAACAGAAAGGCCCGCTTTGAACCGAGAATTAGACCCTCGTTTGGAAAATACTGCTGAGCATTACATAGGCACGTCGCCCGGTGTTCTACACTCTCCCAACTTCTATCAGGTTTCAGCTTTATTCGAAAACCTGCCTCATTTTTTGTTTTGACCCACATTTATCATTTTCTCCCCAAAGCTGCTTTCCACTCACTTTCTAATAACAAAAGCCCCCATGTGGGGACATCGCTTTAAACTTTATCTGTGTTACCTAAGGATCTGCACTTTGATTCTGAGATCCTTGCAAGGATACAGAATGCTTAGAAGTGTAAAAGTCTGAGCTAGAAATGGAAGAAGAGAGGAAAAACAAAAACAAAACAAAACCGGATTATTTCACCTACTGGATACCCGGTATATTCTACATATTGTTCATTCTGGCAACTAATATTCCAAACCTACTGTGTGTGTCTGTGTGTGTCTGTGTATGTGTATGTTGTGTGTTTGGAAGGTGGAAATGCTAAGAGCTAGAGAAACACAAATACTTTGTGAATATTTAAAATGCTTGCAGAATAAACATGGGGGGAAATTGTAGGAAATTTCATTTAACGTAAGATAAATGCCTCGCTTTTATACTAAGAAAGCCAGCGATGTGTGTACTTTACACTGAGAAAGTCAGTGTTGACATTTTAATTATCAAATTTGGCACTTATAGAGGTTAAAAAAGAGAGATTCCAGGACTTAGTTTAGATAAAATCTCCTTGTTTGTTTCTTAAAAAAATAGAAATGGCTGTTCTAAATACAAATAATATACTTACCAAATATATTTGATAGTTACTCTATTAAACTCCTTACATATAATGAGGTTGAGAGATAGGATATCTATTCCACTCTGTAGTGATTAGGAAGTTAAAACTAACTTCCCTCCTGCATGAAACACTTTTTGCCTGACTTTTCAGACGCTGGACTCTAATTCTAAAGGCAGTCTTTAATCATTGCTATCGCCACACACACACACATACATGCTTTGTCCCAGGCAAGCCCATTTTCCTGCTACTGTTTGGGAATTTCAGCTCATTTTAGGACCCCTTCCTCACTTCCAATCGATAGCAGCTTGCCCTCTTCATATAACCGTACCTCTACAGACATGTTCCAGAAGGCTTCAGTGTCCTCCAAATAGCCATCCACCACAATGCGGTGATTACGAGCACTGACCTGTCTCATTCTGCCAAGGGCTAGACTCTCTGAATGTGTAACCATGAGCATGCCACTCCTTCACCAGCCCCATGCCTCAGTTTCCCCTTGTGCAAAACTAAGATGATGGAAGAATGTACCTGGTGGAAGTGCTGTGTGGATTTAATTAGTCACTCAAGGATGAAGG
This sequence comes from Lasiurus cinereus, assembly GCA_011751065.1. Classification (NCBI taxonomy): domain Eukaryota; kingdom Metazoa; phylum Chordata; class Mammalia; order Chiroptera; family Vespertilionidae; genus Lasiurus; species Lasiurus cinereus. Next base: position 2,957,538 of record JAAGEH010002528.1, read on the forward strand.
CTTAGTGAGTGTGATGCTTGACATATAGCAAGTGCTAAGTATTTGGTTGTTATGTTTTGTTTTTATAATTAAGCCTTCTTCCTGTTGTGCTATTAATATTATTCTGTGCTCATATCACATGCTAACTTTGCAAAGACCCCTTTTTTTTAACCGTTGTCTTTGTTTTGCATACAAAAATCTAGCTGAGTGCAGGTTTGGTTAATAAATACCTGCTGGCTGAATGCTCGAAAAAGACAGTGGCAATAGTTTGGATGTGGAGTGAAATGCATCGTGGCAGGAAGGGAGCAGTGGATGGAAGGTATGTGCCTACCTCTGCTGGTCTCTAGCTGCAGATTCTGAGCAAAGGTACTTGAGGTCTTTTTAAGGACCAGTTTCTTTGCCAGTGGACAGTCGCCTGGATAAGAGAGGAACCATGTCTGATGTGTTCACCATCACATCACCCCCAATTTAGCACCAGGCCTCCTGGTCTCTAGGGGATGCTCGAACAGAATTGAGAGAAGGAGAGGAAATCAAACATATCATAGATTTGTTTAGCTCTTTTTCAAAAATGTCTAGGGCCCTCTTCACAGAACTTCAGTGAATGATAATAGTGAAATTACTCGTGGTAATAAACCAAGAAAGAGATCATTAGGTTGTGGATGAGCGACTTTGAGGTTTTTTTCTCTCTCCTATTAGCATTTAGAAAATAAAGATGCTTATATTGTGCACGGCTCTGCTATTAAATGTGAATTGTTTGAAGGTTTAGGTTTTTTTAAAAACAGATTAAATGAGATTTGATGGGTATGCATTATTAAGTGGTTATCCTGATACTTGATAATCCCTCCATATGAGGTAAGTGGTGTAAGACTGAAGTAGTTTCCATAATCACCTGCCTCTCAAACATCACTAAGGACAGCATCAAGACATGACTCAAAAAAACCAAACAAGGCACATAAAGGGAGTTGGTTCGGGCAGGGTTTTAGGTTCCTATTTGTGTGGTGGTCTTTTGATGGAAACAGGTTTGAGAGCAAGGTCGACCACGATTTTCCCTGATTCTCCCTAGCAAAGGCATTGAGCGCCTGGGACAGCTGAATTTCCCTGACCTTTGGAGGAAAATAGAATGTATAGAACGTGCATGCCCTGGAGACAACTGGAATCTGGAGCCTGTTTGTAAAGGACCAGCTCTCTCTCTCCCCCCCATCCCCCCCTGCTGCCTCAGTTTGGGTTTTCTTTCCCTCTCTGCCAGGGGAATGAATTCCACACCTAATGAATAGTTTCAAGGAAAGTTGTTAATCAGGTACTCCAAGTGGATTCTTCTTTCATGGCACCGGGGGGACGTGATGGAATGAGAAAGCAGCCGAGTTACATTTGATAAAAGGAAATACCTTTTTCCTCTCCCCACCCAGCCTGTAATCCTCTCGGAATTCAGTTGACGCAGGGAAATTACTGCCGCAAACAGCGTTTGAAAGAGCGACGTTGTGTGAATAACACTTGTAGTTACAATAGCGACATTAAAAATCGCATCATCATATTTCAGGGCAAGCGTTTTCGCCGAAGGGGGTCTGGAAAGGTTTTTTTTCCTTCTTTATTCTTGTCCTTGTTACAGCAAAGCTCTGCACAAGGGGCAGGATGACTGTGATCAACATCAGTTCTCATTCTTCTCCGAGTTGTCCGTTACTATTCTGCTGCCTTGAGATGGGATGCTAGATCAAAACCAGTTGGAGAACTTGAACTCAGTGTGACAGAGGGGCTGAGAAGAAGCATGACTGTGACAGAATGTTAGGAGAATTGTCAAATGTTGTTCTTTAACCCTTTCCTATTCAAAAAAAAAAACCATACACGGATGGAAAGAGAGAAGAGTGGTTTAATGCAGCGATGGAACCCAAAGACTGCTTGATTTTTCAGCGAAGTGGCCTGGTTTAACACCCTATAAAAGTACAGAGAAGCAGATGTTGCGGAGGTTTAGTTATTTCCCAATAAATGCTATGCCCATATTATCAGTATGGTATCGATTGCAAGTTACTTTAGTTGTATTTGTATAAGATGACTCAAGTTTAGCTTTATGAAAGGATAGGCCATCTTATATATATATTGTATTTTATTTTTATTTATTTATTTTTTAAAAATATATATATATATATTAATGATTTTTTACAGAGAGGAAGGGAGAGGGATAGAGAGTTAGAAACATCATGAGAGAGAGACATCAATCAGCCACCTCCTGCATACCCCATACTGGAGGTATGCCCGCAACCAAGGTACATGCCCTTGACCGGAATTGAACCTGGGACCTTTCAGTCCGCAGGCCGACGCTCTATCCACTGAGCCAAATGGATTTTGGCCTATTTCTTGTGTTTTAAAGCAGTGAGTTCTAGGGTGTGCTTTCTGACGGCACAAGAGAAAGGGCTCTGTGGTCAGATGTGTTGGGAAGTAATGGAAATCATATCCCCATGGTGACCGTGTGGCACACCGGTGCGTTGGTCTCCACAGCTCTGTGCCATAAGGAAAGCTATTGGACTGCAAAAGCCTCCTCTTTCTGTACTTCCCACTTCGCTCATTAACTCAAGTGACAAGAACAGCCTGATAACTTTTCCTTAATTGTCTTTGTGATTTGAAAAAACAACAACAACAACAACACAAAAACTATTTTGGACATGGTAGGTCGACGTTTAATGTTATTTTTGGGTACCAATGTGGTCAGATAAATAACTTTTTATAGTCCATTAGCTTGAGAAATCTGTTGTTCTCGTTACCTTTGAAGGTAAACTTTGCATTTTTTGTTAATTTTAAGGAGAAAGAAATGTAGATCCTTCTGTAAGAATTTCAATAACTTAGATGTTTGTGTGTGTGTGTGTTTTATGTAAAATCATTTGTTACATGCATTCACACAAACATCTAAGCAAATGCTAGTGCTAAGTTATGGAAACTTTTACAAAATGATCTAAATTTTTCTAGGACACACATACACACACACACACACACACACAGCATTACTCAACTACTACTTTAATGACTGAGGAGATTTTGTCACTTCACTCTCTCTCCTGGCCTTGCTGTGTAGTTGTAGCACCTGAGACCTGCGTTGTGCAGGATCCTTCAGCAACATGAGGAGGTGTGCATCCTCTAAGAGGGGTGCGAGCTTGCAGGCATCTTTCTCATTCCAGAGAGGGCATTAAGCCTCAAGTGCTTTATGTACAATTTATACATGGTTGATGGACTTCGAAATCAGCATAGAGTTCCGCTTATTCAGTGTTGTGTTTTGTCTTTTAAATCAAAATCCATCTCTCTAAGACTAAATAACACACATACACACACACACACACACACACTCACACACTTAGATATGATATGATAGATTAGGGATAGGAATAAAAAGGAAAAAAAACAATAATATGATAAATCTCCTAAGACAACTATTTTTCATGCATCTGACAGGTAGGTGCTTTTCACCAGGATACTTACATTGATCATTAATGAAAAATACAGTCCCTCTCTCTCTTAACCCCCTCAGTGTGCTGCACTCACTGCTAATTCTTATTTATTTCAATATCACAAGAAGAGATATCGAAGGAAACACCAAGTTATGGCTAAAACACAACTACTGTGAAGCCTGATGGTAAATGGGCTTAATAGAAATAATTCACTTCAAATATGTCCAGTATTTATAAACATTTTTTTTTGGATTTTATTAAAAGCATAACAGCAGCCCATTTTGTAATAGTTTAGGTGTCCTCTGCATAAAGAAACTGATAATCCCAACCCTCTCTACTTCTCTGTTCTCTCTTTCTTTTTCTTCCCATCCCCACAAAAATAAGTTTGTTTGTTTTTCTTTAGTTGGGTAAGGTTGGAAACCTTCTTAATCCAGTTCTTTATCTATACTAATAAAAAGGCTAATTAGGCCAGATAGACCAGACACCTTCCGGTCATCCTGCCTTCCTCCGGGACAAAGCCATGGTGGCGGGGGCTGAGGCAGAGGTGATCAGGCCAGGAGGGGAGAGCAGTTGGGGGCAATCAGGCAGGGGAGGGCAGTTGGGAGTGATCAGGCAGGCAGGAGGAGGTGGTTAGGGATAATCAGGAAGGCAGGCAGATGAGTGGTTAGGAGCCAGCAGTCCCGGATTGTGAGAGGGATGTCCAACTGGCGGCAGTCAGACATTCCCTGAGGGGTCCCAGATTGGAGAGGGTGCAGACTGGGCTGAGGGACATCCCCCATCCTGTGAATGAAATCGTGCACCAGGCCTCTAGTTGGAGTATAAAAGGGGAAGGAATATTGTACATGTAGATTATCCTACATAGGATACTGACAAGAATATAGTATTTTCTTTTTTCTTTGTGTTATTATTTTTTCCCATCATCATTGATTCTCCCTCTACCCCCTTTTACTCTTTAGGCTCATTGTCATCTATCATATTGCATATTTTACTTATTTATCGATTGTCTGGCCCTCCCAATTAAAATGCCAGTTTCCTGAAGGCAGAGAACAGTAGTAGGTGCACAAGAAATATTGAGTGAAGGAATAGAGCTTTGCAGCAACGTTGTCAGAATTGGAATTCCCATTTCAAACCTTCCTAGTATGACTTGGATGGAGCATGTTGCTTTTCCTCTCTGCCTCAGTATTTCCTTCTGTAAGATGGAGATCCCTAGTGCATCAATGCCATAGACCAGTGGTCGGCAAACTCATTAGTCAACAGAGCCAAATATCAACAGGACAACGATTGAAATTTCTTTTGAGAGCCAAAGTTTTTAAACTTACACTATATAGGTAGGTACTTTGTTATTAAGTTAATTAGGGTCCTTCTAAGCTGGCCTTTGCTGAAAACATTTTCAATCTGGTCTACCCCTTCCAACTCTCCCACCCCCACTCGTCCTATATACTTGTTTCTCTATCTCCTTTCGTTCATCCTCTCTGTATGTCCAAAACCATCTCCACATACCTTCCTCCATCCTCGACACTGCACCTTCTTCCACGCCACAACGTTCCCTAAAATTCACTTAATAAATTTTAAGTTTTAAGTCTTAGTTAAACGGTAAATACATTGAATGAAACTTGATATCATACTTAATAACGATATTATTTATTGATAAAACTAAATTCCCTACAATTTACCTTAAATATCCTAAAATTAAATCATGACAGTGACTGACAAACACTAATGTGAACAATGGCCTTGCATCTCCTTGGAGAGTTTGGGTAAGTCAGGTTTGTATGTTGTTGTTTTTAATTTCAGGCGCGATTCCAGGTTCTCATCAATAAGACGACTTCTCAATTTACTCTTGATAAGGTTCATGCTTGAAAATGATTGTTCACATAAATATGTAGACCCAAATAAGGAAAGAACAGCAAACGCTAGTTTTTTCAGTTGATTGTATGAGTCAGGAATACTATTCCAGTTGTTAAAAAGCAACATATTTTCCTTCTCCAGGTCTTTCAAAGCAGACCACTTGTGCTGTGAACTAAGTTCACATTTGTTTTTCTCCAGTATTTCTACATCAGCACAAAGATGTTCAAATTTCTAGTTCCACAATTCTTTGTGTGTTTTTTTTTAAATCCAGCAATTGCATTTCAAAGTTGCCAGTGTCATAATTAAAGGGAGAAACATTTAATTCTGTTACAATAGCATTAAGGGGTTTTTAACAAAGGCTAACGTAGCTTTGCTGTTTCTGAATTCCTGAAACCTGTTGAGAAAAGCTTCCCTCATATTTAAAAGTGTTGTTTTGAAATAGCAAATGTCAATATCAGAATTATTTTCTTGGCGATGTTTCAACAGGCTTGCAAAGTGAATCAAAGTTTCTCTTTGAAAATCTTGAGCAAAAAGAGATAATTTGTTTTCGAATAAAATAACTTCTGGTAACATCAAAAAAAGTGTGTTTCCTTTCCCCTGTAGTTTACAGTTAAGCTGATTTAGATGAGACGTAACAATAATTGTGAAATAAAAATATTTTCTGTTTTCCCTGTTCTGCTTCTGGAAAGTCGAAATCCCACCTGACTTTGCTGTAAACTAAGTGCTGCTGCATTTCCCCTTGACTGGGCTGTTGCCACTCAGAGGGTGCCACCTCCCTGCCTTGTACGGCTGTGCACTGCCAGACAATAGACACCTTCCAGTGTGCCAATAGGCTTATTTCGGTTTCAGTATGTTTTTTATTCATTGAAGGGAGAGGGGGAGAGAGATGGAAGCATCAATGATGAGAGAGAACCATTGATCGCCTGCCTCCTGCACGCCTCCTACTGCGGATCGAGCCTGCAACCCAAGCATGTGCCCTTGACCGGAATTGAACCTTGTCTTCTGGATTCATAGGTCAATGCTCAACTACTGAGCTATACAAGCCAGGTGGTTTACTGACTTTTTTTATTATTTTTATTTTTTATTTTATTTTATTGATTTTTTACAGAGAGGAAGGGAGAGGGATAGAGAGTTAGAAACATCGATGAGAGAGAGACATCGATCAGCCGCCTCCTGCACACCCCCTACTGGGGATGTGCCCGAAACCAGGATCCATGCCCTTGACCGGAATCGAACCTGGGACCTTTCAGTCCGCAGGCCGACGCTCTATCCACTGAGCCAAACCGGTTTCTGCAGTTTATTGACTTTTTAACATGATTAATTCACACACACACAACTAGCTGAGGAAGTTAAAAGGATGCTACCTTGACTAAGTCTAGTATATTATAGAAATTGTTTCATTTTGATACTATGATTGCTTGTTAACAGAATTCTCTTAGGAGGCATTTCCCTCCTTGAGGACTTGGGCCTCATCTTTCTAGTCACAGAGAGCAGTAGCCACAGAGAGCGGACACTCAGATGCTCACGGGCTGATGGCCAAGTGCAGGCCGGACAGAGGACCCAGCGTCATCCTTCACGACAACTGGGCTACAAAAAGCATCCGAGGCTTGAGCTCTTTCATATCGGTGCATTTGTTTCAGTTTAAAGGGAGCAGCAACCCGTAGCTTGTTTACAAAATCAATGTATCTTCTATCAATAGAAGAGGCGCGCTTATTTATAAGTGGCTGTTTTGTGCCCGTTACTTGGGGTGATATTGTCTCTTCTCTTTGTGAAAGCCCGCAGAGGAGACTCTAAAAAATGGCCTCCTTTCTAGCATGTATTGATTCTTTCTGAACATTCTTGTACATTTGTCCTCGCGTGTGATTCTGTTTCATTTGCAAATAAAACAACAGCGCCTCGAATCTACTCGAATCTCCAGGATTGAGCTGGCTGGAGTCACAGGAAGGGACCGAGGCAGCGGGCTTTTTGTCATCGTGCTGTGTCCATCCTGGATTGCCAAGGCCCGTGGACATCATCTCCTGCGCTGCCACGGTTCTTCGCCATTTTTATGAGACTCCCCATTTGGTCCCCGTTAAACCCGGCGATTTGTTCCTTCCCACCTACCTTGTCTTCCCTGTGCGAGGGGGAAAGAGGGAGTCACAGAGACTGCACCTAAAAGGACATCATCTTAGCTGAGCACATCCACTCCCAGGGAGGCCGTGAGTCATCACAGCCCGGCTGGGGTGCTGGGAAACGGGGAGCAGAGGTGAGGAGGGCAGGCAGGGGGGGTGAGGCAGTGATGCCTGGGCGGTGGGGACCGGCCAGCAGCAGCAAGGTTATCACCTCCCCTCCCCCCGCCCGCCCTGGCCTCACAGACCACTGGGCAGACAGACTGAAGTTTGCATCCACGCAGGGTACCCCATTTCTGTTCCTGGTTCGGTCTTGGTCTGCAGGAGCTCCTCAGGGGACCGTACTGCCCGGGTCACTTTTCTTGCCCCCAATCAAAGCGGTTGTTTAACAGAAGGGGCCCGCTGGCATCCCGTGTGTGTGGCTGGAGGCGGGCTTTGCTGCCTTCCCACCTGCTTTGACCCCTTCCCTCCATGCGGAGAAGTGGCTTCTGATTGGAGGAGGAGGTGATGATGATGAGGAAACGGGGATGAAGTATTGAGGTCCCTTGAAAGCCCTCGTAGCTGGAATACATGACCCAGGAGCCCTCCGAAGTGTTATATTCACATCAATCAGGACTCATTTCCTCAACATGATGGAGAACCAAATGACAGATGAGAACACTGAGCCCCCAAAGAGAGGATGGAATTTGCCCAAGTGGCAGAGGGGCATGGGAATACGGTGCTGTGCACGTCAGCACACGTGAATGCACTGGGGACAAGCATTTCTTTTAATTAGGTTAAAAAAAACACACACCAGACATTCACGAGCCTTTATCATGTATTTCAAATCCTCGCCATGTTCACACATTGGTAGCCGTGCACACACAGGTCCCTGCGGGGAGCTTGTCACGCTCTGTGCCCCCCCCCCATCCGCGCCCGTCACTTACCCAGACTTGGAGCTGAGGGTCACCTTGCCGCATCCCCTCCCTGTACCTCCCCTGTCGAGTTCCTCTGACGACCTCCCGGGGACCACATCCATCCATCCATCCATCCGTCCTCTCCCGTCCCTGCTCTGTGATTTCTCCTCCCACACCACCGTCTGCCCAGCTGCCAGAGGTGGCCGAGAGGACAGCCAGGACCCTGTCCCTCCTCCGGCCCAGGATCACTGTGCACGTTAGCGCAGCAGTTTGAGGTTTCACAGGACATTTCCCCGTGCCTGGCATTCAGAGGAACGCTGGTACATAATTTTCACGGCCTCGGTTTTATAGATCCAATGACTGTGTTTGAAAGTGCTTACCTGAGGGACTAGCCCACCACGACAGGGCTTGTAAGTTCATAGAACCGTTACTTTTCTCTAAATGCTTACTCATACCCACAGTCTGTGGTCTGAATCCCTGCCTTGGCCTTAACCTTCCCTCTGTGGTCCCAAGTCATTGTTCTTATTTCTTGACGTTTTCTTATTTAACCCTTACACTGGAAGAGGGATGCAAGTAAGTTACCGTATTTTCCGGTGTATAAGACGAATGGGCGTATAAGACGACCCTCACCTTTTCCAGTTAAAATATAAAGTTTGGGATATACTCGCCCTATAAGACAACACCCGGCGTATAAGATGACCCCCGACTTTTGAGAAGATTTTCCTGGGTTAAAAAGTCGTCTTATGCCAAGACTGGTTTGGCTCCGTGGATAGAGCGTCGGCTTGCAGACTGAAAGGTCCCGGGTTCGATTTCGGTCGGGGGCATGTACCTTGCTTGCGGGCACATCTCCACTGTGGGGCATGCAGGAGGCGGCTGATCGATGTCTCTCTCTCATCGATGTTTCTGACTTTGTATCTCTCTCCCTTCTTCTCTGTAAAAAATTAATAAAATATATTTTTTTAAAAAGTCATCTTATACACCGGAAAATACTTTAGCCACTCTTGAGCCTCTGTACATTTGCTCCTGAGAGTTTCTTCATTACCAGGGAAGCTTCTGTTCACCTGCCAAGACCCAGATTGTGCCTCCTCTACTATGAAGGCCGACTTGATTTCACTGAAGAAAATGTGACCCCGTTTACTTACTGCCTCAGAGGAGCAGTGATCTCCATTGGAAGGTCTCATTCCAGCCTGGCCCGGATCAGACCTCTTCCCTGGAATGCTTCTTTCTGGACGCCCTGGAAGAAGACCCCTTACCCCCTGTTTGCTAACAGTATGCCTTGTCTCTCAAGAGAAGGCCATAGCAGAGGTCCTATTTTATTTGTCTCACCATCAGCTTAGGTCCTGGCCCATCGTTGGGACTGCCCCTTGACTCGGGAGCTTTTAAGACTGAACCTAAGGAGCTCAATCTGTGTGTCTTCTCTGAGGCTTTTTTTGAGGGGGAACATGGGGATGGTGGAGTTGAATCCTAATCTGCTCCCCTTTCAATGCTGCTCCCCTTATGCCTGCGTTCGTTTCAGGTGACAGCGGTCTGGGAGCAGAGTGAGTTTGTCCCCCTCTCTCTCCTTCTAGACTTCAAGCTGCTGGTGGCAGCCTCTGAGTCCCTATCATGTGTGCTTCCTGCCCCGACCCTGCTACTAAGCCCATACATAGCACAGGCTCCATACATGCTCGTTTAAGTAGATTTTAAAAAAGGACACTCCATTCTTTGCCTCCAACTCAAACTTCTATCATGGAAAGAGAAAACTTCCTTTTGAAAAAAAAGAGAAAGCCTTCAGTAACTGTGTCTGATTTTTAAACAGTTCAAATATGCAAAAACTATGTTTATGCGTGCAGATTGGCAAGGCAAGGCGATGCTCAAAGGGTAAACACTCCTGGCAATTACTCTGTTCCATCCTGTTGATTAGGGGGCGTATTATGTTCATCTGTTTGCGAGTTTGTAAAGAGAGGACAGGTGAGTCAGCACACTGTGGTTCAGAGCGCCGTGATTTGGGGGGCGGACGGGACGGGGTGACAAGTTTAGTGGGCGCAGCGTGCTGGGTGGGAAACACAGTCCTGGCCTGGCTGCCTTACAGGTCATGGAAGGTCATCCACCACGTGTCTTATGGTTGCTGTGAAGACTGCCTGTGGGATGTCTGTAAAGTTTTCACACCATCACTTCTCAGTACATATCATTGGCATGTGATTCGAAACTGGCACGTTGCTGGGTTGAGTGCTTTCTCTAAATCATGCACTTGACAATGAGGACCTTTCGCTTTCATTTCTGAAGTTCCTGGATGATAGTTCATACTGTGGATGCCTACAGAGAAAGCTCTAGTTTAATTTATCGATAAGACATAAACTTAAAGCTGGAAAATAGGTGTGTTTTTTTTGTTTGTTTTTTAAATATATTTTATTGAGTTTTTTTACAGAGAGGAAGGGAGAGGGATAGAGAGTTAGAAACATCCATGAGAGAGAAACATTGATCAGCTGCCTCCTGCACATCTACTACTGGGGATGTTCCTCAACTGAGGTACATGCCCTTGACTGGAATCGAACCTGGGACCTTTCGGTTCGAAGACCGATGCTCTATCCACTGAGCCAAACTAGTTTCGGTGAAAATAGGTGGTTTAGTTAGTGGATTCATTCTATGCTTTTGGCTTCCATAGTAAGGAAAACTAGTCGCTTACCGAGCAAGACATTCAGAGATAGGGTAGCCCATAGCCTTTCATTTCTTTCTGTTTCATCCTGTTTCTGTCCTTAACATTCAGCTTGTCCTAAGGTTTTGCTCCTCATTTCAAAATGGCCATCAGTGGGAGAGAGCAGAAGAAAGAAGGGAGAGAGGAGAAGAAGATATGGCCTCTCCTCAAATGGATTCTGGATTCCTTCCTTTGGTGAATTGAGCCAACTCAGGAGAGGTGCAGAAGGGTAGAGCAAGAGTGACCCGAGAAATGCCGAGGGGTGATTGATTCAAACCAGTGGAGACATCTCTCTGGGCTTTTGGGAGGACGGATAACTGCATCAGGTCAGGATTCCCTTAAGAAGGAGGAGGGGCTGCACTTGGATGTGGGGAAGTAATCACCGGTCTGCCAGGGCTCAGAACTTAAATTCTACTTTTTCTTCTGACTTTGCATGGGGATTTCAAAAGTTGCTTTTAGAGCAAGTTTTAGTTCAGGGGAATAAAACTGAACCTCTTCGAATTGCTGATTGCTGTTTGCTTTGTTTTCACATGGGGGGGTGGGAATAAAGCCTACCTCTCAGGATCTTGAGATGATTAAAAATAAAATCTGAGTAAGGCCCGGTGCCAGGCACTTTTTACCGGCTTGTTTTGAGTAGTTGCTCTAGTTGCTGAATATTCTTGGTCAGAATTTACTTATTTCATCCTTATCTACTGTCTTTCAATTTTCCAGCTTCAGGATCCACACAGGTGCCTCATCACCATATCTAAGTTAAGAGATAAGAAAAAGAAATCATAAAGATCTTTTTAAAAATCCTTACCTGAGGACATGGTTTTTTTTTTTGGTGTTGTTATTTATTTACTTGTTTTAGAGAAAGATGGAGGAGAGTAGATGACAGAAGGATGGAGAGGGAGGGAGAGAGAGAGAAAGAAACATTGATTGATTGCTTTCCATATACCCCATCTAGGGATCACATCCAGAGCCTGGGTGTGTGTCCTGTCTGGATTCAAACCCACAAGCTTCCAGCAGACAATGACCCAATCAACTGAGCCAGCAGGCCAGGGCAAGGTCTATTTTTTTTTTAAACCTAAACAGTTTAGTTTACAGTTTATTAACTGTAAAATGAACTGATATCTTGCAATCCCCACAGAGAGCCCGGATGTAGATACTGCTTTTGCCACTTCCCAGATCTCCTTACCTGCCTCCTCGGAGAGGTGAGCTTCATGAGAATGGAGACTCTGTTTTCTTCACTGTTGTCGCCTCAGCATCCAAATAGCCTCTCCCACGTGGCAGACCGGTAGCTGCTCCATCAGGGCTTGTGGAAGGAAAGGAGAGAGGAAGGGAGGGAGGAGTTAAATGTGACCTACAAAGGTTAAGGCGCTCTTAGTTGGTGACATTGCGCTTGACATATAAACCCACGTTCTTTGTGGGTCTTTGGGGCCTGCATTCCCTGCCCCTTCCCCTTTAGCTTCACCCTGATTTCTTTCCTCCTCGTGTTCCAGTTGCACAGGCATATGCAGTTCCCAGGGTACGACTTGCATTTCCCCGACCACAGGGCCTTTGCATATGCAGATACCTAGGCCTCACTGTTACTTGCCCAGACCCTTCTTCCCTCATAGATCTGGTCAATGTGTCCCAGATCATCCCTGGTTTACTCTGTTTAGGTCCTTCATATTCCCATTCAAACATCTCCTCTGGGAAGCCTTCTGTGATCCTTCAGGTTAAATCATCTTCTCTCTACACATCCCCACCTATGAGGATAGTTTTCCAGAACTGTTTTTAAATACATGTGTACTTGGCCAAACCGGTGTGGCTCAGTGGATAGAGCGTCGGTCTGCGGAAAGGGTCCCAGGTTCGATTCAGGTCAAGGGCATGTACCTTGGTTGCGGGCACATCCCCAGTCGGGGGCGTGCAAGAGGCAGCTGATGGATGTCTCTCTCTCCTTGATGTTTCTAACTCTCTATCCCTCTCCCTTCCTCTCTGTAAAAAATCAATAAAAATTGTATTTTAAATACATGTGTACTTGTATTGTTGATGTGAGAAATGTACACAACTTATGCCAAAGCCACTGGGTGGGGTTGTAAACTGGATGGAGGGGGGTCTCAGGACAGACACTCCATTCCTCCTTGTATGTGTCTGTGTCCCCCAGAGCCTCGCCTGGTGCTGGAGCTCAGAGGAAGCAGGACCTTCTAAGTTCAGTGCCTGGTGCCGGCCCTTTAAGAGGAGCAGCTGGGTCTCCAGCGGCCTCTGTGTCACTGAGCCGCCCTCTGCACTGGTTTTCACAGTCTGCAGTCACGGGGTTTCTCTCCCCAGCTCCGGGAGCCCTGGCCGGGGGTCTGGTGTGAACCCCTTGCTCCTCCGGGCAGCCTCTGAGAGGCGATCTCCCTCCTGATTAGAACAGGGGCCCACGTGGGTGCTGGTCCAGCCCGTTCTGCCCCCTCCATACCTCCTGCCAGTCTCAGGGTGCTTTCTCCTTCACTGCTCTAGTTGTAGGACTTCCCTTCAGCCAGCTCCCCGGCAGGTCTGGGTGATGGTGGGTCTACATCTTAGTTGTCATCTGATGTGGGGGTGGGAGGCAGGAAGAACAGCAATTGCCTCTGCTGCCATCTTGGTCTCCAGATGTCCTTTTCCATTTGCCTTCAGCAAGGAATGAGTTAGTTTAGGGACGTGACATCCTGAACTTCTCATGCACCACTGTGGGCATGTATGTGTGTGTGTCCTGCGCACCACTGTGTGTGAGTATGTGTGCGTATGTGAGTTGCGTGTGTACCAGCTGTCCCTGTGCACGTGCTGAAACAGAGACTGGACCGACAGAGGCTGTGGTGTGGCCTCAGGCTTCGTACAGGTCTACCCCCATACCTTCCACTTGGGGAAGGCAGAGACACCGGTTCGAAGATGTGTAAGCCAGTCCCCTTGCTGATGAGTACTGTAGGGTGAGTCTTCTTTCCCCCACTCATTGGCCTCCGCTAACTCTTTAGATGTAAAGCAACTACTTCATTGCCTGTCTGTCTCTGGGATATGATGCTAATGAGTGAATATTGGGCTGCTAATCACAGACAGACAGCTCTGCCTGGGGTGAGAATATTGTTCCTTGGAATCATGGCCTAGTCATTTTCTAAACATGTGAGCGAGGCAAAATAATGGACCACTCTGAACTTCAGTTTCTTTCTCCAGAAGGTGAAAGTAATACGAAATCACAGATTTGTTATAAGAAATAAGAATATGTACAATTTGCTGAAACCGGTTTGGCTCAGTGGAGAGAGCATCAGCCTGCAGACTGAAAGGTCCCAGGTTCGATTCCGGTCCAGGGCATGTATCTTGGTTGTGGGCACATCCCCTGTAGGGGGCGTGCAAGAGGCAGCTGATGGATGTCACTCTCATCGATGTTTCTGCCTTTCTATCCCTCTCCCTTCCTCTCTGTAAAAAAAAAAAAGTATGTACAAGTGGCTGGCATGGTATTAAATACACAGTGTTCATAGAATTTTTGAGTTTTGAACATGTTAACAACAGAAGCCTTTTTTGTTTGTTTGATTTTATTGTAGCTACAATAAAATCACAGATGTTTGTGTGAGGTTTAATGTGATGGTTACCTTAGAAGAAAAGTTTACGCCTGGCTGGTGTGGCTCAGTGGTTGAGCACCCACCCATGAACCAAAAGGTTACCGGTTCGATTCCGGTCTGAGCACATGCCTGGGTTGCAGGCTCGATCCCCAGCAGAGGGCATGCAGGAGGCAGCCAGGTGATGATGTTTCTCTCTCATCACTGTTTCAATCTCTTCATCCCTCTCCCTTCCTCTCTCTCTAAAAGCCAATAAAAACATATTTAAAAAATAAAATAAAATAAAAGTTTGTTCCTTATCTGTATTACATTAGTGTAAAATGTGACTACTTGGTGAGTTGGCTGGCTAAGGGTGGGTCTGTTTCCTGAGAAAATAACAACCTCCTCGCCAATTCGTTGGGTCTCCTTTCAGGACCAAACAGCACAAGGTTGCGTAAGGGTGGAGCTGTCATCTGTGCCTGGAACACGTTTGAGTCAGATGGGTGTAGCAGGGCCTGGAGTGAAAGTCACTCTGACTGGAGCTCATAGGAATTCCATTGTAGGGGCATTTCTGTAGTTTCTAAAAGCATGAGAGAGAGAAAAAAAATCCATGTAGAGAGAACGATATTGGTTGAAATGGTTAAAAAGCTGTGTTTATTGACTTCATTGTATCGAATTAAGAAGAGATCAACGAAGAAGTGTACATTGGAATGACGTTAAAGAACCTGAAATGCTGGGCTAAGGACTTTATTCAGACTCTCTCTGGCAGGCAGGGGTCCTGGGTCAAGATAATTCCCTGGGAAGGCTAGAGATCGGTCACGAAATTTGCCAGAGTGCCAAGTCCTCATTTGGGGTGACACTAGAAGGACACTTCATATTGGATATTTACAATGAAATTGCATAGCTCTGGTATAGCATGATGGTTTTAGGTAAATAATGAAATTTAAATTTAAAAAAATATATTTTTTAAATTTATTTCAGAGAGGAAGGGAGAGGGAGAGAGAGATAGAAACATCTAAGATGAGAGAGAATCATTGATAGGCTGCCTCCTGCATGCCCCGCACTGGGGATCAAGCCACAACCCCATGCATGTACCCTGACTGGGCATTGACCTGTGACCTCATGGTTCATAGGTCGATGGTCATCCACTGAGCCATCCCCGACTGGGCGAGATTTTAAAATGGTAATCAAAGCCTCTATAAACAACAAAGAAAGCTATTCCTTAAATGTTTTGATTATTTGAGGCACTAACGATGACCAAGTGGGATGAGTTCCCAGCCTGTAATGATGTGAAATGGATCATGAAAGCAAATGCACTTACTCTTGTACCAGGGTTTGGGGTCCCTTCGCTTTACTCTGGACCAGTGGTTCTCAACCTTCCTAATGCTGCGATCCTTTAAGACAGCTCCTCATGTGGTGGTGACCCCCAACCATAAAATTATTTTCATTGCTACTTCATAACTGTAATTTTGCTACTGCTATGAACTGTTATGTAAATATCTGATAGGCAGGTTGTATTTTCGTTGTTACAAATTGAACATAATTAAAGCATAGGGATTCATCACAAAAACAATATGTAATTATATATTGTGAAATATTTATTTCTAATGACATAAATGAAATTTTGTCTTGAATCGTGGTGTAGCATGGGCAACAGTCTTCATATGACAACAGTAAACTATATTGCTACACTTTGCTATACCGAGGAGCAGTGTGTTGGTTCCTAAGACCATGGGAAATAGGTGTTTTCCAATGGTGTTAGGCGACCCCTGTGAAAGGGTCGTTCGACCCACAAAGGGGTTGCGACCCACAGGTTGAGAACTGCTGCTCTGGACACATATACCATCCCCCTTACTCCGTTGTTTGAAGAACTGGAGGCATGGGTGTATTCCTGTGGCCTGCAGTTTCCAGATTAGAATAAAGAAGGAGACACTTCCATGCCGGAAAGGCCCTTAGAACCTTAGGTGAGAAACATGTGCCAGTGTCATGTGAGCTGCCCGGGTGCGTTCAGCCTGCGGAGGAGGCACCTCCCCTGAGCCTCCTGGGTCCATCCTCCCCGCCGATGGGTCCTCCTGAGACTGCTGCCTCGTCTACAGGGACCCAGGTCCTTTTTCTTAGGATTTCATATAGTTGGCATTGGTTGTTAAAGACACCTTTCTGAAATCCGCAGAGCAATATGTGATGCTTATTGTATCCCTTTGTCTTAGAAGCACCTGTTCCAGGCGCTGGGCTGGGCTCTGAACAGAGGCAGGTAAATATGCAAAGGCCGTAGCCTCCAATGTGGCTCGTGTTTCAGACATTTGGGGGTTCATGTCCCAAAGCCACTGGAGTAAGTGTTTCACTGTCACATGTCTCCCACACATTCTCCAGTCTCACTTAGGCATGTTGCTTTGTTTTGTTTATAATTCTGGCTAATAATTTTAGATGCTAAAGTAGGGGGAGAGGAAATTCACATATTGTTTTGTCTTTTGCAAGGAGCTCTATCTTGATGTGTAAATTATGCAACATTCTTTTTGAGAAGGAGCCAGTATACGCTTTAGTTTACGGATGAGAAAGCTAGAAGTTGACTAGTAAAAGGTAAAGAAAGCCATTATTAGAATTCATATCTTTCCAGGTCCATAAAAGAAGCCATCTCATATTATGAAGTGACATCTTCATATTGACAGAGACGAGCTGAACGACATTCAGAGAAATTCACTGCGGGTATTAAAAAGGCCTGAACTGCCTAGCAGGGTCATTTGAGGAAACTTGAAATGTAGAGAGGAAAGAGATAGGCATTTAGGTGCTACTTAAACATTTTACAATTTCTGAGGTGTGCCGAAACCGGTTTGGCTCAGTGGATAGAGCGTCAGCCTGCGGACTGAAAGGTCCCAGGTTCGATTCTGGTCGAGGGCATATACCTTGGTTGCGGGCACATCCCCAGTAGGGGGCGTGCAGGAGGCAGCTGATGGATGTCTCTCTCATTGATGTTTCTAACTCTCTATCCCTCTCCCTTCCTCTCTGTAAAAAAATAATAAAATATATTTTTAAAAAATTTCTGAGGTGTATCCTCTCAAAAAGAAAAGAAAAGAAAAAGAAAAAAGGATCAGATGTTAGATATCTAAAAGGACCAGTAATTTGGTGTTGGAATAAACAATCACTATTTGAGTCAAAAGGCCCCTGTCCATGGCTTGCCTTGGGGAGATCATACAAGGCCCGTGTCTTAAATGCTTCTAATTCTGATGTTACTGTCACTGAATTCCATTGCATTCTAATAATGGCTTTCTTTACCCTTTGAATCTGATATCAAATGACAACCTGTAACACAGTTTAACCAGAAGGTCTCCCCAGCAGCGATGATAAGGAGCCCCTCTCCCGAAGGCCCCTCTCCGACCCCTGTGCAGGCAGTCTTCTTATTGATAAACCTCTGGGGTCGATAATTTCCCATCTCCACTTCAATGGAAAGGTAACCATTTCACCTTAATTTAAAGCCAGGCCAGTTTGTGCCACCGGCTCCTGATTGGAACATGACTTTTTTGGGGGGAAGTCCTCCCTCCGATTTGTACTTGGGCAGAAGACCCATCAGCTGTCTTCACAGCCTCTCCATCCAACGTAGCGTATTTACAGCAATCCCCTTGCTTGCCTTGGTTTTGGCTACCTGCAGTCAACCACGGTCCAAAAATATTTAATGGGAAATCCCGCAAATAAATAATTCGCAAGTTTTAAATCGCATGCCATTCTGAGTAGCACGAGGAGATCTAGGGCTAGGATGTGCGTCATTCCCGGGTCCAGCATCTCCAAGCTGTGGAGCTCCCACCCATCAGCCACATAGTAACCTAATGGAGATCAGACCGACTCAGGTCTTGTGCTCAAGTCCCCCTTATTTTACTTAATAGTGGCTCCAGCGTGCAAGCAGAGTGATGCTGGCAACACGGATGCCAAGAGAAGCCATAAAGTGCCCCCTTTAAGTGAAAAGGTCTGTCTGTGTAGGAAAAAACATAGGATGTCTATAGAGGGTCCAGTGCTAATCGCAGTTCGGGCATCCCCATGGAAAATTGGAATGTACCCCCATCTCCCGCGGATAAGGGGAACTATTTCATTGCTAATTCAATTCAGTCATCGCTCCACCTCACCCCCCTCCAGAGCCTGAGAAGCTGTTTAACCCCATAAAGTGCAAGAGATCAAAACAAAATCTTACGTTATCTTCGGGATTTTAAGAAGTTATCTTAAAACATCCGATCTGTGCACCTTAATCTCTCTCTTCTGGAAGTCTTAAACCTAGGTTCAGTTGAAAGGGCACAACTATAAGTAAATCTCCTTAAATTTATAGGCTACTTTGGAAAAGAAAGAGCAGAGGACAAGAAAGGACAGAGGTTGTTAAAGAGTGTTAGCGGAGTTTTGTGCTCAGATTATGGTGTTCTTTGGCACAGAATACTCCAGAGGAGACTACATTTTCATTTTATTTGTACAGTGTCATACATGAAATCTATTCAATCCAAGAACATGTCTAGGAAACAGTAATATGTTCACACATGTTCTATGAATTGGTTGCCCACTGATTTTTTTTTTTTACATAAGGTACATAATTTAGAAAAACCAACATTCATGGACAGTTCTAACAAATGTCCGTTAATTACCTCCTGTTATACTGATAGGAACAAACTGGCAATGCAGTTCCTATTTTCTTGCTTTAAACACAGAGATAGCAGTTAGCTTCCTGCTTATTATATCACTCCACCCACTGATAATAATGTCCAATATTTCAAGAGATGTGGACAGTAGAATGTTGCATTAAACAAAGAGAATAAAAGTAAAATCAGACCAGTGACTTGAACTGGAAACAAGTCACAAAAATGTAATTTTTCAGTTGCACACAAGTTACCATGGTGTTACCTTTCCTTTCGTGTCTGCTGGAGATTCATTAATAGTTTTAGAAAAAGTGTCTATCGCTGGGTTTTAAAATTCTAATTACACCCATTGGTAAAGCCAGATCCAAATACCAGGGTTATTTGTAGAGGACCATGAAGCTGACAAGTGATTGGCATGTAAACAACCCCTCAGTGCCCTTATATTTCGTTCTGTGATGCTAGACTACAGATAGGAAGCCTCTGGAAGTTATCCCTGTCCGATGTGTATTAAACTCTTGGCTCTCTGATGTAGGCCGTATTGTGCATTAACACCCCTTCTTTCTGGGCTCTCGCACCCCCCTTTCTCAGCGCGGTGGGGTATCTGTGACAGGAACAAATGTTACCTTTCATTGAATATGTGTAACTGAACTTAAATGGAAAGCAATGTGCACATTTCACCAAACAGATTGAGATCGTAGAAGAGTGAATGCAAGTTAGAGCCTTTCTCACTTGGAATTTTCAGTTTATGACTTACAGGTGTCATTGAGCAATTGCCCTTTGTTCTCTGTTAATAAGTAGGCGACAGCTTGGCATTGCAAACACAGTATTGTGTTCTGTGCGGTCAGAAACGCTTGTAATTGCTCTTGAAAGCGGTTTTCTGTTAATATAGCTGGATTTCCAGAGGGCCAATTTGTTCCCTCTCTGACACCAAGGCTTGTTCCTCCACTTTTTTTTTTTTTTTTAACAAGGAGCTTTATTTTTTACCATTTTCAGTTTAAAGTCTTTTTTGGCTGTAAGCATAGTTTCTATTGCTTTCTTTGGTTACCATTTAAGGCTAAAGTAAGTCTCTCATAGGCAACATTTTGTTGGATCTTGTGTGTGTTTGTTTTTATCTCTTCTGCTATTCTATGTCTTTTAATTGAATAATTTAATCCATTTACATTTAAAGTGATTATTGATAAATGAGGGTTTGCTATTGTCACTTGCGACTATTATCTTGTTTTAAGACCCAATAGTCCTTGGTTCTTCTCCTTCTGTGTTATTTTTGGGTGTTTTGATGACTTTTGATGTCAGTCCACCTGGATTTCTTCATCATTATCTTTGTATAAATTATACAAGATTTTCCCTTGTAGGTACCATGAGGCTTATATGATTAAATATATGACACCCTATTTTAAACTTACAACCATTTAACTTCAATAAAATTTGTGTACTTCACATGTTTATGTCTCCTCACATTTTAGATTATTGCTGTTAAAATTTACATATTTTTATATTGTGTAATTAATACCAAATTATTATGTTTATGGTTATTTTTATACCACTATCACCATATGTTTTTTTATGATGTTAATTCACATTCTTTTACTTTTACTCAAAGAACTTCCTTTAGCATTTCTTGTAAGGCAGGTCTGATGGTAATGAATTCCCCTAGCTTTTCTTTGTTTGGGAAAGTCAGTAATTATTACTTTAAATATACTTTCTGGCCCTTTGTCTTTCTGTTCTGATTCTGGAATTTTCATATTGTGAATTGTTTCTTTTCATGTGCCCCCATAATTCCTGTAGGGTTTCTTCACTCTTTTTCATTTTTTTTCTTCACTCCTTTGATTGGGAGATTTCTAGTTCTATCTATCCTTCAGGCTGCTGATTCTTCCCTCTTTGCGGAAGTTCTATTATAATATTTTTTCAACTCTAGGATTTCTGTTGCTTGATGGTTGCGGTTTCCTTGTGAAACTTCTCATTTTGTTCATGTGTTGTTTTCCTAATTCTATGTATGTATGTATGTATGTATGTATTTATTTATTTTTGTAGTTCATAAAACTTTCTTAGGATGAAAAAGAACCTTTCTTCGGATGATTTTTCTGAATTGTCTGATACTTCATATATCTTCTTTTAGGACATCTGTTATTGGGGCTTTGTCAGTTTCCTTTGATAATGTCCCATTTACCTGATTGTTGGTGATCCTTAATTCCTTACATGGGTGTCTGCACACGAGAGTTATGGGGCTCCCCTTCCAGATGTTAGAAGCTTCCCTTTTGGCAGAGATAGTTCTTCACTAGTTAGTTCAGTGTGGGTTCAGGATTTTCTACTAGTAATGCTTCTAGGCAAGCGGGGCCTGCCTTTATGGTCTGTTTTGGGTTATGTGGCTTTTCCTGCCACGGTGACAGGGAATGGGGCTGTGCAGCTGGCTAGGCCTGCTGGCTTTCTCCCTGCCCCAAAGAAGCTATAAACAGGGACTCCGCTGTTGCCTTGATTTCCTGCTCAGGCTCACTAGGTGCTTGAGACCAGGTACTGTCTTCAATATCAAATGGGATTATGAATTAGATTTCCTGACCCAGAAGAGGCCGATAGCTTACTGTTGGGGGCCTCCATCAGGCCTGGGTGTGCATTGTAGACCAAGGTCAGATGGGGCAACAGGCTTTGCTCTGGAGGTGCTTGCTGCAAGCCACGGGCTGTTCTCTCTGCAGGAAGGACTGTTAACTGGGCTTCCCAGCTTCTTAGGGACCATCATTAGGTTCTGGGCCAGCCAGGCGGGTGGTGGTCTTTAGCAAAAAGAAGCCACATGAATTGGAGGTCCTGCCAAAGGCCGAGGAACCAGCGCTTCTGAAACGGGCCCACCTCTTGTTTGTTGACCTGCACTCCCAGTTCCAGGGTCACACAAGGCACTGACTTCGCTGTGGGGGTGTCAGCTGTGCCTGCCGACCTCTGGGCTTGAGTGCTGTTGGGCCACACAGCTTCCAGGAGTTGTCTGTCACCAGCCTTCGTGTCAGATGGCGCTGGAAGTCCCAGCAGGAAGGGCTGGGACTCAGTAGCTTGCTCTGGCATGGGCGAACCAGGCTGTTCCAGGTCCAGCGAAACTACCCCTTTGAGAACCTGAATCAGGCCGATCTGCATCCCGCTGAGTTCCCCGTTCAGTGTGGACTCTGCAGGTGACAAAGCCACTGGTTGGGATCACTCCTTGGGCACTGCGGATCTGAACTCAGATCATGGGCCGGTTCTTGCAAAGCTACCCCCTTCTCCATCATGGTCAGTTTTCAATACAGGAGGGCCCTACCCATTCATTGTGATTCATGTGGTGAGAGGTCAGAGTAGGGGCTCCTGTGAAGTGGCCCACAATGCTGAGGGGGGCTGGTTGTCCACCTTGGGTTCTTTCCTGCGGGAGGAACCAGAGTCTCTGTGTGGGACTCTGCTGTACTGGGCGCTGCAGTTAATGTGTAGCTGCTCCTCTTACCCTTCTAATCCAGTCTGTCTTGCTCTCTGAGGTACAGGGGGTCTTTCAGCCCTACCCCTGTGTTCTAGAACTCCCTCAGTGTGGTCTTGTACTTGAATAGACGTGGGTTCTTCTTGTGAGGGAGAGCAAAGTCAGGAAGGACCTATGTCTCCATCTTGGTGGCATCATTCTCAGAGTAGTTTTCTTAATTCACAGCACTTCTTATTGTGCTTTTTAGTCCTCATTTAAAACAACAACAACAACAACAACCTTTATTTCAGCCTGCTTTGGTAACGTATTTTAGATAGTTAATAAAAATAATTCAGTACTATCCTAATAATGATTCTTTTCAAATAGTTCACATTATCAGTGACACATTCAAAGTGAAAGCATCTTAAGTGAAGCATTTTATGTCTCTGATTTTTTTTTTTTAAGGTTGGAAGAAATTCCTCTGGTTTGTAATCATTTTACATTTCTCAAATGTTCTAATGATTGCCTCAGAGTTTGGAGCCAAAATGTTCTTTTTTTTTTCTTCCTCTTCAACTTGAATGCTAAGAACTTGGATGCTTTCAATGAGCTATTTGCCAGCAGATGACAATTTATTCCAGATTCAAGAAAAAACAGGCCCAGTCCGATCTGTGTTTGCTAACCAGCAAAATCTGGAGAATCACATTTTTGAGATTCCCCAGGCAAAAATGGTCAATCTAATAAATGTCAACAGGGCTAACTGAAATAGGGGAGGGTGACTATGGTGGAACCCGTGGAAGGCTGCCAGACATTTATTATGTATTCCTGCTGCTAATTTTAAACATCCCATCGGGTGCGTACAAACAAAACCTGTATACCTGGGTCAACCATGGTCTTACCATTCCTTTGTCAGACTGTGAAGGATAGTGGGAGGTAAAAATATAATCATAATAAAAACAGAAGATCCACATGAATTCGTCTACATCCTCTCTTCATGATGTATCTCCTAACACAATATTTTTAGGTCAGTATATCCCAAATGTTTGTAAATTATTTAGAACTTGGAACAGGGATTTCTATAGAAACCCGATGTTGTAAATATTGGGTCACTTCCCAGGCCAGCGGCCCGTACATACATCCTCTGTAATCCGCATGGATCTGAGGTACACTGCCAATGTTTGCTGCAGTCCTGGGTTCGAAAAGCATCTGTGTAGGAGAGAGCACCGGAATGACCATCTCTCTTGGTTTTCTGGAAAGAAAATGGTTCCCCAGAAATTTTCAGAGGTAGCTGGTTTTCCATCCTTGTTCCTTCCTTTTGTGCATCTTTCTCACGGGTGCCAGAGCCCATCTGGGAGGTGTTATCTCACCTGCTCTTTAAAGGGAAAGCAGTCAGCTTGGACAGACTCGCTGGAAGGGATGGCATTTGGACTGTTTTATTGCTTTGGACTTTTTGATAAGGCTTATTAACCTCAACTTCATAAATGACCGGATTCTAAGAAAAGTAACAAGATAAAGTTTAAAAATGACTTATGAAGTATGAAAAAGACAAATGGGAGACACAACAGAAACATCTCAATATGTTTATGGATGGTGGATTTTCATTGCTTTTCCTCTGGTCCCCCTTTAAAATGCCTCATTTCTATCAAAGCTTTATAATGTTTCCAATAGGCCTTAAAGTGATCGTTTGGCTCAGTGGATAGAGCGTCGGCCTGTGGGCTGAAGGGTCCCAGGTTCGATTCCGGTCAAGGGCATGTACCTGGGTTGCATGCACATCCTCAGTAGGGGGATGTTTCTCCCTCATCGATGTTTCTAACTCTCTGTCCCTCTCCCTTCCTCTCTGTAAAAAAATCAATAAAATATATTAAAAAAGAAAGTGATGATGGCTGAGCCTCCGCTGAGGTGAGATAGTATCAGGGTTGTTGATGCTAAATTCTTTGTTTGCAAATTGGGGGTTGCAAATTAATGCTTCATTTTTCAATAAAGTAAAATCGTTATTATTCGGTAAAATGGAATTATTTTATTATACCAAAAAATTGTTTTTCTCGTAATTTTGTATTTAATTTAAGTGGCTGTATTACTTTGCATAATATATTTCCCCTGCTTTCCTACATTCATATTTTATCTACATCCATAAGCAGGTACGGACTGTATTGGTTCCTTGGCGCTGTGTTAATGCCCACTCTTGCCACAACAGTTGTTCTGAGACCTGCTCAGGCAGGCAGGTTCAAGCCAGCTCACCCAATGGCTGAATCGAAGCAGCCATTAATGAAGAGATGGAGCTGTTTCTTAAGAGATATAAACCTCTGCACACTGCTCCGAGCCAATGGAATGCACACACTTAAATTTTTAAAAAGTTCCTTCTGAAATATTTATGCATCAACAATGGTAAAAACAGATTTGGTTACCAGACTGTATCTTCAACCATCTTTTTCATGGTGGAGTAACTTTCATTTTTGTGTGTGTTTAGTTCAAAGAGTGACTTTATTTTTTTGTAGATGACAAGACAATATTATTTGTAGATTATACATATTATTTGGATGTTTTATCTATTTTATTACATGGAAATTGAATTCCTCTTTTTTTTCAGTGACTATATGCTAGTCTTCATGATTTCTTTTTAGTTAAGAAAAAAGATATCAAAATAAAATATGTTAAAAAACAGAGATTTCCAGTGTGCTGGTAGGTCTTTCCTTTTCTTTACGTTGTTTATTTTATTTTATTCTATTTTTTTAAAATATATTTTTATTGATTTCTTACAGAGAGGAAGGGAGAGGGATAGAAAGTTAGAAACATCGATGAGAGAGAGACATCGATCAGCCGCCTTCTGCACACCCCCCACTGGAGATGTGCCCGCAACCAAGGTACATGCCCTTGACCAGAATCGAACCTGGGACCTTTCATTCCGCAGGCCTACGCTCTATCCATTGAGCCAAACCGGTTTCGGCTATTTTATTCTATTTTAAGCTCTGTGATGTGCTGGTCAAAAATGAGCGCTGTTCAGACCCAACAGGGGGAGCCACTTCCATATTTATGGAGGTTGCTATGGCCCATTTGTCAAAGCTAAAGATTCTCCTGGTCTTGGCCATCTACATGGCTGATCAAAGAAAGTCATTAAAAGCACTGCAGTGTTTTGTACTCATTATTATTTAGTCTGTAATGCTAAGTTTAACCATCTCTTACGGTCCTGTCAAGGGAAGTCTGAAATAAAAGGTCACTGTTTTTCAGAATATGATATTTTTATTCAAGGTAAAGCTAATTTTGTAGTCTTTTCATAATAAAACTCAGTGTAAAACATGTAGGACATTTTAACACTCCCAAAAGTCATTTACATGCATATTAGGTTTAGGTGAATAAAAATGGGTCTTTCTACTTCATAAACTAATCAAATATATAAAATAATTAAAACCACATGAGTCTATGATGGATTTTTAAAAAATCCACATGTGTTGCTTTCTTTAGAAGAAGGATTTCCAACTAAGTTCAAGGTCTTCCACAATGAATCAGTTAGGGTGGTATTGGATTTCTATAATTGTTTGGTTCTGTGTTCTATTCTCAAGGTACAAAGTGTGGTTTTACCTATTTGAATTACTGTGGGGTAGGTATATAGTGTCATTAGATATTCTCAGAGATTATAAAAATTTTCAGTCTGATATTTACAGTGATCTTGACAAAGGACATGTAGCTCTATAGTACAAGAACATCTAAATATTTTCACATTTCACAATATATATCATGTCAATTTTCTGTGCCATAGCAACATACCTGTGTATCCTAAGTTATAATGTATGACAAATGTGTTTGGGTTGTCTCATATTTAGATACAAACATCCTTTTTGTTCTGAATTATAACAAAACTTTGGTCTTTATTTCCAAAATCTTTAGTGACTAACATATTGATGGATGTATATCATATGCTAAATAACTGCTCAACATTTGATTGCTTATTTAAGTTTTAAGAGAAATAAATCTCCAGCTTATTGTTTGGTTTTGGCCAAAGAAGAAATTTATATGTTTTTCCTCTATGAAACACTTTTTCTTTTTTTTCTTTAACTCTAGCTTCTGTGATGCCTAGAGCTTCAGTGGAATATTACTGTGCTAGTAGGAGCCAAAAATACTATCCTTACTGAATTTGCAGTTTTTGAAACTCGGATCTGCTATATATGAATTTCTAATTAAGAGCTTAATATCATTAGTCCTTTATTCTTCAGCATAAAGGAACAGTGTTTGCCACACAGTAGCTACTCCCTCAAAGGTGGATCAGTGAATGAGGGAATGAATGAATGAGTGGCTGAATTATTACTTACTATGGATTATGACTTACTATGGAAGTGTATGTAGTCCTGTTTTCTTATACATGAAAACAGATGCTCGTGGCCTTATTTGCTCACAAGACTGTTGGGAGAACCACATGACATATGGAAACGTTTAAAAAATTATAAATGTTTTACAATTGTGAATTTATGAATAAAAATGACACTACACTTTTATCACTTGGAATATTGACTATGTTTTTTAGATGTAGCTTTCTTGTAATATCAAGAAAGAGAGAAGTTTTTGAAAGTTTCAATTAAGGAGCCTCATTTTTGTAGTGTTGTAGTGAATCATGTCCAAGATTCATGTTTGCTAAAATGAGATCCCTGTTACATTCATTTACCCTTTTGTTCTTCATCGCTTAGAACGTCATTTTGCCTCATTGGCCCTGCATTAAGAGGGCATGCTAACTCTATTGTGCTTGCTCCTTTTATAACCTTAGTTCCCGATGCCCTGATTTTAATTTAAGTGCTACATGGTTAAGTCTTCATGTCACAAATTTTAATCCTGTAGTAGACCTTAAGAAGAAAACTTTATTGAAACCTTTTCCAAATAGCATTTCTTTTAAATTGATAAGATTATTTTGAATAGTGACATATTGAAGGAATGAAGTATTTTCATTTGTAAATAAGATTTGAGATTTTTTTTAAATTTGTTAAAGACTATTTTAAAATCGTATCCCTCATGAGAAAAGTTGTCTT
This sequence comes from Lasiurus cinereus, assembly GCA_011751065.1. Classification (NCBI taxonomy): domain Eukaryota; kingdom Metazoa; phylum Chordata; class Mammalia; order Chiroptera; family Vespertilionidae; genus Lasiurus; species Lasiurus cinereus. The sequence continues at coordinate 2,985,005 of JAAGEH010002528.1, forward strand.
GACAACAGTAACATTTATAATTAGAAATGATGAATATTTTATTTCTCAAAGGGAGATTCTCCCTACGTGTGCTAGACAGTGATTGGGCTAAATGTTCATCAGGCTTAATCATTTCTAAGGCAAAAATACACCGAATATCAACTTTTTGACACAGTAATAATAAGGTTTTGCATTTTAGCTTAAGGAAAGAATGTTCATATGCATTTTCATATCCATATTCAGTGAGATAAGAAAAGGATATATTATTGACCTCATTTTATGGAAAGATTTCATAGCTAATAAATGGCAAAAATAGAACTAGAGAAATGTAGATGAGTTTTTTTTTTCTTTTCATCCTTTTGCCAAGGGTGCAGAGGCATATGCCACATTTCCGAACTGTGCTTTTGCTCGTGTTGTAATCTGTTTTTTCATCACCTAGGGATTTAGGTCTTTTTAATTTGCAGTATTTTATTTTAAAGTACATGAATGAGGACCTCGCTGAAATTAAAATACCTAATACAAATGTCAGTCTTTTTGTTCATGAATTAAGTAATGGGCTACTCAAATGAAAAGTCAAGATTTAAACTTCATTTTGTTCAGTCCTTGTTTATTGCCAGTCCTCAAACATTTATCTGGTGCCAACGACATGCCAGTCAATGCGGAATGTTCTAGTTGAACAGAACAAATTCCCCCAGGGACTCCCGTGGGAGGGAGGGAGGAACACGCCTACACAGAGAGAGAGCGGTGGCCAGACCTCAGAGTGCTGAAAGGGAAAGTGCTGCACAATGTCATGGCCAGAGCACTTACTTCCGGATAGGAGTTCATAAACGCTAGGTGAGGAGGTGACACCGGAGGTGGCTCATGAAAAGGAGTTGTGTTTGTGGGTGTAACATCCATGAGAGCAGTGGTCGGTGACATGTGGGATCCAAAGTAGTGAAGGAGCAAGAGAGAAGAGCAAGTGATGGGGACCAGATGGGATGTGAAATGGGTCAGACTCTAGAAAGCCCTGTGTTTCTAAAGCAGATAGTTGTCACCCAGTAATGTCTATGATCGTGCATTCATTGGGTTATGGATCATGCCATTCTTTCTATCCGATGACATGAGATCTGGAGCTGGCGTGCCATAAATTCACAGTCTGTCATCTGTATATCCACGTTCAGAATCCATTCACTTACTGAGATCGATAACAACATCATAATAAAGTTTAAGATGAGAGGTTTTGTGTCATTAACTCCAACAGTATACTTCTGAAAATTTCCATGGAGGTATCCCTGTGAAGAACTGGAAATAACAGTAGTGTTACAAGGAATGCCTTATGTTCGCTCTTGTGCTGGAATTTCAATGCAGGTTCACTGATTTCTATTAAAAATATAGAATTTGACTCAAAGGCTTTCAGTGGCTGAATCTCAGGAGCATGCCTCTATCTTACCAACACCCTCAGAAGTCAGCCCCGTGGCTTCTTACAACGAAACAAGGATTGAACCAAAGTGCAGTGGCTTCTTATATTGATGTTTCATTTACTTATTTTTCACCGAAGGGGACATTTTTATTTGCATTTATCCTTAAAGCATATTTCCTCTGAGAGAAGTTCTCAATGTGATATATAATCTCAACTGTGATATGTTTATCTTGGAGATAGCGCACGAAGGCAGCACATTTCATAGACATTTGGCGATTCCATGAGATGCCTCTGTCTCTCCTCCTATGAACCAAACTGCATGAGGACTAGACAACATCGGGTCCTATAACCCTGGACTTAAGGCCCTCAAGGTCATTCTGAGTCCACAGTCCACTGAAAGGACAAGCATGCACACCATGGAACAGCATTGATACTAAGTCAGAGGCTGATCCCAGTGGCTGTAGGTATAAGTGTGTGGGGGAACCATGTCAGGACCCTGGATAATCAAGTCTGGTGGGACACAAAGGCCTTGTTTATCCATCACCAGCAGGACCAAAGGCCGCTCTGGGCATGCGCCTCATCGGGATGTCCAAGGACTCTGAGCCTGGGCATCCTAATCAGGCCCAGACCCCAGGAGTGGGTGCAAGAACCCAAGGTACACTGTGCCCTTCTGGAGCCAATGTGATGGATGTCACTGTTGGCGCCAAGCCTTTGCCTGCGTGGTTTAAAAGTAGGTTACTGACCAGCTAGTTGATGGAGTAGGCTGAGGATGGAGTGGGAGGCCTGCTGGGGAGAGCAGCTGGGCAGGAGGGACTGGAGAATTCGCTGAGCCTGAGAGCTCCTGGGAGGCGGTGAGTCCAGAGGAAGCACGCAGCTGCTCAGAGAACAGCTGTGGGCACAGAGGCGGATGCTGCTCGAGGAGGAAGATATATGGTCACCAGCCGGTGTCCAGACTTTGCTGGGAGGACTGTCTGTCTGATGGCTCTGTGGCCACTGGCTTCCGCCATAAAGACTCATTCTTCTATGCCACTACTTCTCATGGCTTCTCTGTCTGAGGCCCCACGTCCTAGGAGGTCCATCTGCAGACAGAGGGACTTGGACCCAACACTTGTTACTAGAGAGCAGAGGCTAGAGGAGGAGCTTAGACCCAGTTCCAACAGTTAGTACAGTGGGCAGGGTTCGAGCAGAAGCCAGCCCTGGCGTAGTTGGATAGAAAAATTTAGACCAGTGGTTTTCAACCTTCCTAAGGCCGTGACCCTTTAAGACAGCTCCTCATGTGGTGGTGACCCCCAACCATAAAATTATTTCCGTTGCTACTTCATAGCTGTCATTTTGCTACTGTTATGAACTGTCATGTAAATATCTGATATGCAGGATGTATTGTCCTTGTTACAAATGGAACATAATTAAAGCATAGGGATTAATCACAAAAAATATGTAATTATAGATTGTGAAATATTTATTTCTAATGACAAATAAATGAAATTTTGTCTTGGATCGTGGTGTAGCATGGGCAACAGTCTTCATAGGACAACAGTAAACTACATTGCTGCATTTTGCTACACCGAGGAGCAGTGTGTTGGTTCCTAAGACCATGGGAAATAGGTGTTTTCCAATAGTCTTAGGCGACCCCTGTGAAAGGGTCGTTCGACCCCCAAAGGGGTCGCGACCCGCAGGTTGAGAACCGCTGATTTAGAAGAATCCATGGACTCAGAGATGCTCCTGTGCATGCTCTGACAGAGTGAGCCACTCTTTCTGTCTTGGTGGGGGCCTTCTAGAAAAGTGCTGGAACGTGGCAATAAAGAGGTAGTTACATGCTCCTGGGGCTGAGGACGGAGACAGAGCCCTGTAGGTGGACGGAATGAAGACCCACACCCACAAAAGAGAATGAGAGGTCATGAGGGGAAGCGGTGGGGGACGAACCTGGGAAGACTGGTCTGAGCCACCTTAGAGAAGGTGATGGTTGCCAGATGCCAGGGGCTTGGGTGGGGTGAAAAAGGTGGAAGAATGAAAAGGTACAAAGTGATTACAAATAGTCACAGGGATGGAAAGTACAGCCCAGGGAATATAGTCCGTCTGGTGATAGCTACAAAATAGTCACTGGGAAGTAAGTAAAACAGAGGAAATGTGCTCAATAATATTGTGATAACTATGTTTGGTGCCAGTTGGGATACCCGAAATACTAAGAAAAATACTATGTGAAGTAAACGATGGTGTAACTACTAAGCTACATATCCAAAACCAATACATAATAAAAAAATAAACAAAAATAAGATTTGTTACACTGGAACTAGTAGATCACAACACATTGGAAAAGAAAAACTATGATCTAAAGCATCTTAAGAAAATGAAATTAATGAACACATTTCAATAACATCGGTTAGGCCGGGCTTATGCTTTATATTACATTTAATCACACGTATACAGAATACCATGTGTGGGAAACCTCCAGTTATACATACAGATTGTATACTTGGGGTAGAGAATTTGGGGTACCGTCTTAACCAGGGGAAAAGGATGTGTTTGGGGGTTGGTTACTATTTTTCTGATGAAAATGTCCAAGTATTGAGAAGTCCTAAGTAAGTTATGATTTCCATATCGAATTGCTTCAGTGTACTAAATTTTCAAAGCTGTAATTGCCTTCTATGAAAGGTTTATATAACTCTTACACCTGCACTGCTATTAAAATTAAGTTGTCTAAGAAACAAGCTGTAGAGCTTTGCTCATCCTAGAAGAACAGGAAGGGAAAAAAGTAAGACAATGAAAGTAAACAGTAGAATCAGTAAAAGATGATAAAAGGGTGTGTGTGTGTGTGTGTGTGTGTGTGTGTGTGTGTGTGTTGGCTTCTGAAGCTTAAAGCAGCAGGGGGCAGTAGAACATTTTGAGTATGGATAGAGGAAAAGGAGGACTGGACAGTGGAGAAGGACATAGACAGTATTTTTAATTTTTTTTTTAATGTACAGAAAACCTGTTCTCAAAATCCTGCAAGCTGGGGCTGAATAGTTACATGTAATCAGCATTAGTAGTACATGGAAGTCAGCCATAAGTAGTAAACAGATAGAAGACTTTCTAACTCCCTTTTCTTTTTGTGTATAACGTTGAAAATTCTGATAAGGAGGGTATAGAGACTTAAATTAGGAAGTGTGAGGATTATAAGCCAGATAATGCATTTACTGTTTAGGTTTGCACAGCCTGAGGTGTTTATCCCGCCTTTGCTCATGCTGAATCTTCCTCAGAGCCTTCAGATTCTTGTATATCCATGACTCCAACTTAAAATCAGTTCTTCAAAACTTAGACTCAGGTTCTAGGTCATGGGGGACCACTTCTGGTATTTCACTGAAAGCAGCTGCTTCCCACAGCACCATCCCAGCACTTGGTTTAGGGTACTCAGTATTCTGCCTTATTTTAAAAATCATTCTGCCTTATTTTAAAAATTTGTATATTCCTCATAGGATTATCATCTCCTTGAGTGCAGAAGTTTCTCTCTCTGACATACATGCAGCTCCTCCTATAGTGTTTATTCTGACTTGCAGATTTGAGTGATATTTGTTTAACCATTAAACACACTTACCCTTTTAACCTTACCTGCTCTGCATTCAGACATTCAAGAAGGTGGGGGTAAGAGGGTGTTGAAATGATAGGAAACTTATTAAGTACTTAATTACATACCAGGGACTCTAATTTTTTGGTGCCCGTTTTATTAAAACCCTCATAGCATCTCATTAAGGTAAGTATGAAGATGTCTATGCAGATGGGGACACGGGGCTGACATGACTGTGACCTGCCCGAGCCACAGAGGCGACCTGAGGATTGGAGGTCCACGCACCTCCAAGGCCCACCGTGTTTTCACTGCACAGCAAGCAGTTACTTATTATCTACTATGTGCCACACGCTGCTTTATGAACTATTGATTCTACATTGAATAAAATACTACCCCCGTCTCTGAAAGACTCACATTCCCACAGGGGAGAGATGAAAGTAATTATGATGATTCTGAATGAAAAGTGTGTCCTGTGGATACACGGCCAGGGGATCATTAGCTCTGCCTGACAAGAGACGCACCTTATGAAGAGCTGGAGATCAGATTTATACAAATTAACAATTTAGAGTGACGTTGGTGGCATACACACACAAACACACACGTATCACAGTGTCTGTGTATTGCCTTGTGTACTTGTCACCCAGAGTTTAGTCTCCTTCTGTCACTATATACATTTGACCCTCATTACCCTCTTCAGATCATATTTGAGGAGTGATGGACCTTGGAAGATTGCAGTACACCAGAGGGTGAAGGTAGAAAGCCTTCATGGGCAGAAGAAGGAGATCAAGAAACTGGAGGGGCCAAAACCGGTTTGGCTCAGTGGATAGAGCGTCAGCCTGTGGACTGAAAGGCCCCAGGTTCTATTCCGATCAAGGGCATGTATCTTGGTTGCGGGCGCATCCCCAGTAGGGGGTGTGCTGGAGGCAGCTGATCGATGTCTCTCTTTCTCATCGATCTTTCTAACTTTCTATCCCTCTCCATTTCTCTCTGTAAAAAATCAATAAAATATATTTTTTAAAAAGAAACCGGAGGGCATAGTGAAAGTGTATCCATTCATTGGGTGGGAATGAGTTGGAGTTTGCGGAAGTGGTGAGAAGGGTGTGAAGATGCCTTCATGTGATCCTAGACTCTCTGGAGCTCTCCAAGGTGCCAGTGGGTCACTGGATGCATTACATCACAGGAGTGCAAAGCTCAGGATCTTTGGATTAGATGTGAAAGGAGTGGTTTATACTGGATCTTTAAGGTCAGAGAGGACGTGTGAAAGGAAATAACTTGGTGAAGGATCCATGAGCTTTGAAGGCCAAGAGAAGAACCTTTGAATCCCAGCTCTGACACTTTCTGGCTAGGTTATATTGACTAGCAACCCAATTTCTTTGAGTGTTAGTTACAGTTTCTGTAAAATGGGATATTAACACCCTCAAAGATGAGTAATGGGAATTAGAATGTAGGATGTAGCACCCAATTGACCATGGTGTTTAGTAAACACAGCTTATCTATAGATTTCACTTTTCTTCAGCTGGACATCTTCTTATAAACATGTATTTGCTCTACCTACTACCTGATTTCTCAGTCTACTATGATAACCTCTGCCCTTTGCCTAAGTCTAAAACTTATTTTGCTAAAATAATTGGGAATCTTCCTAATTTCTGCTCCCCAAACCTGATGATCCAGTCTCTGTCTTCATCTGCTACAGTGGACAGAATTCACCACTATCTTATCTTAACACATCAGTATTTCCTCCGATTTCTTGCTCTTTATTTCCTCATTCTATACTTGCTTTCTGGACAAGCTCAGCAATTTCCAAGTATTTTGTTTACTATTTTTTCTTTAATCCTCACCTGAGGATATTTTTCCATTGATTTTTTTCTTTTATATAGAGTGGATGGGAGGGAAAAGGACACAGGGAGAGAAACATCAGTGTGAGAGAGACACATTAATTACTTGCCTCCCACACATGACCCAACCAAGGTCAGGGATCCAGTCTGCAACCCAGGTACATGTCCTTGACTGGAGTCGAACCCAAGACCCTTCCATCTGTGCACAGGCTGATGCTCTATCCACTGAGCCAAACTGGCCAGGGCAGAAATATGCGGCAGTCTCAAATTTTAAACTACTACTGAAAACCCTAACATCTGGATCTCCATCCCAGCATTTCAGATTCACATATGAGAATACTTGCTATTCATATAAACTTGGATGAAAAAGTTAGCAATCTGAACTTAACTCTCAAAAGAGTTCTCTTTCTCCATGCTGATCTTCCTTCAGCCCCATCCCAAATTGTTTTTTCCCTCTATTTTTTTTTTTTTTTTTTTTTGCAGTTCACTGAGGACACAAACCTGGGTGTCAGACTTGGAGTTTTCTCTCCTCTCTGCCTCCAGGAAACCTTCATCCCTGACGGTGTGACTCCTTAGTGTTTCTCGAATCTTTCTCTTTCTTTTCTGTCCTGTTTACCATTGCCCTAGATTTTCACACTGGTCCAAAATGGGCTTGCTGCCTAGCAACGTGCTTCCCATCAATAACTGTACCCCAATTGCTGCAGCGCGCTCCGTCCCCAGCCCCACTCCCCCCATGTCGTTAGACTGAAACTCTTTCATGCTACCGGGCCTTATTTCATCACTTAATTTCAAGTTAGTTTCCATTTATAAGCCTTCCAAAGAAGGGGATGTGTTTGTGATTACCTGTATTTTCAGAATCTAGCACAGTGTATATAGGCAGTCCAAAAATTTCGGTGATCTGAACCCAATAGTTTTTCTACATTTTATTTCTAGTGAATTTATTGGGGTGACATTGGTTAATAAAATTATACAGGTTTCCATTGTACATTCTGTAATATGTCATCTGTATGTTTACCACCGGAAATCAAACCTCCTTTTATTACCATTTTCTCCCCTTTATCTTCTGCTACCTCCTCCCAGCCTCGCTTTCTCTCTGGTAATCACCATACTGTTGTCTGTGTCTATGAGGTTTATTTTGTTACTGTTTTTGTTTAATCTCTTCCCCTTTTTCAAAAGGAGTGTTGTGGAGTTTTTCCCAAAACCAAACCAAAAAAAAAAAAAGAAAAATAACAATAATAATCCACAGTTTGGAACTTAAAACTCTGCATCTTAATTCAAAAGCATGCTGTTATAATAAGATTATCCCACAGATATTTATGTTTACAGGTAAACATTTGTAACCGAAAATGTGACGAAATAATGTTGCTTGTCTTTACCTTCTATGTGGAAGGCAGTGTTAGAGATTAAAAACGAGGTAGTGATCTTAGCACAGGACTTGGTGCATTGTAGATGGATATTCTAGTTGTATTTTATTTTATATTTTAAAAATATATTTTTATTGATTTTTGAGAGGAAGGGGGAGAGAGATAGATCAATGATGAGAGATCAATCATTGATCTCCTACCTCCTGCATGCCCCCCCACTGGGGATTGAGCCCACAACCCTGGCATGTGCCCTTGACTGGAATAAAACCCTGGCTCCTTCCGTCTGCAGGCTGATGCTCTCTACCCACCGAGCCACACCAGCTAGGGCTAGTTGTATTTTAAATATAAGTCAGAATGGACACATTTGTATTTGTACTATTTGTCCCCTTAAAGGTATATTACATACTGTTTCAGGCAGTGAGTCGTAGGTTGGGAGGTTTTCCTTATGTTTTTTTTTACTATTATCATTGTAAATGGAATTTGTAAATTAGCAAATTAGACAGAATATTGAGGCTTTGATTGCTTGCTAAATTGATGCCATTTTATTTGAAATACCGTCTATTAAGTCACCGCAAATGCGGATCCAAGAGGTTATTGGAGTGAGTAGTCAGATGCAAACAGACTGCGTGTTTCAGGGCCCTCGCTGGAGTCATTTCGGGGAGCATTTCCCTTTCTGATTCGAGGAATGCAGTTGGAATTGCTTCCTGGCGAAGCCACCGGGTATGGCACTGGAAGAGAGCGAGGTGGCTTTGGTGTTCTCCGCAAGCGCATGCTTCTTGAAGGAGCTCAGCTGAAGAATTCAGTCTCCTGTTCTGACCGTGACCGTGTAGGTGTGCAACATGAGACGTTTGTATTTCCAGCAGAGTTTCTCAGACCCTTTTTTTGTCTTGCTTTGTTCTTGAAGAAAATGAAACTCTTTCTTGTGGGATGAGATATTGGGTTTCCACGAACTGTGTTACATATCTGGTTTTCAGTTACAGCGTGCAAAATGTAGGTTACTCAGTATTGAGGCATCTTAATGGGAACCAAGAAGAGTTTAATGATTATAATTAAAAACTGTCACTTATGTCTGAGGGTGCGATTGTCAATTTATTCTGGAGTGAAACGCTAGGGGCTTTCTCATTGCATCTCCCTCGGAATGTCTTGGGGATGACTTGTCTTGCCCTCCACTCCCTCTGCCCCCCCAGTTTGCTGTGTGGGGGGAGCGTTCTGGGGTGGCTGGACCAGAGCTGAGATGGAGCATTCTTTTCTAGCTAAACCTCAGCAGCTTCTTCAGGTTAAAAAATAAACTAGCCCAAACCAGTTTGGCTGAGTGGATAGAGCATCAGCCTGCAGACTGAAAGGTCCAGGTTCGATTCCTGTCAAGGGCATGTATCCTGGTTGCAGGCACATCCCCAGTGGGGGGCAGTGCAGGAGGCAGCTGATCGATGTCTCTCTCTCATCGATGTTTCTAGCTCTCTATCCCTCTCCTTTTCTCTCTATAAAAAAATCAATAAAATATATTTGTTAAATAAAGTAAACTAAGGCTCATAAGAGCAAAGTTTCTTGTTTCCTGCATCACGCCGGGGTTTTGGATTTGTCAAATTGGGCTCCATTTAGTTCTTAGAATCTGTAAAATACATGTGCCTTTGTTGTTGAGAAGATCTTTTAAAAGCACAGAGAAAGTGGTTGCATAAGAATATTCTTAAAACTCCTGGAGACATCTCCCGGGAAGGAATGTTGCAGGTGCAGTTATTTCAGTGGTTTATTGAGTTGACACCGCTGTATGAAAATTAAAGGAAGGCCAGTGCGATAAATATTAGAATGAACTTAGGAGAATTATGATATGATTAACTTAGGAGAAATGTGATGTTATGAGCTAAAGATTATTTCATGATTAAATCTGCTTGGATTCCTCATCCAATGAAAGATAAATTGCCTTTTATTTATCTTATATAGACTTCATAACTTCACAGTGAAAGTTATAAAAATTTCGTCAGTGTTTATTGCATACTCTGGAAATAGAAATGTGTATATCTGAGGTACGAATTGTTTTGGATTATTATTTTAATTAACATTCTCCAAATATTTGAAGAGTAATTGGCATTCTTAAATTGTTAGAGACATTATGTGTTATATGAATTTCAGATAAAATGAATATACAAAACATATTGAAGGAAAACCCACAACGTGTTATTTATGGTAAAACTTATAATTTAATAACTTTATCTCTGTTCAAATGCAAATTTACGGCAGTTAGCTTTCCTTTAATAATTATTACTCTAGGAATTATCATGGGGCTCTGTCCATTTGAAACTGATTATAATTTTTATTACGGATTTTCAATATAGAAATTATTGTGCTGCTACTTAAAATGTATTTGATCAGTATGAACCCTTGAACCAAGCTTTCTTGTCTTTGAGAATGTTTGTTCACATAGAAGATTGACAGAAGAGAGAACTCTAACCGTAAGAAGCATGATGCTCAAGGCTTTGGATGGCCACAGCAGACTCTGTGGCTGTGGGTAGGAAGGGTTTTCACTGAATGGTGTTAGTTGAGTGACTCCATGGCATCATTGCCTTCTAGCTCGCCAATCCCCAAGCATGGTAACCATTGGCATTTCCGCTAGTACTTCATTTTCTGCGTCTCTGCTTGCTTTTATCAAATTCTTAGCTGAGGCATTTGCCCTGTGATCTAACTTTACAGTGAAAACCGGCTGTGATGTTCTGAATATAAGAAAATAACCCACAATTTTTGCCTGTGGAAAATTTTTAATTATACATGCTGGTAATAAACATACAGGCAAATTTGAGATAGCCACTAACAATCCCTGGCAATCACTATGAGATATTGAACAAAGCACTTAAAATATGAAAAAGGACACATTTAATGATTTCACTGCATTGATATGATGAGTCTAGAGTTATAGAGAAGGGTCCAATCAATGATAATAAAATTTTATTCAGATTAACTGAAACTTAATTTGCATACACACAAATAGTATATGATAAAGTATATATGTCTTATGTCAAGTTATTATTAAAACTATTTTTTGGCCTGAAAGCCTTTTTTATTTTTATTGTTGAACATGTATCTTAGACTACCTTTATATGATTGTGTTAGAAGTTGACATGATTAGGAGAATTTTTAGTTCTTTGGTTGGAATAGTGTTTCTAGACTAGTTGCAGGATTTTGTTCCTGAACTGCATTAATTGAGTTAATTACATTCTTCTGGAGCCTCTTACACAATATTTGCCTTTTTCAAAAAGTAGACTTCTGATTGTTTTCTATCTCCTATTTTTTATTTTTAAAAATATCTCCATCACCGCTTAAATGTCTTAGAGCCTATGTTTTTACAGCTATTTTATGGCCAGGAAATAAATACTTTATATTGTGACTGCAAATGAAATGCTATTTTTGGCTTGTAGATCTTGATTGTTTCTCTGTCCTGAGGCTAGTGCAGTTGTAAATGAGATGGTAAGCATATATTGCCAACTCAGATCCGATACATGTGCTGATAGGAAAGGATATAAATTCAGGTTTTTCTGGTGCTCTATCCAGGATCAAAACCACCTGCATCTGTATGCCAGCTCTCTGTTCATTGGCTGTGTTATCCTGGACAGCTTTCCAAGTCTTGAGTTTTTCATCCATATACATAACAGAAATAACCATATCTTTTACCTAGGGTTAAATGAGGTATTAAGATGTAGTAAGAGCCGAAACCGGTTTATTAAGTGGATAGAGCATCTGCCTGCGGAATCAAGGGTTCCAGGTTCGATTCTGGTCAAGGGCATGTACCTTGGTTGTGGGCACATCCCCAGTGGGGGGCCTGCAGGAGGCAGCTGATCGATGTCTCTCTCTCATCAATGTTTCTACCTCTCTATCCCTCTCCCTTCCTCTCTGTAAAAAATCAATAAAATACATTTTTAGAAAAAGGTGTGGGAAGGATTAGAAACACTAAATGATGACCACTCACAACCAACCTTCCTTCCCAGTCGGAGAAGCCATATTTCACAGTTGGAGAGGTTCATATACACACTCCTTATTCACCAAGCCTCTGTCCTGAGTGAATGTCTGAGTGCAGCTTTACTGAGTTCCTATTTGCCAGCCTCTGTTCTAGATTGTGGAGATTTAATAGAACAAAGATCCAGTCCTGGTGGAGCTGACTGTTTTAGAAAGTATCACAGACCTTCCTTTAAGCTCCTAGTGTTTGCTTCAGACCAGCCCGGCAGGCCTCGCTCTGTTTCCTTGGCTCGCTCTCTACGCACATTCCCCTGCACTAATGGAAAGAAGGAAAGGGAGACCAGGATCGGAGTTATATATTCCTCATCTAAAAAGAAGTTTATGACTTGTTTTAGAAAGACAAACAACGTAAAGGAAATTGGGTCAATGATATTAGCAGGTAACGCACCAAGAAGGACTGCAGATGGCTAATCAGTTCATGGAAAGCTGCCCAAGCTCGCCGGTGACATGGGAACTGCAAATCCAAGGATATCCGGTCCCTTTCCTCATACAATTGGCAAAAGGGGGAAAATATCGATAGCATGCAGTGTTGGTGAGGGGACGGGGGAAAGAAATACATTTCAGCGTAGGGAGGTGAACTGTGACTTTTTTGGAAAGGCATCTGTATTAGGTAGCAAAATGAAAAATGCAAACAACAAAAAAATATGATCATGTCCCTGATTCAGCGATTGTGCTTTTAGTAAACTTCCTTTTAGAAATGAAAGTACAGTACCAGTATATACAATGATATAAACTTCTTTTTTAAAAATACATTTTATTGATTTTTTACAGAGAGGAAGGGAGAGGGATAGAAAGTCAGAAACATCGATGAGAGAGAGAGACATTGATCAGCCGCCTGCTGCACGCCCCACACTGGGGATGTGCCCGCAACCAAGGTACATGCCCCCGACTGGAATCGAATCTGGGACCTTTCAGTCCGCAGGCCGATGCTCTATCCACTGAGCCAAACCGGTTCCGGCAATTGATGTAAACTTCTTAACAGTGTGGAGGTCAATATAGGATCTACGGTAAGGTTTTCATTATAGTAGATGTTGAATAAACATTGCAGTCACTTGTTAACTGAAAAGGCTATATCCAAAAGCTTTTACCCCCATCTCTCATATATATATTCTTCTTGGGGTTAAATGAAAGCTATTGTTAGCAAGGTACCTTTGTCCGGAAATGATTTTCCTGCCGGGTTTGGATTTTTCTTGTTACTAGGAGTGTGAGCCCATAATAAAGTTAACTTTCTTCTGGATTCCCACCGGTCTCCAAAAATGTATCCTGGGCAAAGCTTAATGAACTTAATACATTCATTTTCTCTGCTATGCCAAAGTTTATTGATTGCTAAGTCTTGGGAGCGGGGAGGAGGGAGAACATTTGTTCACTATCTTTGTACCTACAAGGAGTTTACAGTTCTGCAGGTTATAAAGATGTTATCAATTCCATGCCACTAAATTGTTTCTCCTCATCCTAGGTTAAGGTTTTAGTACATGCTTATTATCAACTTTACACAACAATCCAAACCTCTTCATTTCTACCCCATAAACACATACTCAGGGAAGGAGATGGCTCAAGGGTGTCTCGTGTCCTGAAAAGAAGTGAGAAGACACTTTAGAACGACTGTAAAAATGGCACCGTGGACAATATGCGTGTCGGGTCCCAGTAGACTCAGGTTTCACATTCTAGTTTAAGAAGCTTTACGTAGGCAAATCTGCTAAAAATGCTTCCATTTAAGAAACTTCTGTTCTTCAAGCCCAGAAAATAAGCAGGAAAATGTCTTCCAGTAGACATTTAGTCCCAGGATTCTCATTGTGAAAGTATTGGCTTTTATGATATTTATATTTTACATATTTATCTTTAAATAAAATAATCAAAATAATAAACCTATATATTTTATATAATATAAAACATTCCATTCAATATGTCCAATAAAATATTTACTATAATTTCTTAATATGACAATATAATATTATTTTTCCAGATTTATATTTAGATCTTATTATATATTCCTTTGGAATAGGTGCACTGTGCCAGAATGACTATGATTTTATTTTTACTTATACATTAGTGTCCACTGGTACATTATGCATTTTTAATTCTTGGGAATATTTTTGAGTAGCATTAGCCTCATAGTTCTGGCAAGACTTATCTATAATAATTCTTTCTATTTTCCAACTCATTGTTTATCTATAATAATTCTTCCTATTTTCCAACTCATTGTTTTGTGTTTGAGCAAGGAAAGCACATTACCAAGTTGGCTGGATTATGTTTAAAGTAAGTATTCAGAGGCCCAGAACGAAGGCCTACAGTCATCTCCTTGTGTGAAACGCATGGACACATGTGTAGGGCATTTTGACTGCCGGGGGCCTTGTTATTTATTTGTTTTGTTTTTTTCTTACTGGTTCTTGGCCATATTCTGAAGCAGGAAAGGTGTCAGGTGATTTGCCAAAGGTATAAGCCCGTAGGAGAGCTGAATTAATGTCTGCTATAATTTGGGAGATTTTCCTTCTGTATATCAATCACACAGTCTAAGTGATGACACCATCTATATAGGTCTCATGTCCATATGCTGAAAAGATGTTTCAACTTGAGGTCAAATCTGTAGAGAAAACACATTTGTCCGAGAGCCTTCAATTTCATGGAGAATCTTGCAGGTGGTTTACTAACAGGACTCCCAGTTGACAGGAACTGGTTTTGTCACTGGAAGGCATGCTGGAATGGGAGGTGCCATAGACTGTCATTTCAGTCAGCCCTGCCTTTGAACCATTGTTCCTTTACGAAGTGGGGCAGAGAGAGTTCTTTAACTCCTCTGAGCCTCAGTTTCTGCATCTGTGAGAGGGGAGAGCAATACTGCACTTCCCAGTGTGTTGTGGAAAATATTGTGGAAAATATTACAAAGGCAACCAGCTTCGGGCTGGGCCCTGTTCCCACCCTTAAGGGATGGTTTGGCGTTCAGTCACCACGCACAAATATGGTTTGTGATGAATTACTACTGCACAAGCGTAAACCATGATGCTGACTGCAGGAATGTGCTCGTCAACATTGTTCCTTTTCTTCTCATTAGAAGATAAAAGACTCAACGATGAGACAGTCCTAAAGAATGGGCATCTCCATGTTGTGGCTGATTCTCAAGGAAAGGGTGAAGAAGCCATTTAAAGAAAGGATTTCTATTGGATTTCCAGCTAGAGAAAGGAAACATTTTCCAAAATGCTATGTGATAATTTCCTAATGTGTTCTTGGGGGTTGGGGAGGGAAGGGACTGGGGGGGGGGGGGGCCTTTTTTTTTTTTTTGGCACATTCATCCTGGCTCTTCAACTGAGTAAGGACGAAAAGCATGTAGTACTTCCCTGGTCCTTACATCAGACGAATTTTTTCTTTTGTCCATTTCATGCTTGTTTCCAGAGGCTTCAAATGCCAGCTTTGTTTCTGCCATAATGGCTCAGCGCAGGCTTACATCGGTGATCCCCTCGCTAGATGCAATGTAATCCACTTGGGTAATGTGAATTTTTAAACCTTCCCCGGCCTCTGCCATTAACCCTTCTCTGCTAATGAGAATACTCTCCACAGACTACAAAGGGGCCCTGGCCCAGCCCAACAGGAAGATCGGGGGCTCCCTGGGCTGAATTTGCATTTCTTAGTTTAGTAGCAGCGAATGGCTGAGCCTATGTTGAACCTCATCAGCCCCAAATGCAGGAAGAGGTGATTGTGAAGTGAACACGAGCCTTCAAATACAAACACGGGGACACGAGGGGGGAAATGAGGATGGAATGGAGCGCAAGTACTTTTCCATCCAGAATTTCCCTCAAAGGGGCTGGGGCTGCTGATGCTTTCTTTGCAATATATATTTTTTTAACTTGACCTGTTGCTCTGCTCAGTGGATTGGAGTGCAGATGTCCCAGTCAAGCTGCCCGGGAGTCACTTTTGTCCCCTCGGGCCAGGATGCTGGGATAAAAACGCACCTTGAACACCAGCTTGGGAAGCTGTCCAATGCTTTCTGCGCCTGCAGCCCTGGCTCAGCGGCTGGCCACGATGCTGTCGGAGGGAAATGGGAAATTGGCCGAGGGTGATTTTATTCCACGACATATTTTCTAACTAACTCTGAAAACACTCCCATCCCGTGTTTGGATCCCACTTGGTTGATCCAAGTGGGAGAGGTTGCCTGCGTTTGGTTAAGTAATAGAGACGGCGGACGCTGAATCAGGGCGATCGCTGGGGATTTGTAGATATTTAGAGTTTTTGCCTCCAGTAGGAGGACTTTACAGCGATTCCTGTTGAAAAGGCGGTACTGTATGCCTTCGGGGCTGTAGATTTAATAAACAAAAGATGGGTCTCTGAGCTTGGTGCGCAAGAGGGGGCGGGCGCAATTATGTACTTTTAAAGGGGAATGGCTGTCCTCATTATTTCACATTTAAATTGAGTGCCAACATGTCGCAAGGCCTTTGTACCTGACATAGGATTACACACAGGCCTTGCCCAGTGGTTTATCTATTGAAATCACACGCGATCTAAATATTTCTCTTAAGTAGTTCCTGTGTTTTCCAGCTTGTTACGCAGTGCATTGTACAAGTACAGGAATATCATTGCACTTGCAACCATTATGTAAAACTCTGAAGGCTTGCAAAGTCACAAGGTAACGTGAGATTGAATGATGGAACTATAAATTACTCCTATTTTTCAGGTTTTTTTTTTCTTTCAACTATTATTATAGATTGGGAAACAAGAGGGATATTACATTTAGAAAATAATTGATGTAACTTTTTGATTTTTCCATTGGGAAAAAATTATAGTTTAACAATAATAATGGCACATATTTACTTAACTGGGTTTGGAATTATATTTATTTGTATTTTTTAACTTTAATTTTATTTGTGTGTACGTGTGTGTGTGTGTGTGTGCGTGTGTGTTCATTTCTATCAGTCTGAAATCCCACAAGGGCCAGGATCCAATTGCACATATTAGGCACTCCCGAAAAATCACTGAAGGGATGAATGCAAAGGTTTGCAAATGGATTTCCCTGTCAGTCATTTTCTCAGGCCTGTTTTTTCATTAGATCTTAGAGCCTGAGGGGCTACTGCTATACTGGCTTTGGGCCAGCACTAAAAAAAAACAAAAAAAAAAACAGCAAACAAGCTGAAAACCTTCCCGGGAATTCCGTCAAGGCGTCCTTGTTTGGAGTGTCTTCTTCCTAATAAAGCCGTTTCTGGTCGCTCAGCCAGGCCTGGGCACGGGGATGGGTGCCATCCCCGCCCGTGGTCACAGGACGCTTCCGCACTGGCACCTGCGGTCCAGGAAGGCGACACCATAGATCGCAGTCAGCGTATTGACCCGCTGTGTGGACACACGATTTCTGTCAACTCTGGTATAGGTCAGCCAGTGGTAGGAACATGTGCAGGTCACATGGAGAAGAGGATATGTCTCCTGATGGGTGACATATGTCCCCAGCTCCAGCCTGTTGGCTCAGTTCCTTCTTGATCTCAGTGCACATCGATTCTGAGCGGTAAGACTTTGGCTGTCCGCTCAGTAGGTAGAACTGGGGATCCTTGACATCACCATGCAAGTAGTCAGCCCTCAGTTTGCCTTTGCGGTCTGCTGTGTACTGTCTGTATTATCTAAGTCACGTTACTTAGCTTTTCTAAGTCCTCGCCTCCTAACTGGGGATAATAATAGGAGTGAGCTCTTAGACTTCATGTGATCCAAGCTGTGTATAGTATTTTGAACATAACTGCTCTGTTATTATAATACTATTATTCTTGTTACGGTAAATTACTATGTATCTCAGAGTGTCATGATCAAGTACAAATATCAAAAAGTCTGATGCGCATATATATATGTGTGTGTGTGTGTGTGTGTGTGTGTGTGTGTGTGTGTACATGTGTATCTAGTCTTTTCATTTAAAATACAAAATGTTGATATGATAAAAAAAGAAAGAAAGAAAGAAACCAGAGGCCCAGTGCATGAAATTTGTGCACTGGGGAGGGGGGGAAGGGTCCCTCAGCCAAGCCCGCACCCTCTCCAATCTGGCACACCTCAGAGGGATGTCTAACTGTCCCTGTGGGATCAGGTCTAAACTGGCATTCGGACATCCCTCTCACAATATGGGACTGCTGGCTCCTAACTGCTCACTTGCTGGCCTGCCTGATTGCCCTAACCAGTTCTGCCTGCCAGCTTGATCACCTCCTAACCACTCCTCTTATAGCCTAACAGCTTCCCTGTTGGCCTGATTGCCCCCAACTGCCCTCCTCTGCCAGGCAATTTGGTTCTGATTGGTTGGTTTCTATGCCAGTCAGCGTCAAAAGCTCTGCCTCCTAGGCAGACATTGGCTCCTCACACTTCACCCATATTTGGTTTTGATTGGTTGGTTTCCATGCCAGTCAGCGTCTCTGGGCCTATCAATGAGGCCTGATCAGAAAGGCAGGGCTGATCAGCAGCCAGGGTGGAGGCCAGGAGAGAAATGGAGATGAGGCTGTTGACCAGGCCTGGAAAGAAAGAGAATGACAAGTGCTGATCAACAGCTGCCACACAGGCTACGAATCAGACCCTGCTTCTCTCTTCAGGCCTCTCTCTCAGTCTGATTCACAACCCCCTCAGCAGTCAGTGCTGGGTCACCATGGTAATCTAGTGTTGACTGCAGGACTGACTTCCGGTTGGTCGAGCCTCCTGGTCATTGTGAATGTGACAGACCCAGGGTTTTTATATATTAGGATTACCATTCTAACCTGCTTACACTCTACTAGTAAAGGTAAAGCTCAGGAAACAGGGAGATGGTCCCCTTCTTTAACCATCACAGCCACTCTGCCCACTTCCTCATGCCTACACATCCCGATCTTTACTAGTAAGCTCCTTGTAAATTCCTTCCTAAGCTAGGTCCCTCCTGCCTTAGGCTGCCTTCTGCCCCATTTGAACAGTTTTTCTTTAAGCCTTGACTTCTTACTCTCAGCCGTGGTTTCAATTCCTACTTCGATGAGCCGCTGACCTAATTTCTTGCAATATTTCTCCTGTTTTCCTCAACAGTTCTTCTCTTTACCTCTAGGCCTTTTTTCTCCCCTCCAGTTTCAGAACGCAAAAAAGCTTTATAATATCAAAAGTCAGTAATTATGTCTTACCCTCCATGTAAATCTTCTGTCAGTTGCTCCTCCAATCCTCAGTCATTTCCCCTTTTTCTCGTATTCTCTCCTTTAAGCCTTCAAGCTTCCCTTGATCTGTTGTTCTTCCATTCACTCATCACACACTTCTCCCTGCCTCTTGGCTGAGGCTGGATCCCAGAACTCACATTATCACCGAATCTGCTGGCCTCTGCAATCACTCAGCTTTCTCTACCCTCCCTCTCCCTTCCCTCATCCCTGCCTTTGTGGGTTCGTGGAAGGGTTCTCCTCTGGTGTGGAGTTCTCTTTCCCTCTTTGCTCTTCCTTCACTTCCATGTGGCCTCCCCTGTCCAATATCATGTGTATGTGGACAAGTACAGATCTGTATATCCCTCTCCAGCCCATTCTGAGTTCCAGGCCTTCAATTCTGGATCCTGTGCCAGACACCCTCATCTGTCTGATGTTGATACAACCCCACTGAGGCATCTAAAAGCTGCACTTGTCACCGAGACCGGTTTGGCTCAGTGGACAGAGCGTCGGCCTGCAGACTGAAAGGGTCCCAGGTTCGATTCCGGTCAAGGGCATGTACCTTACTTGCGGGCACAACTACAGTGTGGGGCGTGCAGGAGGCAGCTGATCGATGTCTCTCTCTCATCGATGTTTCTGACTTTCTATCCCTCTCCCTTCCTCTCTGTAAAAAATCAATAAAATATATTTAAAAAAAATTAAAAATCAATAAAATATATTTTAAAAAATAAATAAAATAAAAGCTGCACTTGTCACCTTTCCTCCAAACTAGGGTCTCCTTGTGGTTTCCTCGTTTCCGTTCGCCATCCCACATTCTGCTCGGAAGCCCAGCCTGCGAGCCACTGAGTTGTCTGATAGTCACTTCGTTGCCAAAATGCTGCTGAGTTTTCCTCCATCTGGTCCCAGGGATCAGCCACTTCCTTGCTTTCTCTGGGGCTGGCCCATACTGCTTCTGACTCCGCTAATAACCAGAAAGCCTTCCTGGCCACACCATTTCTGGTCTCTCTAGAGCAGTGGTTCTCAACCTTTCTAATGCCGCGACCCTTTAATACAGTTCCTCATGTGGTGGTGACCCCCAACCATTCTTCATAACTGTAATTTTGCTATTGTTATGAGTTATAATGGAAATACCTATGTTTTCCGCTGGTCTTAGGCGACCACTATGAAAATGTTCAACCCCCAAAGGGGTCGCGACCCACAGGTTGAGAACCGCTGCTCTAGAACGTGAGACACATCAAGTCCAAGTGGCTTGAGCAGCCATTCCGGCCACTGGCTCCATGACTAGCTTCTGGCCCTGGACCAGCAGATCCAAACACAGTTAGATGTTTCCCTGATGCTCAGGCCCAAGGAGGGGACACAGAGGAGACCTCCCTGCGAGAAGGAATAAGAAACACTGTCTCCCACTCTGGTGCCCATGCGCTGGAGTGGAATCAGGACAAGGAGAGGCCAGAGCGTGAAGAACAGAGAGAGCAGCGCCCGCCTCGGGACAGGCCAGCCAGACTTCAGGCTTCTGGCTCCTGCCCGCCTCGCTCCCCTGAACCCCCCTTCACCACTGAGCCCGTTGTGAATGCCGGGCCCTCTGTGCCTGCCTTGCTGCCCATCTTCCTTTCTGTTGGTTTAATCCAAACCATTTCTTCCTCACCCACGTTTATGTCTCACTTCCACGCAACTCCTCTGAAATAAACTGCAATCCTCCTTTTCCAGGAGGGAGCCTATCTCTTTAAGAGCAATCATGCATCATTCTCCTTAATCTTTATATTCTTTGTCTTCTGCCCAAAAAAAGAAAGTCAATGCCAGAGCCCCATTTCCATTCCCCTGGTGTCTAGCGCAGAGCCTTTTAATAGTCTTTGATGATGACTTTTCAGGACGACACAGGCTAATGGTATTGAACATTCTGGACTCTTTATTACCCCTTGTCAATACAGCATCAGGCTCTGACCACCAACTCTCAGGGACACTACGCCACTGGATTAGGTAGATCAGTACTGTTTGAAAGATGCCTTAGAATTTAGGAGTACTTTCACAGAAATGCGACATTAGACCCTCATAAAAATCCTGTGGTGCAAGTACCTTTAGTATCCCCATTTTGCAGATAAAAAGACTAAATGTCTTTGTGTTTCTAAGAGCTGTTCTCTTTGTGAGAGTGGAAAGACTGTGGAGATTAGAGCAGGGATCTCCCCCAGGGGCAAATATATTAGCACATTTAAAGTGTCAACTAAAAAATGTATTTTGACCTTGGATTTCCAGAGGATTTATCTTTATCAAGATTCTGATCTTTTGTTTTCCAGGAAGAGTAAGCCAGTCTTTCAGTCAGATGTCACTGAAGAAAGTAAGGCACTTGGAAAAGAGAATGGATGTTGTCCTTTAACACTTAGGGGGTTGGAAGGAATGATCAGAACAAATGCTTATAGGTACACACATTTATCCTTAAAAATAATGGAAAGGGAGAGCTGTCGTTACATAAATTGAATAAACACATTTCAAAGACTTCTTTAAAATTTATGGCAAATGCACGTTAAGTTTCAGTCTAAATTTTAGTCTTTTTCCTGTTTACTTTTCCTGCAAAAAAAAAGCAGATGAGGGAACAAATCCATTATCTATGCAGATACAAGAATTCAGCCAAAATGGAAAATGTCCGTAACATCCTATTGAGAAAGGAATATTCCATTTCAGTTCATTTAGCTGTAGACCTTATGAGGTACAGAAAAAATTCCTGATCGGGCAGCATGAAGATTATGGAGGAGAAACAGCTAAGCAGAAACTTTCATAGGCTCAATTAAGTGACTCTGTCACTTGAAGAATTCCCATAAGGCAGCGTGTTGTTGATTTCTCCTCTTTAATTCTCCCCATGTGTCTTGCACTGTATGTTGCATATGACGTGTTCGATTTATATTCATGAAATCATTTTATGCCTAAAATAATACTTCTCATTTGTAAGTTCATGACATGATACTTAAGATACTTGGAAGAACATTTGATTAATGACAACTGAAAACTTGCGAGGCAGAAGGATTTAAACACTAAAGGAGGGGAAGATGTACTAAGATGGTAAGCAGTTGTGTGTGGATGGGCAGGGGACAGGGGGGAGATTGAAAAGCAAGTCAGGACCATAGGATGGTGAGATGGAGCTTGCTACAAAGTGTCTGGGATTGGCCAGGCATTGTGGCAAGACCTAAACAGTCTGAGGACCAACTCACGTGGCATTTGCGACCCCTGGAGTAGAAACCTGGGCCTCAGGATCTAGGTGTGACAGCACCACTTTTGCTGTTTCAGCACAGATTGTGAGGGTGCAGGCCAGGCCGAGGGATCCCCCTGGTGTACGATAAGGGCTGGGGAGGTACTGCGGGAGGACTCTAGAGTGTGTCCGGCCTGTCTCGTTCAGTCCCCATCAGCCAGACCCCAGCAGCAAGCTAACCTACCAGTCAGCGCGTCTGCCCTCTGGTGGTCAGTGCCCAACATAGAGACTGGTCAACAGGTCGGCTGTCTGCCCCTCATGTGGTCAGTGCACATCATAGCAAGCGGTTGAATGGCCTTAACATATCATTAACATATTATGCTTTGATTGGTTGAACGGATGACCAGACACTTAGCATACTAGTATTAGGTTTTTATTATATAGGACACCCAGGTATTTTGTCCACAGCTTGATCAAGGATTGTGATAAACCTTAAGTAGCAGGTTATAGTTTTTGTAATGTTGCTAAAAAGAGTACAATCACTTATTTTCCGAATGTTTATATTAGATGATTAATATGGATCATACTAGCGTTATTTTTTGAAAGCATCTCCTTTACATAATAATTACAAATATCCTGCCCTAGATTTCATCCAAGTTTTGTTTAAGAAATAATCCTACATGGGACATTCACAGTTTCTATAACTTTGACATGAAGGACACCATTCCTTCCTTATGCCCATTGGCATCCCTCACTCAAATATCAAAACATGATCTCACTCATATGTGGGATCTAATGAACAATATAAATTGATGAACAAAAATAGATCCAGCCAAGACCGGTTTGGCTCAGTGGATAGAGTGTCAGCCTGCGGACTGAAAGGTCCCAGGTTCGATTCAGGTCGGGGGCATGTACCTTGTTTGCGGGCACATCTCCACTATGGGGCGTGCAGGAGGCAGCTGATTGATGTCTCTCTCTCATCGATGTTTCTGACTTTCTATCTCTCTCCCTTCCTCTCTGTAAAAAATCAATAAAATATATTAAAAAAAAATAGGTCCAGAGACATAGAAGCATTGAAGAGACTGTCAAACCTCAGAGGGAAGGCAGGGGAGGTTGGGGTGGGTGAGAAGAAATCAACCAATGAACTTGTATGCATATATGTATAACCTATGGACACAGACAATAGGGGGAGGGGTGAAGGCCTGGGAGGTGGGGTGCCGGGGTGAGAGGTCAGTGGGGGGAAAATGGAGAAATATGCAATACTTTCAACAATAAAGATTACTAAATACTAAATAAATATCAAAACAACTAAAGGACTCTTTGAATCCCAAACTGGAAGGGAATTAGCTTTCCGTCAACAAAGCTTTTTCTTTACGTTTGACCCTAATTTTATATATGCTGTGCAATCATTAAATATCTGCTTCCTGGTAAAGAAATAAAGGACTGAAGGAATTCATCGGACTTAGCTCTTGCTGTGACCACCAGAAACTCATTCCTCGGTTTTGCCTCACTGGTGGTGGCTTTTCTTAGATCACTGTTCCTGCAAGGTTCTTGCTCATCCTCACTTACTATGTTAATGTTCTTTTAGGGCTGTACTCTCATCTGTGCCCTTCAAAAATCTGTTTTGGAGGTAGCTGGAGTATAAATAGTGTGAAAAGTAAACTGTGTATTCTGACATTTTCAGTGGTGAAGCTAGTTCTGCTGCTAAGGATGAGTCAGCTGGCAAGGCAAGTTAATGGAGGGCTATCTATCTATATATATTTTAGAATAATTTGGATCGTAGAACAGGCTTTAGTGTCTCTGGTATTGTTGCTGTTTTTCTTCCCATCAGCACGGTTCTCACTCTCTGCAAAAAGAAATGCATTATGACTCAGTTCGGCTAATTTTATCAAATGAATGTTTTGAAGGCACTTAACTCTCTTGAATCCTGTCAGAAGCCCTACATTTTTTTCATTGCATGAACCCAATTTGGATTTCTGAACCTCGGAGAGCACAGCTACCCATCTTGCTCATTTTCACATTTGAGCTTTTATGCTTTCTGCATCTTTTTGTATGAGTATGCTTTTTTTCCCCTTCTTCTTTTTCTTTTCAACCATTTGAATTCTATCTTGATTTTCAAAAGCTGGCTGAGGTTGAACCTCTGTTGGTAAGACTTAATGAACTCTAAGTGACTCTTATTCCAAGTCTCCTTGGAATTACTCCTCAGTTTTTACTCTATTAATTTGCCCTTATTTGTATGACATGTTGGAAGCCTTCTGAACACTTTTTTTTTTTAAAGCATGGGAATGAGTTCAGACTCTGCAGTTAGAAACTTTGCTAAGTGTTTCTTCAACTGTGTCTTTTTTTTTCCCCTCCTTTTTAGCTTGTCCCCTAACCTCATAATCCAGTGTTCTGTGAGATTCAGGAATGCTCCATCCTTAATGATGCTGTCTCCTCCACTCTCAGGCTAACACCTAGACTATGGATTAGGTTTGTTTGAACAAACATTGGATTCGGAATTAGCACGGGAATTGTTTCCTGAACGTTTACATTTCATCCTCCAGAGCTACAGCCTACTCTCTGATACCGTCAATACAGAACATGAGGGCTCCAGGCTAGTTTCTTTGCGCCCCTATTATTCCTATACTTTCCAGATTGATGGGTGCATGTGGCTTTAATTAGCAAGTATATGTCGAGGGCATGCAGAGCTATATAGCCTTTACCCCGGCTTTTCTAATGAAGCTAGTTCCTAGCCGCAACCTTTGCCAGATTATTTTACTATATTATGACATTGAACATGGACCGGCAGACAGGTCTGGCTAGTTGGGAGTGATACCTTTCCCCCCTCTCACGGCTTATTTATTTTCCAGGAAAACTATTTTCGTTTGGTTATAAAAGGAAACCTCAGAATTCTGTATATATGAGTTTAGGTTATATAGTATCGAGAGCTAGGCTGAGAGGGATCCTGTAAATAAATAAATAAGAATTCTGAAAAGAGATTTATATTTTAAAAAATGAATCCGTGAATCTGTATTGCTTTTTTATTGCTTACCTTTAAGACTGGAAATAACATGGAGTCATTGTTTTGCTTCCTTCTTTTCATTAATGGGTGAGCATTCTTTATAAGGAGTAGGCAGAGACTATGACTAATGTGTTTTCAAATGAAAAGTAGTTTATTCTGTTTCCTGGAACATCAGCAGAACTCACTCTTATTCTGCTCAGTGATTAACATTTTAAAAACTTATTATAATTCAAATTTAAGCAATAAATGTTCCAAGTATAATTTATGCTTACGTATCAAAACTTAAAGTGATTTGCAACCGTAGAGCACTGTGACCTCTGCCCTTATTTGAATAACTGTTTTATTTGAACTGGACACTCTGATTTCAGTCAAAACTGTCTCCATGTTGTACCTGTTTCATATATGTATTCACATGTGTATGAATATGGACTTTTCACTCTGAAGTTTATGGCCATGTATTCATTTTGCAAACAATCTCAATGATCGCATGGGACATGATGCATTTGGCTTTTAGGGCATGCTCTCCTTTAAAAAGTTGTAGAAAATGAGAGACATCAGGATTGTGTAGAGTTCATTGGTCATCAAAGTGTGTTCCAGGGAACCTAAGGGTTCCTGGGTACTGTCCCAGCGATTTCCGTTCTTTGAATAGTTTAAGTGGAAATACAGGATTCAACTGATATATTTTGATCACCGCTGAGGGTCCTTTTTTGTAGATGAAAAACTATCCAGACAAGTGAAGTAATTTGATGAGTGGTACATACAAAATATTTTGCTAACATTTTAATTTGAACCCATGACTGTGAGCTTTTAGATGGATAAAACCCTTTAGGTGAAGAGGAGGACTATATTTTATTTATATTTTTACTATTAAATAATTAGTATTTGAACTCAAACAGTGGGAAAATACCAAACTTCTAAACTCTACAATAAGGTGAAATAAGTTAGTTAATAAACTGCATCTTCTCTTTGCACCTTGTCTTTTTTTCTTTTTAATCTTTAGCTCTCATTAATAGCTTTTGCCACAATAAATAGAATAGAATAAGAGGTACACAAGTCCTTTGAAAAACTGAATTTGGAAATGTAGAATTTTCAGGAAAAATGAAAAACAATGGTTATTAGATTTCAGTCATATACTAGGCATTCCACTGGACACTATATTTCAAATCAAAGAGCAAAATAAGGTCTCTAGGAGAAGGAATTCACAGTCCAACCGGAAAACAACCTGAAAATGGACTGTGGTAGAGTGGTGATGATTCTTTAATGGATAAATGCTTCTGTGCTGGGCCTTGAGAATAGTGTTCCAGAAATAAGAGCATTGGGGGAGGTGAGGCAGAGAAAGATCTAGCAAGAGAAAGACACAGAGAGAGATTGATTCATGATGCAGCTGCTGACCCCAGTCATGGAAGCTGGAGAATACGACAGAATTTGAGGAACAGGACGTGGCCAGTTCCAGACATTACCTCGACATATCCGGGAAACAGAAAACAGCGTAGCATTCAGGCAAGAGATTAAAGCTGGGGATATCCATTCACTCACTCATTTGCTATTTCGTTCATTTGTTCACTCATTCATACAATATTGTTAATTGAGACTTGGGCAATAAAATAGTCATGATGTTAGGGAAGGTAATATAAGGATAAGATACATGGATGATTTATTCAAGAAACATATAGTCCATTACAGAAATGGATATGTAAACAAACTTACTTAGTCATTATTAAGAGAATTAAAGTAACAGGAAATAAGAGATATAATTACAATTTTTGTATAATCATGTTAAATAATCACAATGCTTTAGAATTGTATGCTACATAATTATATTACATGATCCTATACTAGAGGCCTAGTGTACCATTCATGCATGGGTAGGGTCCCTCGTTCTGGCTGGTTTAAGGCTGATTGGGGCCATCTCGCCCAGTCCCGATTGGGGCCGATCAGGGCAGATTGGGGTCAGCTGCCTGTGGGGAGGGACCGTGGAAGGTTGGCCGGCAGGGAGGAGGGACCACCAGAGGTTGGCCAGCTGAGAGAGACTGGCTGTGGGAGCATACTGACAACCAGGGGGCAGCTGCTGAGCATCTGCCCCTTGGTGGTCAGTGTGTGTCATAGTGATCGGTCAACCGGTTGTTTGGTTGATTAGGCTTTTATATATATAGATAATAAAAGCCTAATATGCTAACTGTCCATCATTTGTTTGACCCTTCTACCAGCCGCTATGGCACACACTGACCA
Source organism: Lasiurus cinereus (assembly GCA_011751065.1). Taxonomy (NCBI): domain Eukaryota; kingdom Metazoa; phylum Chordata; class Mammalia; order Chiroptera; family Vespertilionidae; genus Lasiurus; species Lasiurus cinereus. The sequence goes on from JAAGEH010002528.1 coordinate 3,012,621, forward strand.
CCAGGGGGCAGATGCTCCGACTGGTAGGTTAACTTGCTGCTGGGGTCTGGCTGATGGGGACTGGGCAAGACGGGCCAGACATGCCCTGGAGCCCTCCTGCAGTCCCTCCCCTAGCCCTGATCATGCACCAGTGGGGTCCCTTGGCCTGGCCTGTGCCCTCGCAATCTGAAACGTCTCAGGGGATGTCCGCAGGCCAGGCCTAGGGATCCCACCCATGCACTGGACCTCTAGTAATTCAATAAAGATAATTGCTTACATGGGGGCATTTTTTAAGTGTGTTTATTGCATAGAAGAATGAGCAACATATACTGTCTGGAAGGTTTCACAATGGAGGTAGCATTTATGCTGAGGAAGGATAAATGGTACCAGAAGTCACTTCTAGTAAAATCATGAGAGTACATTTGATCTAAACAGGCCAATCAAGTACATATTTGGACTGAGAAATGAGTTTTGCTCATAGGTCTCAGAGTCAAACTTTGAATTCTTCATAAAAAAGACCTCTATGTTTGGACATAATGATGCTTGCTGTTGTCATGGGCAATGAAGACGATCAGAGAGGTAAATTATTTGCCTGTGAATAATGTGCTTAGAGTACTGAATAATTCCACCGCAGACAATACCAGGTTTTAGATGCACCCCAACCATCCTGAGAAATACAGGGGTTGCTTTCTAGAGGGGTGAGTTTGCCTTAGCTTGTCCATCTTATTTAGGGTTTTGTCAAGTTCCATAGTTACTGCCCAGTTTGTGTGGCACAATGGTGGAATGTTCACCTATTAACCAGGAAGTCGTGCTTTGATTCCTGGTCAGGGCACAGATGTGGTTTGTGGGCCCAATCCCCAGTGTAGGTCATGCAGGAGCCAGCGGATCAGTGATTTTCTCTCATCATTGATGTTTCTATCTCTGTCTCCCTTCTTCTCCTATGAAATCAATACACACACACACACACACACACACACACACGAGGCCGGGTGCACAAAATTCATGCACTGAGGAGGGTGTCCCTCAGCCCAGTCTGGACCCTCTCCAATCTGGGACCCCTCGGGGGATGTTGACAAGGATCTGGCCTAAACCTGAAGTCAGACATCCCTCTCACAATCTGGGACCACTAGCTCCTAACTGCTCCCTTGCCAGCCTGATTGACACCTAACTGCTCCTCTGCCAGCCTGATTGCCCCCAACTACTCTTCCCTGGTGGCCTGATCACCCCCAAGGCTTTTATTAGTATAGATATGACCCTTCACAGAAAATTTTACTGACCCTGCTTTACAATAAGGACTTGACGATTGAATCATTAGAACCAGAAACCAAGATTTCCGTTCTTTGAATAGTGGAGGGAATAATTATCTTGTCTTTAAGTTGCCCTGAAATTAAAATGTGTTCATGACTTAGAAAAGTATAAAAGCACCATATAAAGACAACTGTCTTTTTCATGTACTGAAAAGACAATAAAGTGATAAAATGAAAAACACTATTTTTAATCTCCCCCTTCCTTTCTTTACAGCTTTTATTTAAACTTTGAAATTTATAAAAATTTCACTCCAATTTTCATTTCTTTAAATTCAATATTATTTTGTATTGGTTTCAGGTTTTATATTAGTTACAGAATAGTGGTTAGACAATCATATACTTTACAAAGTGTTCCCCGATATTTCCAGTACCCACCTGGCATCATTACGTCATTACAACACTATTGACTATATTCCCTATTTAAGTGACAATGGGTTCACAGGTTCCTTCCAGTCTTTCTTTGATGGTGTTCGCCTTTCCTTTTCTTTCTCACTTCTTCCCTCACTTTCCTTGCATAGTATCTCCATTGGCCATCAGAGCTCAGTGAAGGCAATGGCTTAACCCATTTTACAGACCAGGACACTGAGGCCAGTTCCAGTGGCTGTGGAACTTGACTCAGCGCACAGCCCTCAGAGCCATGCTCTCTGCCCTTCCTAAGGGGCAGCTGCCAGGCAAACAGAACAAACCTTCTCCTCAGGCTTCCGAGCCTCTTTCTCAAGCACCTCTTCACTGTGGACACTCCACATTCTTTCCTCTCCCCGGCCCCCTGCCCCCATTCTTACTGCCCCCCCTTCTCTGGAGCAGGTGCAAGGCTTCGCACTCACCGCCAAGGCAGGCTCTGCTGGGGGGCAGGCGATGTGGGCTTGCTTTTGGGTCAAGGCGGGAGCAGGAGTCACTGCCCCTGAAGTGCGAAGGCTGCCTGGGCGATGAGGCCGGTTAGCACTGAGAGCTTGTCTGAACCACATTGGTCATTTCGGTTCCCTGCAGTGCACACCCCTCCACTGAGGTGGCACCGCCCCTCAACGCCCGCCTCAGGGCTGCGGGTCCTTGCCCCTCCGCCTGGGCATCCTTCCCTGCCCCTTGATCCCTGGCCTGGCCCACGCGTGTCTTGGGGCCACTGCAGAACCTCTCTCTCTCTGCAGGCGAGGCAGATCCCTGCCCTTGGTCTCTGCCAAGCTGTGGTTCTGTGGCCAGAGGCCCAGTTGGGGTCTCCGAAACCCCATGCCTGCGATGTTCCCAGGGTCTGGGCCTGGGGCACCTCCCGGGGCAGCTACATTCTGGAGCCCCACGGAGTGGCTAGGTGACCAGCCACACCTCCCCAGGGCGGCGATGTTCTCAGGGCCTCACAGGAGTGGGTAGGCTGGCCACTGCCCCTCCTGGGGCCTGTGATGGGCCCAGAACCCTTGGGTGGCATCTGGTGCTGCCCACCCCACCTCCCTGGCCCAGTGGACTGGCACCTTGTGGGTGGGGTCTGGTGCTGCCCGCCTGGCCTCCCCCACCGCTGATGGATCTGGACCCCCAGGAGCAGGCCATGGCGCTGCCTGCCCTCCTTGCATATGCAAATTACCTTGCATCTTTGTTGGGTTAATTTGCATACTCACTCTGATTGGCTGTGGGGGTAGTGGACATACGGTCAATTTACACGCTTCTCTATTATTAGGTAAGATATATATATATATATACACATATGCACGCACACACACACATATACACTAGAGGCCCAGTGCACGAAATCCGTACACGGGGAGGTGTGTCCCTCAGCCCACACTGCACCCTCTCCAATGTGGGACCCTTTGAGGGATGTCCGACTGCCCGTGTAGGCCCGATCGGACATCCCTCTCACAATCCAGGACGGCTGGCTCTCCATGGCTCGTCTGCCTGCCTTCCTGATCGCTGCTAACTGCTTCTGCCTGCCATCCTGAGCACCCCTAACCACTGGCCGGTGGGCACGGCTTGTGAGTGTAGCCGATCCGCGCGATTACTCATATCTCAACTGTTGCTCGTATTTCAAAGCAAAAATCGCTCGCTCCGTGGCTCATATCTCAAAAATCTCGTATGTTAGGGCACTCATATCTCGAGGTACCACTGTAATAGAGAAGCGTGTAAATTGACCGTACCTCCACTACACCCACAGCCAATCAGAGTGACTATGCAAATTAACCCAACAAAGATGCAAGGTAATTTGCATATGCAGGGAGGGCAGGCAGCGCCATGGCCTGCTCCTGGGGGTCCAGATCCATCAGGGGTGGGGGAGGCCAGGTTAGTTTGTGTATTACATTTTTATTAGATCGGATACTGGAGGCCCAATTCATGAAGTTTCATGCAGGAATAGGCCTTCACTTTGGCCGGAGCTGCCTTTCTGCCTTCACTCCAGCCAGCATCACCTTCTACCTCTTGCCTTTCTGTGTCAGTTTGCATATTCCATCTTTATTAGATGCTAACATTAGAATAGCTATGGATTTTAAAAAACATGTATGTTTTCAATAATTTCAGAGAAGAAGGGAGAGGGAGATAGAAACATCAGGGATGAGAGAACCGCTGGTTGGCTGCCTCCTGCACACCTTTTATTGGGGAACAAGCCCGCCACCCTGACACACAGGATCAAACCGGGCACCCTTCGGTCCACAGACCGATGCTCTAGCCCCTGAGCCAAACCAGCTCGGGCTCTTTCTCGCCTCTTTCTTGTCCTGTTACCACTTAAGTTTTGTTCTGTTTTCCCATTTAAACCTTTAGCGGTGCTCAACAAACTTTCTGACTTCACACCCCCCTGACCACAGCTTTGGCAATCTTGGCTCTGAAAATCTACCTGAGGGATCGGTCTATTTTCTTTCTTCTTCATCAGCTAGTGTATAGATTTTTCTTTTCAGCTGGTTTAGAATAAATCGATATTCCATGAGACAGCACCGCTAAATCAGAGGTGTTCATCAAACCACCCTCCTTATAGACCCTGATGTTGTTTTGAGGTCTCCAAGTACCACTGACATCTTAAACGTAATTGTGCAAAGTGTGAGTGAGAATAATGTATGTGGTGATAACGATGTTGTTGATGGCGGATTAGCATTATCGTGAATAATTCCTCATTTACCAGTGTAACACAGCAGCAGTTTGGGGTATTGAAAAGCCAGTTATTCTTTTCATTCGGGTCTTGTGGGAGGTGGAGATAGTGATAACTTGCTGATTCACCTTATGCTTGAAAGGGAAAACTAATGAAGAGCTTTAAAGCACTATGCAAAGCATGAAGTGTCATATACATAATCATTAGATAATCCCCCAAGATAGTGATTCATGTTTGCTAGTATGTACTCACTAACCGTCATTTCTCACCCTCGGGTTGGGGACTTGTTTTGATTTGGGAAGGATATTTTCTTCCTTTCTCCAGAAAAGTGACAGTGGGGGAGAAACCTATACAAGAGTGAGGCTTACTTTGTGCCAAAGTATTCAGAAGTGAAGATATAAAACTATGGCCCGTGGGATGAAAATACTTTTGCAGATCCTATCGTCCAATTTTTGACAAGGAAACAGGAGTCGTAAAGTATAGGGAAATTTATAAACTCTCAGTCCCCGTGAGTATATTAATGTTTGGTTTCCAATTGCAACAGTCTTCAGAGGAAGCCTGTAAGAGAGCCAACAAAAACAAGTAAACAACAAAACTTGCTGTAGACAATTGAACTCTTTTGTAAGAAAACGCAGCTTTTTGGGGCATGGACATCTACCATTACATGTTTAAATTGGTTCGCATTGTTGGCAAAAGTACTGTTAGAGGTATTGGCTATTCAGTTGTTACGCAGTGTCTTTTGTGATGCCAGGCATGTTATTAATGTGTAACTTGCATTAAAATTCTGTATGGATTTCTGAATATTCACGCAGTGAACAACATCATAGAGAAAGGAGATCTTGATGACAGGGGAAAAACAGTGCTACTTGGAGACAAAGAATTGTGTCAGAAGATAACACTTTGTAGATATGAAATGAGTGAAGCCCACTTACAGCTATTGTTATGAAACAATATTTAACAAAGCAGTACTCTGGATATGCAAGAGTAAGTCAGGCAGTGGAAAGAATGCTGCATCCATATTGAAAAAGAGAAATTAAATGCTTTGTATGATGTGATAGTCTACAAATCAATTATAATGAATGCATTTATGTTTCCAAATAGTAATCACAGCTAATTATAGCTAACAGTCCTTGCATTCTGTGATGCCTGTCACAGTGTGTGGGTTTTATAGGAAGTTTCTCACTAATTTTTTGTATCCATCTTTGGCACCAGTTTTATAAAGAGCTTGGTTGAGGTATAATTCAAATGCTATACAACTTAATTTTTACAGCGTGTTAAGTCAGTGTTTTAATATATTTGTAGAATTGGGCAATCATCACCACTATCAAATTTTAAAACTTGATCATCATCCCTAAAAAGCAACCCAGTACCTATTAGAAGAATGTCTTAATCTCTGTACACCTATGCTCCTGGCAATCACTTTCTGTCTCCATGTATTTGTCAATTCTGGACACTTGATGTCAATAGAATCACATAATACATAGCCTCTTTTGACTGCCTTCTTATGCTTAATGTTTTCAAAGTTCTTTTATGATGTAACATGCATCCATATGTTGTTACTTTTTCCTGAAAAATAATATTCCATTGCATGGGTAGACTACATTTTTGCTTATTAATTCATCAGTTAATGGCCATTTGGATTATTTTTACTTCTATAAATAATTAGAGGCCCGGTGCACAAATTTGTGCACCATTGGGGTCCTTTGGCTTGGCCTGGCCTGCGGGATTGGGCCGAAACTGGCTCTCTGACATCCCCCAAGGGGGCCCAGATTGTGATAGAGTGCAGGTCAGGCCAAGGGACCCCACCTGTGCACGGTCAGGGCTGGGAAGGGATGCAGGTGGTTGGTCAACCAGAGAGGGGCTGTGGGAGGGCTATAGGGCGTGTCTGGCCCCTCTTGCTCAGTTCCAATCTGCTGGACTCCAGCAGCAAGTTAACCTAACAGTTGGAGCATTTGCCCCCTGGTGGTCAGTGCACATCATAGCAACTGGTCAATGGGTTGACTGTCTGCCCCTGGTGGTCAGTGCACTTCATAGTGAGCAGTTGAGTGGCCTTAGCATATCATTAGCATATTACACTTTGATTAGTTGAACAGCTGACTGGTCAACTAGACACTTAGCATATTAGGCTTTTATTATATAGGAAGCTGTGGTGGGCATTTACGTATCAGTTTTGTGTGGATCTTCGTTTCAGTTCTCTTTTATATATATATATCTAGAAGTGTAATTTCTGGGTCTTATGATATCTCTTGAGGAACTGCCAATGTGTTTTACAAAATTGCTGAGTCATATTATAATTCTACTAACAAAGTATGAGGATTCCAGTTTATATCCTTGTCAACACTTACTATTATCTCTTTTATATTAGCCATCCTACTCATTTTGAAGTGGTATATCACTGTGGTTTTGATATGGATTTCCCTATTAACTAATGATAGTAAGATTTTTTCATTGGTCATTTGTATATTATTTTTAGAAAAATTTCTATGAGAATCTTTTCTCCATTGTTTAATTAGGTTATTTGCCTTCTTATAATTGCATGTACAAGTTCTTTCTGAATTATGAATACAAGTCTCTTATTTGATATGTAACATAAATATTTTGTCTTATTCTGTATGCTGTCCTTACATTTTTACTAATGGCATACTTTGTAGGACAAGTGTTTTTAATTTAGATGTCATCTAATTTATCTTTTTTTGTTGCTGCTGGAATTTTATTGTCATATCTAAGAAAGCATTAGCTAATCTAAGATTAAAGTGTTAATTCCTAAAACTTATATTTTTAGCTCTTACATAAAAGCCTATGACTCATTGAGAGTTAATTTTTGTTTATGGTGGGAGAAGTGTGTGGTTTTATTTCTTTTCATGTGGGTAGCAAGTTATCCCATGGCATTTGTTGAAAAAGTTATATATTTCACAACTTGTTGAAATCAATTGCCCAGAAACATAAGACTTTACTTCCGGACTTTGAATTATTTGCAATTGATACATATTTGTATTCTTATGCTAATACCACATGGTCTTGCTTTCTGTATCTTCTTAATCAGCTTGAAATCAGGAAGTATAAATCTTCCAACTTTTTTCCCCCAGGATTATTTTGGATATTTTGATCCATTGATCAAAAATCCAATGGAGTTTTGATCCATTCCTACATGAATTTTAGGATTAGCTTGTCAGTTTCCTGGGATTTTGATCAGGACTGTGTTGAATCTGTAGACCAATTAGGGGAATATTGCCATCTTCGATAACATTCAGTTTTCTGATCCACAGACCTGGAATAGCTCTTCATTTACTTTGGTGTTCTTCAGTTTCTTTCACTAGATATTTCATTGTTTTCAGTGCACAAACCTTGTGCTCCTCTTGTTAAAGGTATTCCTAAGCACTTTTGTCTTTGTGATGCTATTGCAAATGGAATTGCTTTCTTAATTTCATTTAAATTCATTGCTAGGCTAGAGAAAGATAGTTGATTTTTGTATACTGATCATGAATCTGCAACCTTGCTGAATTAATTTATTAGTTCCAATTGTCTGTGTGTGTACCTGTGTGTGTATGTGTGTTTTGTAGGTTTTTCTACATACAAAATAATTTCATATGTAAATAGAAGTACATGTACTTCTTTCCTTTCCATGTTTTTTAATATTGCTTTTCTTGCCTTCTTGCACTGGCAAACAATTTCAACACACCGTTCAAAGACAGTGACAAGAACAGACCTTTCTGTCTTGTGCCTGCTTCTCGGGGACTGCTGTTTTTCACAACAAAGATGCCCTGAGACTGCAGCTTCCCAAGCCTACCTGATGCTGGGGAGTGGGAAATAGCAACAGACAAATTAAACCTCTGAAAGTCTTGCTACTTTTACTCAAATTTAGCTCTTTTTCTTAAGTTCTCAGATGGCTGCAGGCCTTTAGTTAATTATCAGAGCTTTCCAAAAGTCAAATCTGATCATTTTGCCCTTGCTTTTGATGCTTTTATTGAGTAGTACATGTTCAGAGATTCTGACAATCATTCTAGAAGTGGCACGAGGTTTTTCATGGGACAGCGTTAGGACAGGAGAGGAAAAATTTGGTCCAAATCAAGATCTTACATAAGTATTCTTCCCTATTTTTAAAACATAGGAAATATTTCCTTCAGAAACATTTCTTTAAAAGAGTAATGCCTTGTAAATCTTTGAAAATGGCAGTTTATTTAAGAGTACCTACAAGTTTCCAGTTACAAAATGATTTAATGACTTTTTAGAAATTATCTTTTTTTCCAAACAAAAATAATATTTAGAGGAGAATATTCTTTTTTTCTTTTTTCTCTTTTTCTTTATTGATTAAGGTATTACATATGTGTCCTTATCCTCACATTGCTCCCCCGCTCCCCACTCATGCCCTCACCCCCTGGGTGTCTGTGTCCATTGGTTAAGCTTTATGCATGCATACACATCCCTTGGTTGATCTCTCCCCCTCACCCCCACCCTCCTCTACCTTTCCTCTGAGGTTTGATGGTCTGATGGATGCTTCTCTGTCTCTGGATCTGTTTTTGTTCATCAATTTATGTTGTTCATTATATTCCACAAATGAGTGAGATCATGTGATATTTATCTTTCTCTGACTGGCTTATTTCATGAATATTCTTATTTATACTAATTTAAAATGAAAACCGTTAAACTTTATAGTGTGCCATTAAATTCTTCTGGGGGAAAAAAGGAAACTTTCGACATATTAGTAGTTGATTGAGAAACCTTTTATGTTTTATTTGGTGAGCTGAGAAGTTGGAAATAAGTTCACTTTGAGGTTGTCAACACACTCTTTTGAAACAGGCAGAATTTCTTTGGATGGAGTATATCTGAAGATAAAATTCATTTTCTTACTTTGAATCAAGCACATGCCCCTGAATCATTCTTGAAGCACTCATTCTGAAATCATCATATGATTACACACTTTTCACCTCCCTTTTCTTCTTTGAGAACAGATTGACTTTGGAACACTCCACAGTTCGCTTTGCCAGTCACATTCCAGTGGCTCAGAAATCTGTTCTGAGTGAATCTGAACCAAGCATGGAACCTGTTCTCAGAATGAGTTCACGGACAGATGTTTCTCTCTAGACCATTGTTGCTGCACTGGACACAGAGAAAGATGCTTTGGCCCATTGCAGTTGGCAAGACATTGAGTTTTCAATATTTGTTTCAAGCGTTGAGTCATAGAGAGTTCTTTCATTAATTTGTTTGAAAAACAATGCAGGTCCAGTACGCAGTATTGCATTGTTTTTATTTCGTGTGTACACATAGTGATCATTTAGGAGAAAACATTGTGAAGAATGGATTCCGAAGAGAACTTGATGTAAGACTAGTTAAAATACTTGGCCAGGCCCAGCCAGTGTTGCTCAGTGGTTGAGCCTCAACCTATGAACCAGGAGCTCACAGTTCAATTCCAGGTCATGCACATGCCGGGTCATAGGCTTGATCCCCAGTAAAGGCATGCAGGTGGCAGCCAATCAATTATTCTCTCTCATCATTGACGTTTTTATCTCTCCCTCTCCCTTTCTCTCTGAAATCCATAAAAATATATTTAAAAACATGTTTTGTCAGTTGCATTTACTTTAGAATGTTGCTTAGTAGTAATAAACAGATACTTGCTCCAAAGTTTGGTGCCAACTGACCTAATGAGTTGTAATTTTTGTAATAGTGTTCAGCTATTTTTTCCAAGCTCACTGTGATGGGCTTGATAAAAGAGTGAGAAAACGCAGGAATTTATGTTTTGTATCTAGAGCCATCGATTTGCAGGGGAGTTACCATGAAATGACTGATGGGGCAGAAACTGGTTTGGCCCAGTGGATAGAGACAAACAATACAATACTGCGTACTGGACCTGTGTTATTTGTCAAACAAATTAATGAAAGAACTCTCTATGACTCAACACTGAAAGGTTCCAGCTGACTGAAAGGTCCTGGGTTCAATTCCGGTCAGGGGCATGTGCCTTGGTTGCGGGCACATCTCCATCCAGTGTGGGGCGTGCAGGAGGCAGTTGATCGATGTCTCTCTCTCATCGATGTTTCTGACTTTCTCTCTCCCTTCCTCTCTGTAAAAAATCAATAAAATATATTTTTTAAAAAAGAAGAAGAAATGACTGATGGGGATGAGCTGAAAGCCACCCCATTTAAGGGACTGATTACATTTAGAGGAAGAAAAACCAGAGGAATCCCGTTGAGGTGGAATAAAGGAGTGGACCCAGGAGCGGTGTGTTCCAGAAAACAGCCAGGGAGGAGGGGGACTTCGCATCCCTCGGTGACACTTAGAAGCATCAGGGTTCGCATGTGGCTCAAGCACATTCATCAGCTGATGAATGCAGTTTTTAGGTTGTCCCTCAGCCCCCACTTTTCTCTCCCAAAGAGATGGAACTTGTTTTTCTTCTAACGTGTGAAGATGTGGGCCTATAATTAAGCCATAAACACAACGGAGGAATGGTTTTCACATGTTCAGAGTGTGAAAAGGCCTGCCTGCATCGCATTAACTTTCAACTACTGACCCCTCTTCCATCACCCTGCGGTCATCTGATCAAGATTCACAGCGCATTTAAATCAGAAGTGTTGATGCCACGGAGGACTGCACATTATTCTCTTCTTAATGTGTTTAATGCATGATACATTTTTGTGAGGGGTTGGCTGATGATAAAACAGTTAAGAAATATGCATACATTTTCGGTGGGTCTAATTGCTTCCCCGTGTCTCTCATTAGTGTATTCAAATTGTTTTTATTAGAATTCTTTCAATAAACTACTGCAATAGGAAGTCTAGTAATTATTGTTTTTTAAGAAACAGGGGGTTTTCGTCAGCTGCGGACTGAGGGGGTCTCAGGTTCGATTCCGGTCAAGGGCTTGTACCTTGGTTGCAGGCACATCTCCAGTGGGGGGCATGCAGGAGGCAGCTGATGGATATTTCTCTCTCATCGATGTTTCTAGCTCTCTATCCCTCTCCCTTCCTCTCTGTAAAAAATCAATAAAATGTATTTTTTAAAAAAGAAAAAGGGTGGGTTTTTAACTGGCAAAGAGTTTAAACAGTAGTCACTAGATTAACTGGGAAGTTAGTTGCAGAGTCAAGAGTGACAGTTGGGTAACAGCACTTAATTCAGTTGTCTCTCTAGAGCTCATTGCTAACAGATGATAATGGTACCTGTACATAAGCCATGGCAGATTAAATATTTTATTATTAAATATTTTATATTTAATTATTAAGTATTTTGGGGGTAATGTAGACCCAAGTGGGTAGGAAGCAAAAAGGCTGATATCCATTTATAGCAAATGGCTTAACTGTTCTTTTCTCAACTGATCCATCATTGACCTTTTCCTTTTTGCTTTTCCTGAGTTAAACAGAACCTGTCCCCCACCCCCACCCCCACACACAAAAAGCCTAGCAGGTGTGGCTCAGTGGTTGAGCATCAGCCTATGAACCAGGAGGTCACAGTTCGATCCCTGGTCAGGGCACATGCTGGAGTTGCAGGTTCGATCCCCAGTGTACAAGGTTCTGTAAACCTTTATCAGTGATAACATTTGCAAAGATGCTCTCCCATACAGTGGGCTTTCTTGTTGTTTTGTTGATGGTTTCTTGTGCTGTGCAAAAGTTTTTTATTTTGATGTAGTTCCATTTGTTTATTTTCTCTTTAGTTTCCATTGCCCTAGGAGTGGTATCAGTGAAGACATTGATTTGGCATATGTCTGAGATTTCTCTGCCTGTAGATTTTTCTAGTATTTTTATGGTTTCCCACCTTATGTTTAAGTCTTTCATCTATTTTGAGTTTATTTTTGTGTATGGTGTAAGTTGGTGGTCTAGTTTCATTTTTTTGCATGTATCTTTCCAAATTTCCCAACACCATTTATTGAAGAGACTGTCTTGACCCCCTTGTATGTTCATGCCTCCTTTGTCAAATATTAGTTGAGCGTAGTGGTTTTGGGCAATATCTGGGTTCTTCATTCTGTTCCATTGGCCTGTATGTTTGTTCTTGTGCCAGTACCAGGCAGTTTTGAGAACAGTGGCTTTGTAATAGAGCTTGAATTCTGGTATTGAGATCCCTTCTACTTTGTTCTTCTTTCTCAGGATTGCTGTGGCTACTTGGGGTCTTTTTTTATTCCAGATGAATTTTTGTAGAGTTCTTTCTAGGTCTGTGAAATTTGCCATTGGTGTTTTAATGGGGAGTGCATTGAATCTATAGATTGCTTTGTGTAGTGTGGACATTTTAATGATGTTGATTCTACCAGTCCATGAACACGCTATGCTCTTCCATCTATTTATGTCTTCTTCTATCTCTTTTTTCAATGTCTTGTAGTTTTCTGAGTAGAGATCTTTTACCTCTTTAGGTAAGTTTACTCCTAGGCACCTTAATTTTTTTTGATGCAATGATAAATGGGGTTGTTTTCTTAGTCTCTCTTTCTGTAAGTTCACTGTTGGTATACAGAAATGCCATAGATTTCTTGGCATTGATTTTATACCCTGCTATATTGCTGAATTCACTTACTAAGTCTAATAATTTCTTGATGGAATCTTTAGGATTTTCTATGTACAGTATCATGTCGTCTGTGAATAAGGACAGTTTTACTTATTCTTTTCCAATTTGGATGCCTTTTATTTCTTCTTCTTGTCTAATTGCAATGGCTAATACTTCCAGTACTATGTTGAACAGGAGTGGTGAAAGTGGGCATCCCTCTCTTGTTCCTGTTCTTTGAGGAAATGGTTTTAGTTTTTGTCCATTGAGTATGATGTTGACTGTGGGTTTTTCACATATGGCTTTTATTATGTTGAGGCATAATCCTTATATTCCCAACTTGCTTAGAGTTTTTATCAAGAAAGGGTGTTGGATTTTGTCAAATGTTTTTTCTGCGTTAATTGATATGACTATGTGATTTTCTCCCTCAATTTGTTTATGTGATGTATCACGTTTATTGATTTGCAGATATTGTACCGTCCTTGCATCCCTGGGATAAATCCTACTTGGTCATGGTGTATGATCTTTGTACTGCTGGATCCGATTTGCCAGAATTTTGTTGAGAATTTTGGCATCTATGTTCATAAGGGATATTGGCCTGTAATTCTCTTTCATTGTGTTGTCTTTATCTGGTTTTGGTATTAGGGTGATGCTGGCTTCATAGAAGGAGGTTGGAAGTGTTCCTTCTCTTGAATTTTTGAAATAGTCTGAGTAGGCTAGGTTTTAGTTCTTTTGTGAATATTTGGTAAAACTCCCCTGTGAAGCTGTCTGGCCCCGGGCTTTTGTTTGCTGGAAACTTTTTAATTACTGCTTCAATTTCTTCCATAGTTATTGGCCTATTGAGATTTTTAGATTCTTCCTGATTGTGTTTTGGAAGATTGTATTTTTCTAGGAATATGTCCATATCCTCCAGGTTGTTTAGTTTGTTGGAATAGAGTTGTTCATATTATTTTTTTAACAATCCTTTGTATTTCTGTGGAGTCTGTTGTTATTTAACCTCTCTCATTTCTGATTTTGTTTAATTGGGTCCTCTCTTTTTGCTTCTTAGTAAGCCTGGTGAGTGGTTCATCAATCTTCTTTATCTTTCACAGAACCAGCTCTTGGTATTGTTGATCTTTTGAATTGTTTCTTTTGTCTCTATGTTATTTATCTCCACTGTGATCGTTATTATTTCCTTCCTTCTGCTTACACTGGGCTTTTCTTGGTGCTCTCTTTCTAGCTCTTTGAGTTGTAAGGTTAGGTAATTTATTACCATTGTGTCTTGTTTTTTGCAGTAGGTTTGTAGAGCTCTGAACTTACCTCTCAAGACTGCTTTCACTGTGTTCCATAAATTTGGGGTTGTTGTGTTTTCATTATTATTGTTACCATGATGTTTTTTATTTATTCTTTGATCCCTCTGGTAACCCAGTCATCATTTAATAGCATGCTATTTAGTCTCCAAGTATTTGATTTTTTGGGGTTGTTTTTATTGTAGTTGATTTCCAGTTTTATGCCATTGTGATCTGAGAAGTTGCTTGATATGATTTATATCTTTTTGAATTTGAAGAGACTTTGCCTGTGTCCTAATATGTGGTCTATCCTTGAAAATGTTCCATGTGCACTGGAGAAGAATGTGTATTCTGTATCTTTGGGTTAGAGTGTTCTAAAGATGTCAATTAAGTCCATTTGATCTTGAGGGTAATTTAGGATTGCTTTTTCTTTGTTGATTTTTTGTTTAGTTGATTTGTCCAGTGGTGTCAGTGGGGTATTAAAATCCCTACTATGACTGTATTGCTATCAGTCTTTCCCTTGGTATCTTACAGAAGTTGTTCTATGTATTTTGGTGCTTCTGTATTGAGTGCATATATGTTTAACAGAGTTATGTCTTCTTGTTGAATTGCTTCCTTTAGTATTATGTAGTGGCCTTCCTTATCTCTTGTTATGGCCTTTACTTTTAGGTCTATTTTATCAGATACAAGAATCGCAACCCTAGCTTTTTTCTCATTTCCATTTGCCTGAAAAATGTTTTTCATCCCTTCACTCTCAGTCTGTGTGAATCCTTTGTTCTGAGGTGGGTCTCTTGCAGACAACAAATATATGGGTCATGTTTTCTTATCCATTCAACTACCCTATGTCTTTTGATTGGTGCATTTAATCATTTATGTTTGATGTTATTATTGGCAAGTACATGTTTGTTGTCATATTTTTCCTTAATGTTTGTATTTGTTCTTGCCTTTCTCTTTCTTCTTTTTACAGCAGTCCCTTTAGCATTTCTTGCATTGCTGATTTGGTAGTGATAAACTCTCTTAGTCCTTTTTTGTGTGTGAAGCTCCTAATTCCACCTTGAATTTTAATTGATAGCCTCACTTGGTATAGTATTCTTGGTTTCAGTCCCTTGCTTTGAATCACTTGTAAATTTCATTCCATTCCCTTCTGGCCTGGAATGTTTCTGTTGAGAAATCCATTGATAATTCTAATAGGAGAACGCTTGTAGGTAACTTTCTGTCTCTCTCTGGCAGCCTTTAAGATTCTTACTTTGATGTTGCTATTTGCCAGTTTAATTATGATGTGTCCTTGGTGTTGGTCTTTTAGGATTCATCTTGTTTGGGACTCTATGTGCTTCTTGGACTTGCATAGATTTTTCTTGCCAATATCCGAGAAGTTTTCTGTCATTATGTCTTCAAACAGGTTTTATACAGGTACCAGTTGGTTTTTATTTTAGAAGAAAAAAATAAAAGATGTTCCTAAACATGCCAGATTTTTCAGTGAATTAAAAACCCTAAATTCAGTTGCTTAAAACCTGCTGAATAAACGAGTTGTAAATCCAAGGCAAAAACAAGAAAGCCTGTCAACTGTCACTCATTGGAATGGAGGTGCTCATTTTGGATAAATTATTGGGTAATTTTTCAAGGGTATTACAAGGAAGGCCTTTTTGGTGTGTATTTAAATGATTTATTTGTAGTCTCTCATAAATTTAAAAGTTTTCCTCGTTCACATTGTCACAGCTTGACAGGGCTGCTCAGAAATGTTTTTCTTCCCTCGTGTTAGCATTACAGAGGATGGAGGTGATTTTTTAATATCTGATGCTGAAGTGGGACAGTGCTCCCCTACCCACACTGATCAATTTTACTGCATCAGTCCATTGTTGGTCACAGTGAATCCCCTCCTGATGGCAAAAATGACTTCCAGAGAATTCGGTGAATCAAACTGGTGCCACAAGCTGTCTCTGAAAGATTCAGAATGTGGTTTTTGGATGTCAGCTTTGGGGCAGGTATTCGCAGCATCACTGTTAGTCAGAAATACAGAGGGTATGTAGGGACAGGATTTACATCTCTCACTCCTGTGGTTCCTCTTGGTAAATAATAGACATGAGCAGGCAGTCTGGCGTTGATCAGGTGAATCACCTTACTTCCTTACACGCAGAGTGAAGCTTCTTTTGGGCGAAGGGCTACATATAGTGAGGATACGTAGGCTCATGAGCCCACTGTCTGGACCTTTTGCAGTAAAGAAATAAATAAGTAAAAATGGGATGTATGATTTGAAGAGATCAGAGGAGAGTTCCACTGCTATTTATGCAATCCCTGTTGATGAGAACAAATGCCAACCGTCTACGGTTCTCTTGATCAATAAATGGACGATGTGGTTAACTGAATATTTTAACAAAATGTCATACATTATGCATTCCATATGGATTGCAAATGCTTCCAATATTGAAAGGATAATACCAGGCTCTTTAACAGGATAATATAAATGGACCCGATTTCATCTGGGCGGTAGGAGAGGAAGGAGGGGTTTCTAAAAGGCAGTTTAGGATTTTACAATTTCTTCAGAGTCTACTTGCTCACGTACTCAAGAAATCTTTGGTAAAAGCAATCGCATGCCAGGAAGAATCTTAGTGCCAGGGGTGTGAGCCGTAATTGAACACACTCTGCTCTCCAGCAACTCAAAATGTGGTACCGACACAGGCACACAAAGATTGTGGGAGAAAGATGGGATGTTTCCAATTCTACTCAGGCTGCTGGGTGCAATCTTCAGAGGGAACGTTTAAAAGGAAGCTTCACGAATGGATCTGTATGTGGTTTTCTTGTGGACTCTGGGGCAAAGGATGTTGTCAGAAGCGGGTGACAAGTGCAGAATTACAGAGGCCTGAAAGGCATTACCCTTTTTGGATCTCATAAGGGGACTGGGGGAGTCCACAACATGGATTGTTTGGAGGGAGGTGACAAGATCTGAACCTCCTGAAAGACCGGCCAATGTGTTATGCTGAAATAGCTTGTACGCCCTGCCGAGGTCTTAGATTTTTATCCTAAAGACTCTAAGTCATTAAACAAACAAACAAACAAGGTGGGGAATCAGAGTAAAATATCTGAGGTTTAGAAATAGCTTTCCTTTCTTATAATGTTGTTCTTGTCCTTACCTATCTCTCCAGGATCCCCCTGTTGCCAAATACATAGTCAGATGAATGTAAGATCATTGTAGTTTATCCTTAAGTAGTAGTAGTTTGTTCATAGATCCTTGCTAATCTTCTTTACCTGTATTCTGAATACCTTGTCCCCCAGTCCTGCCATTTCCAAAGCCTTGTTTTCTCCTTCTCTCTCTCTCTCTTTTATTTTTATTGATTTTTTTACAGAGAGAAGGGAGAGGAACAGAGAGCTAGAAACATCGATGAGAGAGAGACATTGATCAGCCACCTCCTGCACACCCCCTACTGGGGATGTGCCCACAACCAAGAGACATGCCCTTGACTGGAATCAAACTTGGGACCTTTCAGTTCACAGGCTGATGCTCTACCACTGAGCCAAACCAGTTTCTCTTTCTCCCTCCCTCTCTCTCTCTCTCTCTCACTCTCGCTCTCGCTCTCGCTCTCGCTCTCCCCTTCCCTCTCTTAGTTTGTCCCTCTCTTTCCACATTCTGTCTTTTACCAGTTAACTGCCATGCGTCCAGAACAGAAATCACCCTCATTTCTTCCACATGCACTGGAATGTTTACAAACTTAAGTTACCATCATTTTTTTTTTACAAACCCAGAGCTGTCCCTAACAAGTCTGATTTTAAAATTGGGCAACCAGAGTTGATATGCGAGGTTTGCGGCTATCGATGCCCGTGATGTGTGGGGGAGGTCCACCCGTTGCATCTATAGACACTTATGGCGTCAAAGTGTTCACATTTCTCCAATCTCAGGAGGAGAGGGGGAAACAAAACCCACAAAAACACACTCAGCGGTGAGTTATAGTTATTGTTTAAAATATATTTTATTGATTTTTTACAGAGAGGAAGGGAGAGGGACAGAGAGCTAGAAACATCCATCAGCTGCCTCCTGCACACTCCTTTCTGGGGTTGAGTCCGCAATCGAGATACATGCCCTTGACCGGAATCGAACCTGGGACCCTTCAGTCCGCAGGCCAATGCTCTATCCACTGAGTCAAATCAGTTAGGGCAGAGCTATAGTCATTTATCCATGTATTCCCATCTCTTTTAAACCCAGAGGGGGCCTGTATCTTGTCCATGAAATATTGATTGGCGCTGCTTCTCTTTTGGATACTTAGGTTATAATAATGAACAACATGCTATTATCAAAGGTGCCCGGCCTCATGGCGTTGACATTCTGGCCATAGGAGATAGACAATCAACAGTAACATATTAGAACATAGTGTATTTTTTTTTAGGGGGAGAAGATAGGACAAGTAAGGAGGGTGCTTGGTTTCAATGTCAAACAGAAGGTTCGAGATCAGAACAAACACTTCAGGGTGGAGAGAGAAAGTGGGGGGAGATACAGATACCTGGGGAAGGGCAGAGAAGCAGCATGGAGACCTTCAGGAGGGGTTGTCAATGGTCCCCACGATGGGGAAGGCCTTGCACTTTGTGGATGTGCTTTCAGAGTATTGGGGGGAAAGGCAAGGAGCATTGTCCTGCTGAGCCTAGAGTTTGGCACAGAGAGAGCAAAGGAATGGCTTTCCCCTTCGACAGCCACGGAGAAGGCGCCCTCTGTCGGGTAAGAAAGAATTGGACGAGATACTACACTGAGTCCGTGTTTGGACCTGAACAACCTCGTACCCCTCAAGCAGACAGACATCTACTACAGTTTCCCGAAAAGTAAGACATCCCCCGAAAATAAGACCTACTTCCAGTTTTGCCTCTCGCTGTCATAGAAGGCTTCCCCCCCCGGGAAATAAGGCCTCCCCGATAATAAGGCCTCCCCTGAACATAAGGCCTCCTCTGAATATAAGGCCCCGAAGCTGCCATCAGGCATCTGACTCCTGATTTAAAGAGACCTCGCCCTGCCTGAACAGCTCCGGCTGCGCTGCGGCCCATCAGTGAGCTGGTTGGTGATGACAACGACTACTGTACCATCTACAGGTCACAAATTTCCTTTTTTTTGTTGTTGTTGTTCAACAATACATGTGTACCGTATTCTTCTTCATGGGAAAATAAGACATCCCCTGAAAAGAAGACCTAGCGCCTCTTTGGGAGCAAACATTAATGGAAGACACTGTCTTATTTTCGGGGAAACAGGGTAGTACCCAGCTCCACCCACTGCTTTGTTTACTGGACGTCCAGGGTTTCAGAAAGAGTTTCCCGTGCGCGGTAATCCACTTGTTTTCCAATAGAGGGAGTGAACATGTCCTCCGGGCACTTGTCATTCCTCATTCAACACGGATCCAGAGCAGGACAGGGCTGAGGGGACACATCCGTCTGCAGGTTAATCTAGTGGAACGCCACCGAGAGGGGCCTGTGACAGGAGATGTAATTATCGCAGGCAAGTGTTCGGTCAGCAGCCCGCCCTTCTGAAATTCCCTGCGTCTGAACCAACTGCACTCCACCAAATACTCATCAGCTTGCTGATGAATACACTTTTTTAAAGAGACTAATTACTCCTAACGAATGATCATGCCTGCCCACTAGAGGTATTTAAAATAGTTGTCGCTTCTTTTGGTATTAGGTAGATCCTATAATCTGTGCCTTTTATTTGCAGAATCGCTATGAATGCCCTGATTGTGAGATTCTATTTATTTGACAAGATGTATTTTTTTTTTGTATAAAATTATAGTTTTTTGTTCAGGTGATTTTCTTCACAGAATGTGTTTTCGTTTTTAGAAGTCATCATCAAAGATAAATGTATTAGTAATGGTCATAGGTTTGAAAGGCAATAGAACACATTTTGTGTGCAGTGGGTTAAATTAAGCTGCTAGATTTTATTTTTGTATAAATAGGCAGATAGGGACATGATTCTTAGAAATGTGTGCAATTTATGATTACTAATGATTAATCACATTTCTAGGAAATTAACATTTTTCCCCTTAAGTTTTCATCCCATTGTGCATTGAAATGATCTGAACATCTGCTTACCACTGTGTGCCAAAATCTCTGGTTAATAATGGAGATTGCAGAAGTACCTTTTTCTGATTAGTGGAAACATAATAAAAGTAATGGTAAATCTTATAATGTTTCATGATCAATAACTCAGTGCTAACATGACAAAATGAAGAATTATAGTGTTCTTTATTTCATTCCTGCTATCAGGAAAAATCAAGACTCAGCACATCTGTTAACAGGGTTATATCAAGTCATTTTAACTTCATAGATTCTCTACATAGCTTTAGAGTTTGGAAGGGGTGAGTAGGGAATTTGACTCGTGCTACATACAAGTCTAGATGTATTTCATAATGAAGTTTTACTGAGGCTAGAATACTGAGCACACATCTAATAATTCTAAGACCAAAAAAAATCTGCATTTGAATATGCTACTTTAAAATAAAAATATTGATCTCTTTGTCCCTTTGTTAACCCTTTCAAATAGGTTAAGATGTATTTTTTTTTGTATAAGATAATATCTTAATGGTCATTTGGGTTGAGCCATTGAATCATTCATTCATTCAGCAGATCTTTATCAAACACCTCTAGGTTCTAGCTGTGAATAGACAGGTTAATGATTAAAGCTAAATGTTTATGTTAGGAAACCCATTAGCTTTCTATTTCTGATAATTGCTTTGGTCTTTAGAGACATAAAGCTTTTAATACAATTATGCATAGACATTCAATCATTAGCCTTTTTTTTGTTGTTTAGGATCTAGTTCAGGCAAAGCATCTTTTTTAAAAAAAATCTTATTGTTGAGAGTACTGCAGATGTCCCCCCTTTTCTCCCCATTGCTCTCCGCCACCCGGTTCCCACCCCATCCCAGGCCTTTGGTAAGATCCCTGTCCCAGTCCATAGGTAAGAACTTTGGTTAATCTCTTCCTGTCCCCTACCCTGCCTTCCTTATGAGATTTGTCTTTCTTAAATGTCAAAACCACAACAGATAGAAGCATATGGTCTTTTTGCCATTATAGCTCACAATCTAGCACATCTGGGTAGACAAACATGTAGAGATACACCGGTGATCAGGTGATAGTGATAAAGTGTTAAAAAAAGAAAAAAAGAAAGAAAACAACCTGCTATAAAAGAATCGGTAGGGGGCAGAATTTGTTTAATTAGGGCAATCTAGGAGGAATTCTTTGAGAAATTTTCTTAGGCAGTATCTACCTTTTCCTGGTGGGCTTCACCATTTTGATAATAATCCCTCTCCCCCACTACTTTACTGAAACACTCCTAGCAAAACTTTAGACATTGCCCGGACATAGCACGGTTTACATGGACAGAATAGCCAGCCATCTGTCTATTAGAAAGACGCTTTGGGTATAAACCACTGAGGGAGGCAGGGAGAGTGGATACATAGTTAACATTGTCTTTTAATTTTCCTTTTACTGCCAAACTCCTCACACATGATTTGTGTCCTTTCCCGCCCCCTGTCTTGACACCCTGGAGATTTGTATCCATCCACTCTAGTGAATTATTTTCTGAATGATCACCCTTTCCCCATCCGGCTACCTATGAGAACCTTTAATCATACTAAACCTGCTTAACCTCTCTTCTTTTTTATTCATTTCTTTATCCATTAAAGCCATTTTTTCCTCCATATAGCCTATCTTTGAAAGGCAAGCAAACATGGTTAATGTTATTGCCTGTAATGCACATCTTGCCAGTAACATCATAGGTGCTGTATACATGCATGCAGATTCAGTTTGGGAGGGATTGTATTGGTGGTACCCACCATTAGTTACTGCTTCTAGAAGGATGCAAAGAGTATTTCATTCATTTAGACAGTAAGATGTATCACTGTCTATCTTTTAAATAAAAGGAATTTGATTTTAGATTCACATCCTCCAAGGCAGACGAGAAGTTAAATCTCAGGCACCATGGCATCCGGCAGGATTCGACAAGAACTGAATAGCACCCAGAAACAATGACAGGACCACTCTCTTCAGTTCACGTTGGTCAGTGCTGCTGCGTGCCCCGCCCCCACAAATCCCATGGATCCTCGAAAACCTGGAGCTCTTCGGCTCTGTGCCTCAGTGACGGATTTTTTCCAAGGCTGCACATTTGAGTGTCCAGAGTCAGCATCCTATTGCACACCAGGACCTTCTCCCTCTGGTCCCCATGGATGCTTTCAGGTCCCTGGGCCCTTTTCTCGTCCACAATGAACCCCTCTTCCTGGGTGACTGTTCTGGATCCTTCTTCTTCCAGCTTTGTAGAGCTAGCTTCCTGGAAAGAGACACCTTGGAGCAAGAAGTCTACAGACACAGTCCGCCTTGGTCCCATCACCCACGGTTTGTCACCTTTGGCACTGTGGACATTGCGGACCAAAGAATTCTTCGTGGTGAGGGGATGACCTGTTTATTGGGATGATTTGAGCAGCATCCCTGGCCTCTACCAGATAGATGCCGGTAGCATCCCCCAATTCTGACAATTAGAAATGTCTCCACACATTGCCATATCCTCTCGGAACAAAATCACCACGGTTATGAATCCCTGTTATAATTCAAACTTACAGAGATGTGAAAGGCTCTCAAACTCTACTGCAACAAATATACAGTGAGGAAATATTAATTGTCCTTTGAAAAATAAAAACATTAGAAAATTAGTGGGAATAGTAGCCAAACAGGAGGATGATCATCAAAAGGAAGGGAGAAGGCATTTATGGGTGAGCAAGATGTTATTCATTTTCCAGAACACTGCAGACTGGATCCAGGCAGAGAAGGCAGGTTTCACAGTCATCCAACCTAAGAATCCAAGTATACTTTTCAGGAACCATATACTATTTCAGCTATGCAAGTCACGTGGCCAGATATTTCCGTGCATATGTAAGAAGACTGCATTCTTTTCCTTACTTTGGAATATTGCATTTGTAGTGGGCGCTAGATTACTAGACATAAAAAACATTCTTCACTAAAGCTAAGTTGAAATCTGAAATGCCCACCAGTTTATTCAAATGTGTATGTCAGGAATGCTTATGGACCTGGACTTCTATGGACCGTCTGCAGAAGAACTATCAGGCTTAGCTCAAAGCTGGTGCTGTTTCCTATTTTGCTAGATTCTCATTCTTTTAGGACAAGTGAGCAACTGAAATAGAGTTTGAGAGAATTGAACGGGCGAAGGTCAGAATGTGGAGGACTTCTAAAGAGGAAGAAGGGCGGTAGAAATTAAGCAGTCTGATAACTACAAATGGTGTGATATAGCAGCAAATGTGAAGGATGGAGTGAAGGGAAATAAATCTCTAGAGACAGGACTTTGGTTCTGGGGACTTTTTAAACCATACTAATGAGCATGGACATTATTCTCTCAGTCACTGGAGAGCCATTGAAGGATAGTAAGCCATGGCATTTCATGAAGAGATCTATGTTTGAGGGGAAAATAGACCCTAAACTATTACCTTTATAATTTGAACATTGGATTTGAGCAGACACAAGTCTCTTTAAAGATGCTGTGTGTGTAAACCAATCAAGAAAATTGAGGTCCTTCACCAAAATTGTGCCAGTGGTGACTTAAAAAAAATAATGAATTGATTAATTAATTGCTAGTAAGTTTCTTTTCTAATTCGCAGCTTTGTGAACTTCAATATGCATCCAAACCACCTGTGAAAATGCAGATTCTTTTTCTGTTTATTTTTTTATTGTGTTACATGTGTACATATCTTCCCATTGCCCCCTCCCAGGGATACCCCAACCCCCCAGTGTTTTGAGTCCATGGTTATGCTTATATGCATGCATGCAAGTCCTTTGGTTGATCTCTTATCTCCCCAACCTCTCCCTAACCTTCCTGCTGTAATTTGACAGTCTGTTTGATGCTTTACTGCCTCTGTATCTATCCTTTAGTTCATCAGTTTATAATGTTCTTTATTATCCACAAATGAGTGAGATCATGTGGTGTTTCTCCTTCATTGAACAGTTTATTCAAATTTGTATGTCAGGAATGCTTATGGACTACCTGCATAAGAAATATCAGGCTTAGCTCAAAGCTGGTGCTGTTTTCTATTTTTCTAGACTCTCATTCTTTTAGGACAAGTGAGCAACTGAAATAGAATTTGAGAGAATTGAGTGAGCGAAGGTCAGATGTAGATTTGGATGAGGCCCAAGACTCTGCATTTTTACGGGCTTTCAGATGATGCACGGGCCTCTAGTTCATGGACAATATTGTAGGTAGCCAGGTTCTAAATGGCACCCGCTATACTAGGTCTTGGAAGGATAGGTATAGTCATGTAGTATTTGAGATGTGGCCCTCGGTGACTGGGATATAAATGCTTCAGTTCTGTCAATAGAAGTTGGTTCGGCCATAAGCAGTTTGGCTCGGTGAATAGAGAGTCTACCTGCAGACTGAAGGGTCCCAGGTTCGATTCCAGTAAAAGGGCATGTACCTTGGTTGCAGGCACAACCCCAGTAGGGTCTGTGCAGGAGGCAGCTGATCGATGTCTCTCTCTCATTGATGTTTCTGGCTCTCTGTCCCTCTCCCTTCTTCTCTGTAGAAAATCAATAGAATATATTAAAAAAAAAGAAGTTGGTTTGTTTCCCTCGCCAGCTTTGACCTTCATATCACTTTCTAGCTCTACAGTTTCTGGTAGCTCATCCTCCAACAGTCAAGCTTTGCAGAAATAAATGACTTGCCTCTTTCCTAACGTCTCAGTGGAAACTCTCACAACATTGCCTTGGTTCCAACTAAGTCATTTGTCTGCTTCTGATCCAATTGCTGCGGCATGGATACTGTGATGTTACCGCTAGCCTGGTCCCAAGTTAGTTCATTCCTAGACTCGGAAGTAGAATCAACTTCAACTGAAGGGCTCGGGCCGATAATGGGGAAAGTACGCCATTCCCAGGGGGAAAATCAGGTGCTGGGCTGGAAATGGGATTAGATTTCTCCCATTTACAGGGATTGGATGTGGACCAGAACTTTACAAATGTTCTTGATGTCTTAGGCATTTGTTTCGCGGTGCCACAGTCCAAAAGAAATACTCAAAAGTTAATTTATTTGGTTGTTAAGTCCAACAACTTAATAAGGATTTATGTTCTAACAACTTACAAGAGTTCTATTTATTAAATAGTTAAGTGCAAACAACGGAATAAAGATTTATGTCCTGACCACTAAGTAGCTGTTCGATAAAATAATACATGTAAATTGAAAGAAAAATAATACTTTATCCTCCGGAGATGTGTGCACCTGTTGAACTCCACGCAACTTCTTGACCTGCTGTTAAGATTAAATTTTGCCACCCTCATTTCCTGTTCCACGTTGATGTTTTTTGCAGTAATTCCCCCTTTTTTCTAACAGCAATCCCCGAATCTCAGCTTTACAAAGATATGATGTCATCAAAAGGAACATAGTGTGAGCACCATATTTCTTGGAACTGTGAACTACCTTCAGAAAATTGCTGGTGTGGTCTCCAACAGATGTTCAGTATCATTGTGTTTTCTAGAAATTTTAAAGTATCATGAGAGCCCCTGTGAATTCCCCCAAGTTGCCTTGGTGCATGGTTTGGGAACCGAGGTCTTAGAAATGGTGTATTTGAACTTCTTATGAGACATCTGTGTAAAAATAGAGAGTCAAATGTTGGCTCTTGGGTTGAGTTTAGGTAAGAGGTGTAGGTTGATGGGCCATCTCGGGGTAGAGGTCTGATTCCTTCAGTGTCTTGGCCTCAAGACCTCTAGGATGGTAGACATCTTTCTCTTCTCCTCAAGAGAAGAATGGCATATGTCTACTTGGCTATGACACAGCTTCATAGTACACTGTCTTACTCTTTGATCTTTTGAGTGCTGACTCAGTCTAATCTATGTCCTCCATGGAATATCTCATCTCAGTATTTGCATTTGTCTTTAAAACAAGCTCCAAAAATAGTGATTCCTTTTAGTCTTCTACACTGAATTTTTCAGATATTCGCATAAATAACTGAGAGGTAGTCATCATAGTAGTATATTTTTTTTGTAAACCTGAAGCTTTAGACTTCGATCTTTTAAACATAACCACATGTAACGTAGCTTAATTCAAGTAGTTAATAGAGTATGTTCTCATTGGTTGTGTTTTTCTCTTTGCTTGTTTTAATGATGAAGTATTAATATCCTTCAAGCTGATCTTTAAAATGAATTAAATGTAGTATGAAACCAGCAGCTTTCCCAAAGCCTGTGCAACTTTCATCTTACTAGAGGCAGTAATGTTCATATCTCCCTAGTCCACATAGGAGATAGAATGGCCCATCATTATCCATCATTTTATCACTATAACCCTTCTCCGAACATTTCTCATCATCTCACGAAGCTGTCACTGATACCGATAGTTCAGAACCACCTTTGTTACAATTTCTACCCATAGTCCAGAGAATCAAATGCATTGAAAACATTAAGCATACTACTGTTAGTTTTCCAGTTAAAAAGTGAAAGTACTAACAGTGACTCAGTTACAAAGAAGTACTGTTGTTTTTCTCTTTGAGTATATAAATACTTTCAACGTTATTTAGAAAAGCAAATATAATTGTAGACTGCTTATTTTTTCCTGTTAAGTTCTCTTTATAGAGTCTTTTAATGCGGCAAATGAAATATTTGAGAGTATTAGCAAAAACATTTACAGTTGTTTATCGTTGACTTTGAAACACAAGATCATGGTACATGTTTGTTTTTGAGGTTTGATGTAATTTGTTTCTTAAATCATATAAACACCGCCTGGCTATGACATGTAGTTTTGACACGAGGGTATTTTGGGACATGTGTTATCAGTGAGTGTCTGTGAGGACTTATCATGTCACATAAACAAAGGCGCTTTAATGAGGTGCTGAAAAACATTCCTGCCCAGACAGCTGAGTTTGTTTGTGCTCACCCATGTCAACAGAGTTCCACAAATGAGAATGCAGTTCCTGTTTTGATGCTGGTCCTGCCCAGGGCTCTTAAAAGCTTCTCTTGGTTCTTGTCTTGGCATTTACTGGGAGTTGACATGTGACAGTCATATTCCTGGGTTCTATTTGTGTGGATTTTCTGTTTGTTTTTTAAATACCGTATTTTCTGGTATATAATATGACTTTTAAACTCAGGAAAATCTTCTCAAAAGTTGGGGGTCATCTTATATGCCCGGTGTCATCTTATAAGGCAGGTATATCCCATACTCTCTATACTTTAACTGAAAAGTTGGGAGTCGTCTTATATGCCCAGGCATCTTATACGCCAGAAAATATGGTATATTTTTATTGATTTCAGAGAGGAAGAGAGAGGGAGAGACAGAATTATCAATGATGAGAGAGAGTCATTCATCATCAGTTGCCTCCTGTACACCCCACACTGGAAATGGAATCCACAAACCCAGCAAGTGTCCTGACTGGGAAGAACCATGACCTCCTGGTTCATAGGTCAATGCTCAACCACTGAGCCATACCGGCTGGGCCCCTTTTTTTTTTTTTGTCATGAAGATATTTGAATTCCTTTTATAGAACAAGAAAACATCACATGTGTTGCTTGTTGAATAGGCTCTCAGTTTATGCTGGCAAATGTCCGTGCTGTATGCCTCTGTGTATGCGATTTTTCCTTTCTCTCTTATAGTATTCCAATGAGTCATTGAACGACTCTGTCACAGCGGTACTGAGCCTGCCACTGATGGAACTGAAAACCATCACCGTAGCTCATTACCTGATGCTGCTCCTCACTGGCTGGCCCTGTCACCCCTGCAGGTTGTGAGGAATAGAAGCCACCTCTCATCTTTTCATTTTTCTTGATATAATAACTATAATTCAAAAATTTCATTATCATTTTCCTGGTGTTTATTATTAGGAGTTAAGCTATTTTTCACTCAGATGAATAGAAGCTAAAAACTAGAGAAGTTTGTTAATGCATATTGAATATTAATCACCAAGATTAGAGGTTTTGGGCATAAAATATGTCAAATTGGTAAACCATACATAATGTTTTGGCTGTTGGAATGAGTCTATTAACTTGGACCTCCAAATTTGCTAGTTCTCACAGCATATTAACATCATGGCAGAGTTTGATCTTTTGCCTTTGAAAAGTATTTTATTTAGTCCACAAGTATACAATAGAACAGGAAAAAGTACTTTATTCTAAATACCTTAGGAAGCATGCTGTTGTATAATCAGGAGATGCGATTGGAATGAGCAACAAGGAATAGCATCAAATGAGTCCTCAGCGCATCACACCTGCCTGTGTTCTAAATTGAGTCCTGGGTTTTCACTAGAGGCGTTGTGATACGAAAAATAGGTTTGTATTGAGTCAGATTTGGGGTAACACATAGCAACTATAGATGTACATGCTTTCTGACATAAGTAATACCTGTCAAAGGTAAATGGGTAGGCCTTTGTGAAAATTAAGGCTTGAACTTTATAGAAAAAAAAAACTAGCAAACCCTTACTTTGTGTGTGTGTGTGTGTGTGTGTGTGTGTGTGCGCGTAAATCTTCACCTGAGGATATTTTTCCATTGATTTTTAAAGAGAGTGAAAGGGAGGGGGAGAGGCAGAGAGAGATATAATGATTGGTTGACCAGGGCTAGGTATTGATCCTGCAACCCAGATTCCTGCCCTTGACTGGAATTGAACCCAGGGACCCTTCAGTCCACGGGCCAGTGCTCTAACCACTGAGACAAACCAGCCAGGGCAAGCAAACCTTTCCTCTAAAGCATGATGAAATTGTAAGATTAATGCATAACTCAATCATTATATTCTGAATGTAAAGAAATACTTTCGAAGGCATCTCTTAAAAAAGCAAGCATAATGGCAACAGTACTCAGCTACTTTGGGATATAAGGCAGCTTTTTTACTACAGCCAGACATGTTATCTGAAAGTCTCTCATACTGCG
Organism: Lasiurus cinereus; assembly: GCA_011751065.1. Taxonomy (NCBI): domain Eukaryota; kingdom Metazoa; phylum Chordata; class Mammalia; order Chiroptera; family Vespertilionidae; genus Lasiurus; species Lasiurus cinereus. Next base: position 3,041,544 of record JAAGEH010002528.1, read on the forward strand.
CAAGCACAAGGCAGGATCCAATGCAAATAATGCCAAACATTGACAGCTTTTTCAATAGCAGCGCGTTTGCCTCGAGCAGACTCCTGTACCACTTACTGCCCTGCTCACAAACGCCTTCCCAGCCCTATTTCCACCCTCGGAGAACGCAGGTGGGGACATCAGACCCCTAGATCCTGAGCGCAGCTGCAGTGTCCCTTCCAGGAGCTTGCATCCGGTCCCCCAGTCCCTCCTGGGCCAGACAAGGAAGTGACTCTCCTTGGCGAAGAGAGGACTCTGGTCACATCCCTGAACAAGGCAACTAGAACCAGATTTATTTTGGGGACTTGCGGTGGAGACGCACATTGCAGTAGCTTATTCTACACTCAAGTGACTGAGGTTCTGGTAACACATTCAACTTTAGGGAGAGGTGGGATCATGAATGTGAACTTATCATACCTGAAAAATGATCCTGCTCTCTGCATAGGACATGCAGAACGAAAAGCGGACGCTAACCTCAGCCGCTACTCCAATACCCACTCAGATACTCCTTTCCTTCCGTGATGGACTTTTTCACTTGCTCTCACTTCGGATCCCCGGCAGGCAGGCCTTATTTTCTCTGTTCCGTGCATCGCATAAAAGCCTTGCATGCTAAATTGAGATGGAAATGCGGCTTCCCTTCCCTTTCTGGGGGAAAAAAAAATCAAATATTTATTAACTGCCGCCTATTGTTTTCTCTCTCTTCGGGAAATAATCTGTGGTCAGCAGAGCCCAGTGGGGAAGCTCCTTTTCCTCCAGATGGCGGTGACATTTGAGAAAACCTGCGAGGATTAAAGGCTCTGCAGCGAGCGCTCACCGCCAAGCGCTGACACAGTCTGACAGTCCTGCCCGGACCGGGCGGCCAAGGGCACGGCCTTCTCCTCCTCCGACTGTGCGATCGCTCTGCACGCTTTCAGGGGCCGCGAAAATGCTCCCCAGTTTGGGTGACTATTTTACAAAAAAAAAAAACACATATAAACCTTTTCTTCCTGGCATGTGCTCAGAAAGGCTCAGGAAGGTACCTTCCTGCCTTAAAAAAAAAAAAAAGTTCCCAAACACGACCAGTCTTTTTGCATGAATGAGCACAGCGTGTGGCAAATGTCTTTACCTCTTTATTAAGTAGGGTTTGCAAACAATCTAAATGGTTAAATGGTAGAGGCAACTCTAGAAATGGATCTCGGTGAGCAAAGCCTACCAAATCTAATTATATAGTGTCACCATCTGCTGGAATAGGATGACAATTAATACAATGACTGTCAGCATTTCAAAGAAAAAAGTAAATACAAATAGGTGCACGTGGTGTGTGTGTGTGTGTGTGTGTTAGAGTAACAGGGAGAGAATATAGCAAGAGCAAGAAAGAATAGCATCTTATATGCTCTTTCCTTTTTTTTTTTACTTTCCCTCAATTTGTTAATTATTGCTGAAACTAATTGGAAAGATATTTTCCTAATTTTTGAATTGATTAAAGTTATTAATTTTGGGGAAGGTGATTTTATTGGCTTGGAATTTTAATTATATCCACTGCAGCTTCCAAAATTACCATGGCAACAGGTGGGCAATTATCAACATGGCATATAGCTCCGATATGTAATGCATTTCTTCCGGTTGGATGGATATTAAACCATACTGCTTAACATCTCCTCTGCTAGGAAACAGAGTGGGCTTGACCATGGCCTGTAAATTGATCCTGCTTCTATAGATTTATTATTCTGCAAAGCCATTGAGTAAGGGTAATTTGTGCCTTTGAGGGCTTCTAAACGTATTAGAGCTTGACAGAAAGCTCGTTTTATTTCATTTAATGTCAAAAGTGATGTGTTTAATTACTACTCACATTTCCTTTTGTAAAATTCTCTCCAAGAGAGTATACTATTGTTGTTTTTGGTTGCAAAATACGTGTTCATGACAGATGACATGAACACACACAAAAAAAGCATTTTCCTAAGAACATCTTGTGTTTTAAATTCTGTTCTCCTTGGGAAATGCAGGTGAGCCTTGTATAAAACACATACCAAATGAAACGTTTGAATGAAAACATAAATATCATCTAAGACATATCAGCTCTAACCCCTGCTTTTTTTTCCTTTTTTTTATATTTTATTGATTTTTCACAGGGAGGAAGGGAGAGGGACAGAAATTCAGAAACATCGATGAGAGAGAGACATCGATCAGCCGCCTCCTGCACACCCCACACTGGAAAATGTGCCCGCAAGCAAGGCACATGCCCCCGACCGGAATCGAACCCAGGACCCTTCAGTCCGCAGGCCAATGCTCTATCCACTGAGCCAAACCGGTCTCGGCCCTGCTTTTTTTTAAAGGTCCAAACTTTACTTATTGCTAATATTCCAAATGGTCTTTTCAGATGACTCCCACCTGTCAAAAGGCCAGAATGAATGACTACCTATCAGAAATTATCTTTTATATATTTCTGATTGTTATCAAACTCAACATTTTTCTTAAATAGCCAAGGAAAGAAATAACAGTTTATTTTGATTATTACTGCTAATTATGTTTTGGCCATCCAATATAATTTAATTTATAAACCCAATGCATACATTGCACTGACAGTGGTAGTGAGACTTTGAAGGAGCTAGCATTATAAGAAATCGACTTATGTTTAAAATACATAGATCAATGTAGCCCTATAAGTAATAGTGATAAATAAGAAGTCAGCTAAATGATTATAAAGCTGTATGGAGCTTTTTATTATTCATTCGGTTTTTAATGGACATTTTATTCTGGGTTGCCCTTTAGGATTTTGAGATCGTTCAATGAAATATAAGTACCCACTGTTAGAACCACCGTGAGCCTAAGAAGATATATTTAAAACTTGCAGTCCAGACGCTTGGATTTCCAAGGTAGATGATTCTACGAATTATCAGAGAAAAGCTATATGCGACCTTCTAGTCTACTCTTCCCTCTCTGTCCCAGCCAGATGGCCCAGCATACATCATTCCTTATCATCAGTTTTCATTCCGTGTGTTTCCATTTCAAACTCTTACCAGTGGCACAGGATGGATCGCCTTGCTGTGTATCGGTGCATTGTGAAACGGAGCCCAAAGCACTATGTTCCTAATATGGATTGACAACTGAGAAAGAGGTTAACCTTCCTGAAATAGAGTCCATTGCATGGAGAACACATGAAAAGAATGTAGAGGGTATACTGACTTTCTCTAGACAGTTTCTCTAGTAGCTCTGTTTTTATTATTTACTCTAGCTCATAATTAAACTCTGTGTGTGTGTGTGTGTGTGTGTGTGTGTGTGTGTGTGTGTTAAAGGAAGGCTACACACACACCATGTTCCTGTGGACTCCCCTTTAATGGATCTCTGCCAGGATGGCCATTGTTTCAGTTGCTCTGGCTGCTCAACTGTGCTCGGTTGCTTGGAAACGCTCCTCCTTCAGCGCAAAGCTTCCCAGACACTTGCCCTACCTCCTGGTCCCCGGCTTAGAGATGCAGGAAATGCAGCCACTGGCGTTTCTTTTCAAAATCCCCTCGGTCAGCTAATGATCTTGTGCACGGAGAAAAGAGAAAACTAGCTTCCCAGTCTGCGAGGCATGCGTGTTTACAAAAACCCGAGAGTTTCAACAGGTTATAAAGTTGTTGGCCCAAGGTAACAAGCTAACAAACTAAGAATGTTCCCCTCCAAGTCAACTTCTTATAAAACGTTGTCCAACCAGGGTTTTGTCATGTGCACGGTTATTGGAAAACATGTCAGATGGGCATTTACCCCAGTCTCTTCATCCGGATATTTGGAGCTAGTCCCATTAAGGTTGCATCATATTCTCATCACCCCTTTAAATTTTGGAAGGTCGAAAGTCAGATGCCTTGATTTGGAATTTTAATGCTTTCGTTGTATTTCAAAGAAGTTTCATTATTAGGTAACAGGAAATGACATTGCTCACTTTTTCTCCTTGGTTAAATTTGTCTGAGTCAGTTTTGAGGGCTTATCTGTAATAATAAAAGCATACTATGCTAATTAGACCGAACAGCCAAACGACCTTCCGGATGTCCTTCCAGAGGACCTTCTGGACAAAGCCAGGGTTTCAAGGGCCGAGCCTCTTGCACAAATTTTGTGTACTGTGCCTCTAGTGGAATATAAAATTGGCTTTATGTTTATAACAGATTCCCTGGCTTTAGTGTTAGGGCACTTTCTCTTTTACAGTCATTTTAACAGCAAATTAATAATGGAAAACATTTTGATGTGATATTTTTCCCACTAGTAGTCCAAGTATATACTTCTGGGGTATAAAATGGGAATATTATACCAACACGTGTGAATGAAATATATGCCACTACATAATACCTACATGCCATTACTAGTTTTTAAAAAAATACTCTTTTTTAAAGTAACACTAGATAGTTTTCACCTTTTTCTTTTGTTATAAGTAGCAAGAAGTTATATGCTCTTATGTAGGACAAGAAAGGAAAGATGTTCTCTGCATTAAGAGGCATGCTACCGTTAGATGTGACTTAACCGAAATTTAAAATTAGTTAGACTTTGGCCTCTTAACAGCTTTCTTTCTTTCCTGTTGACTTTCAGATTCTGATAGTCTACACTTTTAATTGAATAATTAAACACAACAACACAACCCTTTTACAGCTCTCTACTGAGAGGTCACATAGATTAAATTGGTTATTAGATATTGAAACTTAGATAATGGTTATTTAAACATTTGAATACTATTTCCTAACTTATTTATTTAAATAATTACTTCATGTATATGGATTTTAGTTTTTACAGAAATACATTTTAAGTTTTTTCATATTATATTTTTTTATTACTTTTAAATAACTCTATGACCCATGGTGATTATTGATTTGATTTATCCATTACATTGTTTGTGAAATGAAAGAATTAAATCATTGGTCAGGAAAATCAGATATATTTCTTCATATTTCTCATTCCTGCTATGTCTTCTACGCCTAAGTGGATCTGTTGGTCAATTGCTGATGAGTTAAGTTATACCTCAAATATCATAAAGTGATGAGACAGGTCTTGCTACATCTGTATGGGGAGCAAAGCAGAGGCCTATTGCTACCTGTTTAAGTACGCATCCTCTGTTTTTACTGCAGACCAGTTAATTGTGGGCTACAGATTACTGCAGGAAATACACATCTGGTGTTTTCATTGTCATTAGAGGGGGCGTCATTTTCTTGTGACTTTCAATGGGTAAGGCAGGTGGAATATCAAAATAAGCGTCACGGAGTGATTTTGGAATAATTATCCAGGAAAAGATGAAAGAGCTCAAGTACTTACTCAGTGGGAGACAGCCCCGTCGCCAGATTGCTTTATGTATTTTGCCTCCTTCAAGCCTAAGAAAGGCCCATGACTTCAGTAGCATTGTTTCCATTTTATATTTGAGGAACACGTGCTCATCGAGATTAATTAAACTTAAATCCCTCCCAGTCTCTTCTGATTCCAGAGGTTATGACTCTCTACTACCTCTCCCACTTTCTCACTGCTCTGGGCAGAGAAGATATCTGCAGTGGCCTCTGAAGTCATCGCCTTACGGTAAATAACCACAACTGCCGGGAGTGTAGATGGTTCAGATCAATAGTGCACTGCAGAATAGATGCACCGTGTCCGAAGCAGCCACCACCACAACTAGGGCACGGTTTCATTTTCGGTAAAACTGGGCCCCACATTTTGAGTTCTCCATAAATCAGGGTGAGGAGATATTCTGATGTTTCCATAGAAACCAGGAAAACTACTCTGGATCTTTGAGGACCGTTACGTGCCACTCCCACAGTGAGAGATGTGAAGATCAGACATGGCCCGTGTCCCTATGGAACTGCTACTCATGCACATCACTGCTTTAGCAAGTCTTCATGATGGCCTGTGGTGTGTGAAGGCAGAGGTTATGACCCTCTACTACATGGAGGTGACATTCCGAGGAGGGTCTGGAAGGATGTGTTCACCTGGGACTGAAGGAAGGAGGGGGTTCAGATGGCACAGGCGGGCCAGTGAGCCGCTCCACGTGGGCTGCTAAGTTCGCGCTTTAGTGAGTCAGGAGAGGTTTCTGCTGAGTTTCAAGGAGCCAGTACCATGAAGGGCCTTTCCTGGCATTCTGAGGGATGCAGATGCCACCTTGTTAGATAGAGAGGAAATCTATAAAGCTCATATTAACTATAGACAAACGATGTTCAGATCCATCTGTTGGAGAGACTACTTGTGGGAGTTAGGAGGAGAGGGGAAAGGCAGAGAGGCAAGAGACAGTAAGATCGATGAGGCTATTATTGCCTGAGTCTGAAGAGCTTAGCCCAGTGGTTCTCAACCTTCCTAAGGCCGCGGCCCTTTAAGACAGCTCCTCATGGGGTGGTGACCCCCAACCATAAAATTACTTCCATTGCTACTTCATCAGTGTAATTTTGCTACTGTTATGAACTGTCATGTAAATATCTGATAGGCAGGATGTATTTTCATTGTTACAAATGGAACATAATTAAAGCAGAGTGATTAATCACAAAAACAATATGTAATTATATATTGTGAAATATTGATTTCTAATTACAAATAAATGAAATTTTTTCTTGAATCCTGGTGTAGCATGGGTCACAGTCTTCATATGACAACAGTAAACGACACTGCTACACTTTGCTACACCGAGGAGCGGTGTGTTGGTCCCTAAGACCATGGGAAATAGGTGTTTTCCAATTGTCTTAGGTGACCCCTGTGAAAGGGTCATTCGACCCCAAAGGGGTCGCGACCCACAGGTTGAGAACCGCTGGCTTAGCCTCTAGGCAAGCAATGCTCTGGGCGTGAACCATTCATAAGAATAAGATCAAAGAACGGATGCTGAGAAACCTCGAATTAATGTTATTTATTAAAACAACAAAAAACGCAAAACATCTTCCAGTCCTTGCTTTAATTCTTTCGGATATATACTTAGGAGTGGGATTGCACCATCACGTGTCAATTCTAGGTTTAACTTTTTGATGAGCTGCTATACTCCTTGGTTTTTCAGCATGAGAGGGCTTTCTAAGCACTAATCAAATCCACACATGATTTTCTAACTATGATACTATTAGGAAGCCAGTGGTTGCCACATAAGCCACTCAGATATATATTTTTTTTCTTTAAATGAGTGAGAGCGTTGGTGGAGGCAGTAAATCCAGTGTCAGCTGTGACTTCCCTGGCACTTAGGCCTCCTCACAACCCACGAAGATGGCAAGCAGGCAGTAGCTTCATCCTGGTGGATGGAGATGGCTTAACAGAATGAGGGCGTGGAATGAAAGCGCTCTTCTCCAGAATGGAACTGCACCTTAGAGAGGAGGAGAAAACGAGGTAGTGGATGAGAAGAAAGGGTATTCAGAGAGCAGCACAGAGGAGAAAAGGTATAGTATGTAGGTGTGAAAGTGAGGAATGGAGAGGTTTTCATATGCTCTTCTATCTCATTGGATGATACACTGCTCATCCCCTACCTTCACTCTAATCCAGCTCCACTGGAAGGTACAGAGGGGTAGGAAAGCTTTGTATTCTCTTTCCCCTTAAGTCCTCCTACTAAAAATCCCACAGCAGCCGAAACCGGTTTGGCTCAGTGGATTGAGTATCAAGCCTGTGGACTGAAGGGTCCCAGGTTCCATTCTGGTCAAGGGCATGTACCTTGGTTGCGGGCACATCCCCAGTAGGAGGCGTGCAAGGAGGCAGCTGATCCATGTTTCTCTCTCATCGATGTTTCTAACTCTCTACCACTCTTCCTTCCTCTCTGTGGAAAATCAATCAAATATATTTTAAAAACTTACAAATTAATTAAAAAATAAAAATCCCACAACAAATATTAACTGCCTTGTATTCTTCTGTAGAGAGCTGAATAGAGGATCTCTTATATGTCAGTGAGAGTTTTAGGTGTCTGTGGTACAGAGGGATCTCTTATATGTCAGTGAGAGTTTTAGGTGTATGTGGTACAGAGGATCTCTTATATGTCAGAGTTTTAGGTGTATGTGGTATTGAGGATCTCTTATATGTCAGTGAAAGTTTTAGGTGTCTGTGGTACAGAGGATCTCTTATATGTCAGTGAGAGTTTTAGGTGTATGTGGTAGAGGGTGGGAAGGCATTTTACATTTTGGCTTAATATTTCCCTTGAAATTTCTAAGTGCTTTCAACCCCATTTCATTCCAGACAAATGCTGGAAGGCTTTAATATGAAGGGAGTCTCAAGAATACAAATTACAGATGTAAACTTTCCTTTTGACCAGTTATTAAAAAAAAAGAAGAAGAAGAACAAAGAGAGAAAAGGAAGGAGAAGGAGAGAAATAATGAAAGAAGAAAGAAATACTCAAATGGCGTAGCATTTTTATTAGTGCACCTCCAATGAAAGTAAATCCCTAACTTCTGAAAGCCGTGAGCTTGAGTAGATTGTTTAAACTCTCGGGTCCTCTTTTGTAAAATAAGGAGAATGATTTTATGTCTATTTTGGAATATAGGCTTTTACTGCTCAGTGGGAAGGAAAGTGTGCCTACTTTTCCTCTTTCTCCTTCCCTGCCTTCTCTCCTGCACCAGATGACATATTCGCTGAAGAAGGTGACAGAGCCTAAAACTGCACTCTGTGACCTAACAGGCCACAACAAAGGACATCCTGACGTCCCTTGGAATTTTAAAGCACTTACTGAAGCCAGTTCTGTTCACCTAAATTAAACCTTCCGGAGCTGGGGAGTGGAGGGTGGGTGAGGGCAGGAGAATACCATGACAAGAACACGGAGCCATGTCTGGAGGGAATATAATACGTGTACTGGGTACTGGAGAAGTGACCAACGGCATACTTTTACTGGATTCTGAGATATTGCAAAGAAGTAAAAGCTTGTTTTTCTTGATTTAACTCCCTAAGCCAATTTGCAAATTGTCCTAATTTTCATGTATATATTTCAGTTAAATTAATTTTTATATTCTAAGAATGCCCTTTCCGTTTTTTATATTTAGTTTATAAACCTTATGTCTTTTTTTTTATTCCTCAGCAATGTGTATATTTTCCTTTAAAAGAGACTTTTTAAAATATTTAAAGTATATCTAAAGTACATAGGCATAAGGGTTTATTTTTCTTGAAACTTAATCCTAAAGGTTTTGATTTCCTGTTTATTTTTTATAAATTAATTTATTTAAAGTGCACACTTCTGTTGTAGAACTTAAATATCAGGGTTATTTTTCTTAAAACGTTTTCCTTAGAATTTATTTAACAGGAGGAATAAAAAAAATATTTAAAAGAGAGATTTCCATGTTTATAAACCACATGGGGACTGGGTCTCTAGGTTAAGTACACCTTCAAATACTGAAAAAATAACAGCATGTATGTTCTATTAAACCATGATAATAAAAGCAATAAAATAAAAATAAACCCCAGCACTAAATTTTGCTTCAGATGCCTAATTAAAATAATGTGATTAATTTGGACATTTATAGTGAATCTCATGAAAAGTAAATGTAGACTAAAAGATCATGACTTTAAAATATGATAACACAAAACTTTGTGATTGATGTGATTTTCTTAATTTGGAACACGTGTATGATCTTTAACATATATGACAAAAAAAGTAAAAGCACAATTAAGCCACAATGCCGTTTTGAAAACAAAACTAAATTCAGGTGTATTTCCTTCATCTGCAGTGGTCATTTAAACGATAGCAGTGCGTCTTCCTTACCATAATTGCTTTTGCAGACAGGAATAATAACTTGGGGACAATTGCATCTCCATTCGCTTATATGGTTTCTGTCCTTGGATTTCACTCTGTCCCCCGGGAATATGTCAGCGTAGAAGCACCTGTTTTCCACTGGGCTTTCCAGGTGGGTAAATTCTTGTAACCCAGCTACGTATTCCGAATCAGAATTCTTCTGGAATCCGGAGGGATAGTCATGATAACAATAAAAATAGCAACAAACTGCAGCCAATGACATGAAAGGCCTTATAGACAGAATACTGCCCTCGCAAAAATGTAAGAAGGAAGGAAGGTGTCTGTGAGCACACACACAAACTTTTTATGCAGACTTAAAAGCTTTATGATTCAAGTTGGTGAATCAGGAAATCAGAGCCATTAGAATCTAGAAGTAGAATATTTAAAAGAGGGTTTGGCTCAGTGGATAGGGCGTCGGCCTGTGGACTGAAGGGTCCCAGGTTCTATTCCTGTCAAGGGCATGTACCTTGGTTATGGGCACATCCCCAGTAGGGGGCGTGCAGGAGGCAGCTGATCGATGCATCTCTCATTGATGTTTCTAATTCTCTATCCTTCTCCCTTCCTCTCTGTAAAAAATCAATAAAATATATATTTTTTTAAAAAAGTGAAAGTTAGTAGAACAAAATTAGGCAGCATGCATTTTCCTACAACAAATTATAAGAGGAAAGATTACAACAGAATGATGTTTCTAATGCCCTGGAAGTATTCCCATCTTGAAAGAGATTAACCTGAATCGCGGAAGGTGGAGGAGAGACTGTTTCTGGCTGAGGAATCACAAATGCCTTTTGAAGTAGCGTTTCCCAGCTTCTATTTTAAGATATCAATAGGAAAGTTATTTTCTGGTATAGGTGTCAAAAACACATCAATCGGATCAGAAAGGCCATCTTCCATTGATTTTTCAACCTGAAGTCCACAAGGAAGGGAACGCTGGTCCATCGGGATATTAGGCCTGTCAGCTTGTGTGCAAATGATGTATTCTGAGAAGCACACTTTACACTCGCAGGCATACCAGGGTGCGGCCTCGGTGCCCCAAGGAGTGTTTGCACATGGAATCAGCTAGCTTTCTGCATCCTGTCTGGTTGCTCTTAGGCAAGTCTGTGTAAGCATTGGTTTTAATGATGGTTCAAATAATTGAAAAATAAAGGGTCTGCATTTTAGGGTAGCTGGGCTGTTCACCTACTTGCTCTCCACTGCAAAGATCCCTTGGAGCAGAGGGGAGGCCTGAGGTGGGGGGTGGGGAGGGTGGGGGAAGGGAAGGAGGGGAGTTTAACTGCTCAGTGTATCATTTTAGAAGCTAAAGAAAAAGAAGAAAATCGAAACATTCTAAAGTCAAATTAAGTTGTAGAACCTAAAAATCCGACAGTTACCATCCTCTAATAGCTTGCTTTCTAGTTGCCAACATTTTTATGCTTAATATCTGAACTGCCATTTCGTGTAATTACATGGAAAGTTGTTTTCCTGCAAGACATTTTCCTGTTCTGAAGGTTATTTTGAGAAAAGCTTGAACTTCATTTTCTCTTGCTCACATATGTAAATTAGCCACAGCGAGCAAATAGCTTCTGTGGGAAGCCAGGTGTTTTCGATGATATAATAACTAATTCCAGGCTATGGATTTTATAAGCCAAATACTCAAGTTAATTTTTAAAATAAACTTTCTGGAGGTCACAAAATCAAACTGTTAACGGCAGTATACTATGAAGTTTTTCCTGGTTTACATGTTGATGTTAGAAAACTTCTGAGATCTGTTCTCACTCTTGCATGAAATTAACTTACCAATATAGCATGTTTTACCTGCACATATATAAAAATTTTATATGCTCTCTACTAAAGTTATACTTTTTAGGATGGTATTTCAAGTCTGCCACAATTTATTTCCAATCTCTTTCCAGCTCCCATTCTCACTCACTGCTTCCTAACCTTCAGTTGACTATAAACTTTTTGTTATTCTGAGTGGTCATTCGCAAATTGTTTAACATCAGGTTCAGCATAGATACCAACTATTCAGACCTTTGTACACCCTATGAGCGTTTAACTGCTAGATATTAGCTCTAATTTTTTTCATATATGCTCTGTAATGTCTTACCTACATTAGTTAAAAATGATTCATGTAGCTCAACTGGTGTTGCTCAGTGGTTGAGCATTGACCCATGAACCAAAAGGTCGCTGATTTGATTCCCAGTCAGGGCACATATCCAGATTGCAATAGGGGGTATGCAGAAAGCAGCCTATCAATGATTCTCTCTCATCATTGATGTTTCTAATTTTCTATCCCTCTTCCTTCCTCTTTGAAATCAATAAAAACATATTAAAAATGATCCATGTAACAGAACATACAATTTGCTGAATCTCAGACACACTATTGATATATCCTATATAATAAAAGCCTAATATGCTAAGTGTCCAGTCATCCATCAGCTGTTCAACCAATCCAGATGTAATATGCTAATGCAATGATATGCTGAGACTGCTCAACTGCTTGCTATAACATGCACTGACCACCAGGGGGCAGACAGTCAACCAATTGACCAGTTGCTATGACATGCACTGACCACCAGGAGGCAGACACTCTGACTGGTAGATTAGCTTGCTACTGGGGTCCGGCTGATGGGACTGAGCAAGATGGGCCAGACAGGCCCTGGACCCCTCCTGTGGTCCCTCTCTGGCTGGCCAACTTCCTGCATCCTTTCCCGACCCCAATCATGTACCGGTGGGGTCCCTTGGCCTGGCCTGCACTCTCTCACGATCCGGGACCCCTTGGGGTTTATTAGAGAGCCCGTTTCAGCCCAACAGTGGAACGACTGGTTGCTATGATGTGCACTGACCACCAGGGGGCAGACACTCAATGCAGGAGCTGCCCCTTGGTGGTCAATGCACTCCCACAAGAGAACACCACTCAACCAGTACCTGGGGCTGTGGTGAGCACAGCGGTGGTGGCAGGAGCCTCTCCCGCCTCCAGGGCAGCTCTAAGGATGTCTGGCTGATGGCTCCTGCACTGTGAGAGGGTGCAGGCCAGGCTGAGGAACCACCTTGAGTGTGCGAATTCGTGCACCGGGTCTCTAGCAGTTATACACACACACACACACACACACACACACACACACACACACACAGTGGTACCTTGAGATATGAGTTTAATTAGTTCTGTAACCTTGAGACATGGGAAACTATGAGACGCTCGAGTCGTGGTAAACTGGTGGGTCTTGTGCAGCCGGCCAATCGCGCAATTACTCGTATCTCAAATGTTGCTCGTATTACAAAGCAAAAATCGCTCCCTCGAGGGCTCGTATCTCAAAAATCTCATATGTTAGGGCACTCGTATCTTGAGGTACCACTGTATATATGAAAGTCTACAGGTAGGCAGGCAGCTCAGGGTTAGTGTAACTCCTCAGCAATAACTGCAGGGCCCCAGGCTCTTTCTGTCTGTCTGCTGTGCCATCTTAATATGCTGGCTTTGGGCCTCATGATGATCAACTCATGTTCACAATGTGGCTGCTGCATCTCCAGCCCTTCCTCCAGATTCCAGGCAAGGAAAAGGGTGACATGGAAAATGGCAAGATAAAGGGCTGTACTGGCTTTTGTGTCATTTTGTTTGTTCATTTTAGAAGAGTAGAAACTGTTCATTTTAGTGAAGTAGAAGCTCTCTCAGAAGCCTCACCTAGCAGTCTTCGTGCCTAACACACTGCTTTTTACTCGCATTCATCCTCCCCTCAGAATGCTCTGTCTGTCATCGCTCATGTGACTTTCAACCAAACGGTGTGTAGAGGCTGCCCATTTCCTCCAGTTCTGGCTGCAGAGACACCCCTGTATTTTCCTATGGAAGAGCACTGTTTGACCTTGAAAATAACTGTAATTATCTATATGCAACTGTGTCTTAATCTTGAGGTCAGAGTCTATGAATCAGGACCCTTTCAGCTACAAGTGTCAAAAAATAATTTTCACTAATTTGTTCCATAATTGATTGGCTTCTTAAACATGGGAATCTAGGGTGGGCTGGCTTCAGGCAGGTCTGGAACCACAGGCTGAGATGTGTCCAGTATTTAGCCCCTGAGTCTGTTTTCATTCTCAGTCTCATCCATCCTGCTCCATCGCCCTCTCTCCTCCCATGTTCGCCTTCTCCCTCTTTTCTTTCTCCCATTCTTTTTGTTTGTTTGTTTGTTTTTGTTTTTTAATTACTTTATTGATTAAGGTGTTACATATTTGTCTTCATCCCCCCATTACCTTTCCAACCCCCCACCCCACTGCTGCCTCTACCCCCCTGTTGTCTGTGACCACTGTTAGGCTCATATGCATGCATACAAGTCCTTTGGTTGATCTCTCCCTCTTACCCCCACCCTCCCTACCTTCTCTCTGAGGTTTGACAGTCTGATCTTTCTCCCATTCTCTATTCTACTTTCCTTGTTGTATTTTTTTCTCTTATAAAATAGATTCATAACACATTGTGTAAAAGATGCACATTTGCAGCTCCTAACTTACCTGGTTTTTCATAATGGCAGAATCAGGAGACCCCACCTCCCACCTTGCTCCCACATGCATTTATTCAAATATTTCTGGAAGGAATATGATAAGCATCAGTTGGCCACGTTTTCATCCTTTCACAAAGCAGAGTGGAGGGCAATAGGATCTGAAGATTGGCGAGGCCTAGGTCCGAGGACCATTCTGGTGGCCAGGTTGGATGAGGACTGCATTGATGGTCTCACCACAGCCATACGTGATGTTGGGAGAAGATGCTTTGCAGGCTAAATAAGCACTGTTATTTAGTGCATGTGCCTCAGTGTTTCAGGAGCCGTGTTTTGATCATGAGATGCCATTTTGTATTTTGGATTCCTATGAATTCCCAGTGAGTCAGTTCAATTTTTTTTTAAGTAAGAAAATGCAGCCCCAAATCACATCCAAAAAAAAAAAACACACACACAAAAAATTACCTCTGCTGTTGCTCTTTCAGCAAATATTTGTTGACTCCCTACGCCACACCAAGACACAAATTGAAAGATGTTTTATTCTTTCAGCGGAGATAATGGAGGCGTTTTTCTCTGTCCTCAGAAACATCCCTCTGACAGAGGAGATAACAGGCAATACCTCGTCCCACGCAGGGGATATTCAGGGAGCCATTTGTCTCAAAGCTTCTTATAAAAGCTGCACAGCATTGTGTTCGACTTCCGTGAATGGAACTAAGCTGTAAGGAAACGAATTCAGATATTTACTTTAAACCCGTTAAAGAAGCATCTGCTTCATGTTTAGGCCTCTCCGAAAACATCCGAAGCGTAAGCAGACACCTCCTCATAGAAGAAGTTCATGTCCGCCCTTATTATTTCTCTGTGGTCCCCTGGACTGATCCAGACACATTTAGAGGTGCAAGACCTTAGCATTTCTTTCTCCTGCGGGTTTGTCCTTCGCTTTGAATAACTCGGTTCATTAAGGACTTCAGCTATGTTCAAAGTCATCCGCCTCCCTCTGCATCAGGTTTGGAGTGAGAAAAGGATGGACTTCAAGCCCGGTCGCCTTTTTCTGTCACCGCTGGGCAGTGTCCTTCTCTCTCCAGGAAGCTTGATTCTGTCCCATGAAAGCTGGTGGGGCTGGACCCATTCAGCCCGTTCTCATAGCGGAGGGAAGGCTTAGAGGTCCTATCAGTGGCCTGAGCTAGCCAGCATCCCTCTGGGTTTTCCTTGGAGGGTTGATTGGTTTGTAAAGGGAGACAGATGACACTCTCCTCTTTCACGCTTTCTCTCTCTTCCTTCCATTCTTGAAAACTGGAAAGTTGTATACAGTCAGAAGTCTGACTTGACAAACTCTCTAAACAGGATGCTTGAAGTTGAGGAACTTTTAATGGGACTCTTTGGCTGAACTGAAATCACGCATGTAATCCGGCTGTGTATTGTTAGTTGTTCAGGCTTTTTGAAATAGTGTGATGAGATAGAAAAGATAGAATGGGCAGGAGGTAGGGTGGGGGAGGGGGGATGCAAGGGAATTTCTAAGACCAGTCCTCTCCCAGATTGGCTCAGATTAAAGGTCTCAATAAACCTGGGGAAAAGGACATTTCTAAACACAACTTTTAGACTTTTTTTAAAAATATAGTTTATTGATTTTTCACAAAGAGGAAGAGAGAGAGATAGAGAGCTAGAAACATCGATGAGAGAGAAACATCGATCAGCTGCCTCCTGCACGCCCCCTACTGGGGATGTGCTCGCAACCAAGGTACATGCCCTTGACCAGAATCAAACGTGGGACTGATGTGTCAGGCCGATGCTTTTCCCACTGAGCAAACCGGTTTCAGCATAGACTTTTTTTTTTTTTAAAGGTAACGGGAAATAGTTCTACGTGTTTGAGATAAACCACACCATCTCTCTACACTGTAGTGCTCAAAGTAGATGCCACCGAACAAGCGAATGAGGGAGATTCACAGCAATGACTTCCTTTCGGTCCAGTGAAAATCAATGCGAATAAATGCAGTGCCAAATTCGAAGGCCTACTCTGTGCCCTGGGTCTATGCTGGGGTCTGGAAAACTCCTTTTAACTCGTTACTATAACTGTGGCTTTGGGTCTAGTGGAAGGGGTCTTATAAAGTGAAGAATGCTCATGACAAAGTGACTGGGAGAAGTCTAGAAACTTCTCTGTCCTTCCGCTTCATTCCTTTGGTTTCCTCTTGGCTGAAGGGGTTTGGTATCTTCTTAGAATCAGGACTCTTTCAGCTACAAGTGTCAACAGATAATTTTAACTAATTTATTCCATAATTGATTGCGAGTCTTCTTAGAGACTCATGTATCATTCTGAACCTAGGGATGATGTCTCTTCCAAGTCTTTATTCTTCTTGGCATGAAAGGCTTTCTATTTTGTATCCGGGGGGGAACTTCCCTTACATGAATAGTTCTCAAGGTGCTTTCTGTGTGGCAGTGCCATAACATATGAGAACTTGCTAGAAATGGAAATGCTGCCCCTCCCCCAGGCCACTGAGTCAGACATCTAGGGGAGGACCCTCCGCTGTGATTGGGCAAGTCCTCCGGGAGACTGTGCGTCCCACCGGAAGTTTGAGAACCACCTGTGCCTTTCATCATATCTGTAAATAAAACGCAGTGGCCTACCTTAGCCAGGTCTCATTCTCAATGTTTGAAAGATCACTTTCACCATGTAGAAAACTCCTTTCTCTTGCCACAAACATAGGCCAGTGTAGACTCCAAAAGGCTGTTTTGAAAATTAAATATACCTCCATTGATTTCTTTTTCTTCTTGCATTTCTGAGCTAGTCATTCTCATCCTTCCCATTAAAGGGGGAAACGGGCACGAGGAAGGAGTAGCACCTTAGGGGGATACAGTGGTTTTCAAATGAGATACTCTTTTTTGTACTTCAGATACAAAATGGGAGAGTACAGGCCCAGAACCAGCCTCACTGGTCGTGAGTCAGGACTTTCAAGTTCAGCTTCTAAGTGAGACAGCAGCTCTAAGATGGGAATCTTTAGCTGGCTCAGTCATTTTCATTTAGACCTGCCAGAAGCATCTCAAACTTAGTAGGCGTAAAAGATAATTTATTATTTTTCCCCTTTAAGCCATCCTCCATTTCCTCAAGACACATCCTTGGTGAATAGCCATGTGACAATAACTGTAAACATCAATTTGGGTGTAGGATTGGTCTGGATCCAAATCGTAATCTCATCGTTTATTGCCACTGTGATCGTGAACAACCAACTTCTTAAGTCCGCACCCTAGCTAATAAAGAGGGAATATGCTAAGTGACCCTCATGCTATGGCAAAGATGGTGGCATCCACAGTCAATAAGGAGGGAATATGCTAATTGTCACACCCTCAAAGATGGCAGCACCCACAGCCGCAAGATGGTGGCGCCCAGTCCCCTCTGCCTCCCAATTCCCCCAGCCCCCTCAGTCCCCCAGCTGCCCAAGACCAGCCCGAGGTGCAGGCAAGCCTCAGATGGCAGCTGCCCAGCCTGCGCCCAACGCACAGGCAAGCCTTGGATGGCGGCTGTCTAGCTGCCCATGGCCTCCCAAGGTTCAGGTAACCAGGGCCGGCCGAGGCTTGCGCTGCTGGCAGTGGCAGCAGCAGAGATGTGATGGGCTGCTCCTTCCTCTGATTGCTGGGTTGCCTCCCACCCCTGAGGGCTCCCGGTCTATGAGAAGGGGGCAAGTCGGGCTGAAGGACCCCCCCCACACACACACACACACAGAGCATGAATCGTCATGTACTGGGCCTCTAGTTTTCTTCTAAAATGGAGGAAGTCCCAATTCCTTTGTGTCATTTTGGAGATTTGGGTAAAACATATGCCTGAGCAAATGTTATTTATTATCCTAAATACACCCCCTCCCCAACATCCTCTAAGTCAGCGGTTCTCAACCTGTGGGTCGTGACCCCTTTGAGGATCAAATGAGCCTTTCACAGGGGTCGCCTAAAACCATCGGAACATGTAGTAATGTAGTTCACTGTTGTCATATGAAGACTGTTGCCCATGCTACACCATGATTCAAGACAAAATTTCATTTATTTGTAATTAGAAATAAATATTTCACAATATATAATTACATATTGTTTTTGTGATTAATCCCTATGCTTTAATTATGTTCAATTTGTAACAATGAAAATACATCCTGCATATCAGATATTTACATTACGACTCATAACGTAGCAAAATTACAGTTACGAAGTAGCAAGGAAAATAATTTTATGGTTGGGGGTCACCACAACATGAGGAGCTGTCTTAAAGGGTCACAGCATTAGGAAGGTTGAGAACCACTGCTCTAAGTAATCGAGTCACTAGGTAGCACTGTGTGTCCTTCAGAAATACCTTTCACACAGTATTGCTTTTCTTTCAACAAACTGCTATGATGAAGACAGTCTCCAGTTATTTGGAACGACATGGTTTCCTACTTGCTCTCCCTGCCTCTAGCTGGCTTGCCCTCAGAGCCACCACTGTAGTTTTGCAGGCCATGGAATGCACACAAGCATCGCATCTCAAGGGCACCATCAGACGCGAGTGAGACCTTGTAAGAGTCTGCCTGCACACGCACACACGCTTGCTGACACATTTACACGCTCTCGGTCTCACACAGCCATGCACACATCACACACACATTGATATTGACATTGGCAGAGACCCACACAAATGTGCCCTAACACCAACTCAGAGACCCCTCCCTGGCCACACACACCCATTCAGACTCATTCACAGTCACACACACATTGGTATATTTTTAAAGACAAAACAGCAAAGCACTTTTCCCCCAACATAATAGATGTCTTTGTAGCTGTATTGAGGGAGGAATACCTCTTTAAATCCGCATACAGGTGTCATTGGGGTACATCATTGGTGCCCACCATTTTTCCTGACCAAAAGGAGGTGTGTAACAAATTACTTTTCCTCCACTGAATATAGATAAATTCAGCCAAAATATTGTATTATTGTAAGGATTTTTTTTAAATTTGGCCAAAGATGGCACATTCACTTATTTTAATTATAAGGAAGAACTCAGTAGACATGCCTAAATAGTTCTTAGGTTTCATTAATGACTATTCTGTGTGCTACATTTTTAGCAAAAAGAGAAATGCCAGCCGAAACTGGTTTGGCTCAGTGGATAGAGCATCGGCCTGTGGACTGAAAAAGTCCTGGGTTCGATTCCGGTCAAGGGCATGTACCTTGGTTGCGGGCACATCCCCAGTAGGCGGTGTGCAGGAAGCAGCTGCTCGATGTTTCTCTCTCATCGATGTTTCTAATTCTCTCTGTAAAAAATCAATAAAATATATTTTAAAGAGAGAGAGAGAGAGAGAGAAATGCCAGTCCAGCATCCTGTTCTCATCGCTCTGTCCCTCTGAGTGGTGAGAGGGATCTGGCTCTCCTTCCTCAGCCCCTTTTAGAGTCCTGTTATCTAACATTGTTTACATGTGCCACACACTACACCAGCCACCCTGTCGCCTAATTTCATTTAGTCCTCACACCAGTCCTGGGGATGGTGTGATCTTCACTACCATTCTACAGATCAGGAAAAATTATTTTGAGAGGAATTCGCTTGATGTCAAATGGTGCTTAAAGGACAGAAATTGGCTTCAAATCCAGATTTATCTGCTTTCAGAGTTAGTGACTTTTTATGGCCACACTTACTGGACATTCTTTTGTGGCCTCATTAAATTTAATAAAGATTAAAGTAGAAAAGGAACCCAAGGAGAGGAGGTGAAATACAGTTCAATATAAGCATTCTTTATACTTTTAAAGGTCATGATTTTATGTGACTTTCAAAATATAAAGTATATTTATATATTAATTTTCTAATTGCCAAAGTTAACTGTGTTCTATTTAAAATGTGCATGCCTTTGGTGATTTTGATCCTTCATTCTGTTCTATAGCATAAATCCTGATAAATTTTTAGTTTACACTGGGAAAAATTCTTTATTTTTTTTTTTATGATTCTTGATATATTTACTTGCTTTCTTTCAATTTTACACTCCACTTCTACAAATGCTGTAAAATATAAAGCAATTCATGGACAAGCTACTCAAAGCTTCAAGCATCATAATAGTAAAACTGAAGTCAAGTCTATTAATGTTGAGCAGTATTTATCTCCAGAATTTGAAAAGATCTGTTAAATTATATCCCTTTTATTATGCAATGCCCTTTTGTTTTAAATGTGTATGCAATGCGATAACATCCTATTTTGTAAACCTAACTAGAGGCCCAGTGCACAAAGTTCGTGCATGGGGGTGGGGTATCCTTCAGCCCAGCCTGCACCCTCTCCAATTGGGACCCCTCGAAGGATGTTTGACTGGATTGGGCCTAAATAGGCAGTCAAACATCCTTCTCACAATCCAGGACTGCTGGCTCCCAACTGCTTGCCTGCCTGCCTTCCTGATTACCCCTAACTGCTTCTGCCTGCAGGCTTGATCACCCCCTCACCACTCCTTGGACAGCCTGATTGGTACCTAACTGCTCTCCTACCAGCCTGTTTCTCCCTAACTGCCTTCCCCTGCAGGCCTGGTCACCCTTAACTGCCCTCCCTGGTGGTCTGATCACTCCTAACTGCCCTCCCCTGCAGGTATTGTCCCCCCCCCCCCGCCCCAACAGCTCTCCCCTGCAGGTTTGATCACCTACAGCTTCCCTCCCTTGCAGGCCTGGTCCCTTTCCAACTGCCCTCCCCTGCTGGCCATCTTGTGGTGGCCATCTTGTGTCCACATTGGGGAGAGATCTCTGACCACATGGGGGCAGCTATCTTGTGTTTTGGAATTATGGTCAATAAAAGAGTAATATGCAGATTGCATGGGTGGGGCCAAGCTGGTTTGCCCTGAAGGGTGTTCCAACTGGTTTGCCCTGATGAGTGTACCTTGGGGCATGGGGTGGCCTGGATGAGGAGCCTGTGGTGGTTTGCAGGCTGGCCATGCCCCCCAGGAAACCCAAGCAGAGGCCCTGGTATCTGGGTTTTATTTATCTTCTACAATTGAGGCTTTATAGCTTGGAGCAGAGCCAAGCCTTCTGCTTGGTCTATGGTGGCAGCCATTTCTGTTGGGGTTTATTTATCTTCTGTAGTTGAAACTTTGTAGCCTGGAATGGAGGCCTTGGCCGGCCAGAGTGTGCTGAAAGCTTGGCTTCCTCCATTGTTGGGAAACCCAAGCCTCCCTCCTCCTCTCCCTGTGGTTGCAACCTTCTTTGTTGGGTTAATTTGAATACTCACTCCTGATTGGCTGATGGGCGTGGCTTGTGGGTATAACAGAGTAGTGGTTAATTGCATATTGCTCTTTTATTAGATAAGATGGAGATGTGACATCACCGGTTAAGGAATCATCAGATGTGGATACGTTGTCAGGATGTGTTTACACAAAGAAGTATGATTTACTCATTGCTTACTCAGTTCCTTGTAAATAACAAGTGTTAGGGGCTAATGCCTCATTATATTTATATGTGAAGCAGTATTTCTAATCTCAGGTCACTTCTTTCAACTAACATATCTTTGACCTCTCCCCCCATGACATTTTTTTTAAAGCTGCTAGGGGATTTATAATCAAAACTAATTGGGCAGCTCGCTGAAGGAGAAAACCATGCTGGAACAAAATAAAAACTTCTAGTCCTTTTGCCCCTATTATCACACTCAAGAAAACCACTTTTTGACACTGAATTTGACTCTGCTGTTGACTTCTCCTGGATCAGCTCCTCTGTATTTCACTTTCCAATTAAATAATACATAAATACCAATGTTTGAAATGCCTAACTCATTAATGTATACAATGCTTCATCATTAGTCTATTCCATTTGTTTTGAAAAAAAAATTGAAGAAACTAAAGTACTTTTCTTTTCATATATAAGTTTAATGATGCCCATTATTGAAGTTTTGTGTCACTTCTTATAAATTTTGTCTGGCTTTTAATATACTAGTAGCTAGCACATATGCATAGTTAATATACGTGTGTGTGTGTGTGTGTGTGTGTGTGTGTGTGTGTGTTTAATAGATTGGCTGCCACAGAATTTTATAGGGCTCCCTTTAGCATTAACTTACTCATTTGACAAATATGTATTGAATCCTTTTGATGTCAAAGACTTGCTTCTAGGGGCCACATACATAAAAATGACCAAGTGTGACCCTATCCCAGTTCCTCTAGGAGTTCCGAACCTGCTGGAAGAAACAAACAATTGAAAACCAATGATGACACCATGCAATCAAGGCACCATATTTCTCTGGAGTAGCATTCAGAAGAGTCACAGCCCCCTTCAGGAAATGCTATAGCATTGCATACATTAATGAGTTAGGCATTTCAAACATTGGTATTTATGTTTTATTTAATTGGAAAGTGAAATACAGAGGAGCTGATCCAGGAGAAGTCAACAGCAGAGTCAAACTCAGTGTCAAAAAGTGGTTTTCTTGAGTGTGATAATAGGGGCAAAAGGACTAGAAGTTTTTTTGTTCCAGCATGGTTTTCTCCTTCAGAGAGTTGCCCAATTAATTTTGATTATAAGTCCCCTAGCAGCTTTAAAAAAATGCCATGGGGAGAGAGGTCAAAGATACGTTAGTTAAAGAAGTGACCTGAGGTTAGAAATACTGCTTCTATAAATATAATGAGCGTTAGCCTTTAACACTTGTTATTTACAAGGAACTGAGTAAGCAATGAGTAAATAATACTTCTATGTGTAAACACATCCTGACAACGTATCCGCATCTGATGATTCTCCATCCTATCTAATGAAAGAGTAATATGCAAATTAACCACTACTCTGTTACACCCACAAGCCACGCCCATCAGCCAATCAGGAGTGAGTATGCAAATTCACCCAATCAAGATGGCTACTCAAAAGTTTGACATGCTTGGACTAGAAGAAGGAAGTAGTAGCAAAACTAGGTGAAGTCTTGTCTCCTAGGAATCGTTCTTATCTATGAGAGGCTGTGTGTATAGTGGCCGAACTCACACACTCTCAACTGTCTCCGTTTGAATCTCTGCTCTGCCACTTAGGAAATAAATGTGAGGCATTAGCATCATTCTCTGCATCTCAGCTTTCCCACCTGGGTAAGCTTAGGTTTTGGACTCATACCTACACTGGGAAGGTTCAGTGAGGGTTTCATAGGGTGATGTGTCAGAAAACTTAGAGAAAAGGACTGCAGGTACAGAGATTAGTTTGCTAGGGCTGATATGCAAGTACCACAGACTGGAGGCTGGACATACAAATCCAGTCCCCTGGTTCTCTCTGTGGATTGTGGGGGAAAGATCTGGTTCCGGCCTCTCTCTTTGGCTGATAGATGACCCTCTTCTTACTGAATTTGTGCTATCTTCCCTCTGGGTGTGTCTCTGTGTCCCAGTGTTCCCTTTTTTATAAAAGTCACTAAAGACCCAGTGCACAAAATTTGTGCATGGGTAGGGCCCCTAGGCCTGGCTGGTGATCAGGGCTGATCTGGGCCTTCCTTCATTCTGTGCAGCCCCCTGGTGGTCAGCTCACGTCATAGTGAGTGATTGAACTTCCAATTAAATCAAACTCCCTAGGGGACACTATACATATTAGCCTTTTATAGATAGATAGATAGATAGATAGATAGATAAATAGATATTGGTTAAGGCCCATCCTAATGACTTCATTGTAACTCATTATATCTACAAGAACCCTAATTCACACTGAAGTCACGTTCTGAGTTAATGAGAACAGAATTGCAAAATGAGTGGAGGAGGGCAGAGTTCAACATATAAAAGTACCCAATCAAAAAGCGTTCATTTTTCATTGTATAAAAAGTAAACCTTTACACAAAGTAGGTGGGAAGGAGGAACTTTGAGTGGGAACAGCTGCCCCTTTGGCAGGTAACAGTCATTGCTCAGCACTACAAAAAGGCCCATTTTGGCTTCATTTTGATAGTTATGTGAACAATGGGAAAGTCAAAGTTTTCATTATGTACCAGTTAATTTTTGCACGTCTCAGATTGAAGATACATTTCTACTCTTGGTTGCCTCTTATTCAAAGTCACAGTTACATATTTCAGAGCTTTGATAGAACCTAGAGGTCAGCCGTTCGAATCAACCACTCAGAGTGGAGAATCAGGCCCCACAGTTGTAGGAAAGTGGTTGCAGCCTATTAGCACCTAATAGCCAGGGCTATTTGCCCCTCTGGCCTGTAAGTGCCTTGAGGTTAAAAGAATGCCAATGGTATATAGGTGCTCCTGCCCTGTAGGCACTTGATTGCCTGCTACTTTGTTTCTCTCTTTTTTAAATAAACTTTTATTTTTTATTTCAGAGAGGCAGGGAGAGGGAGAGAGAGACAGAAACATCAATGATGACAGAGAATCAATGATCAGCTGCCTCCTGCATGCTCCCTACTGGGATAGAGCCAGCAACCTGGGCATGTGCCCTGCCCAGGAATCGAGCCATGACCACTAGGTTCATAGGTCAACACTCAACCATTGAGTCATGCCAACTGGGCAACTGCTACTTTCTTAACCTGCTTACTATTTGTGTGAAGAGAAAGATTGCTCACTGGATGGATAAAGTAAGCGTGCACTTCAATCTACTGCTTTCACTTGACCCTGACCACTACTGCTTGCACTTTTGCCCTAGATTGCCATTTAACTGTTCTCTGACATTGAACTAGCCTCTTCTTAAGGAGTTTAGTCCTCTTAATTACCTAAGAGTCAATAGTTTCCTGCTGACCCTCTAGCTGATAAAAGAGTTTTTGTTAATTGAAATCTAACCTATGCCTATTGCTCCATTCCTTTCCTCCTCCCACTTTTTCTTTTTTTACTCTTTCCTTCTCTCTTCTCTTCCCTTTCCTCCCCTTTTCTTTTCTTCCATTTCCTCTCTCCTTCTCATCCTTTGCTCCTTCATCCTTCTTTTCCTCTTCCTGCTATAGCCAGTAAGTCTGAAACATACCTCCAGTTGTTACTGAATGTTTATATATTAACACCTTAAAGAAATGATGGTGGGGTTTTTAGCTGTGATAATATAAACTCAGAGTTTATAAGCACTAAATACATTGATCACTTTTCTGCCAACTGGAAAGACCACAGGAGCTGAAATTCGTTAACATTTCAAACATCAATAGATTGTCACATTTGACAATGAGCCTTTTTTTTGTTGCTCTCTTTTTCTTACAGCATCATTGGCATTCGAGTTGGGAAGAATGGGGCAATGAAACATGGAGAAACATTGTGATAGGGTTAGTGTGTGTGTGTATGCATGCGCGCGTGCAGAGGATATTACACAATTAGTCACAATCATTGTGATTTCTAAAATTTTCAGCTTGGAGAACTGGACCATTCTTATGTTGCTTATCATGTATCTGTTAATATTTTTAAAATATATTTTATTGATTTTTTTACAGAGAGGAAAGGAGAGGAATAGAGAGTTAGAACATGGATGAGAGAAAAACATCCATCAGCTGCCTCTTGCACACTCCCCACTGGGGATATGCCCACAACCAAGGTACATGCCCTTGACTGGAATTGAACCTGGAACCCTTCAGTCTGCAGGCCAATGCTTTATCCACTGAGCCAAATCGGTTAGGGCAATCTATTATATTTTAAGTGGATTAATAATAGTGCACACATCCAGCCCTTGTATAACTGTTGAAGAAAGAGTGGCATCATCAGTCCTATTGATGAGTTCTGCTCTTCACATTCTGTTGTGTCTCATTGGACATAATGGTAGGAAATGTGCAAAAGAAAACTGATGCATAACTAAAATATGCACATTCTGTAATGATGGACACATACAGCTTTGCCTCTAATATTTGCAGCAATTCTCTTGGTATGTAATTAGAGATCTGAAAGCATATTTATATTTTTGAAGTATTTATTATGATAATTTATTGATTTCGAGTAAAAGAATAGGTGTCATATCCCTGAAATCTGAAGAAGCCCACTGAAAGTGAATGTAAATATTAAGAAATTTAAAATGGAATGAGAAAGTCTCTAACAATATGCCAACATCTGTACTTGAAATGATGGAAATATTTACTTGTATAAAATAACAATCATGAGTCCTGTTCTCTCCTGCCAGGCAGTTGTAACAAGCCATGCAAACAAGGCCGATAAAGCGCTCACATGTCAGTTAGAGTTACATTACTTGGATATCGGTGCTGTGACACAAGGCAATTATCATAAACTCCTTATTCAGCACCTCTGGGTTTATATCCCCTCCTACAGAATAAATGTGTAATGATGGGAGCAGTTTAAAATGCACAGCTGCTGGTGAGGTTGTTTTTTCTTCACTAAACAAGGTTTCAGGTTGAAGAAGGTAGACCAGATATCCAGGATGCTGGCCACATACAGTGACCCATACAAGTTTGGTGGCTTCAAAGCCTGTAGAAACCAGTGTTCCTCTTTGAGAACAGAGGCCAAGGTGCCCATATTCTACATTAGACAATACGTGAATTGGGAGCAGAAACCGATCCATGGCCCCCAAAGGCCCTTAAGGTGAAACTTAGATGGAGACCGAGGAAAGACAGTGTGACCGACCAGTAAACTCAGTGTGTGACTTTATTTTATTTTTTATTGTTTGAATATATTTTATTGATTTTTTACAGAGAAGAAGGGAGAGGGACAGAGAATTAGAAACCTCAATGAGAGAGAGACATCAATCAGCCACCTCCTGCACGCCCCCCACTGGGGGTGTGCCCGCAACTAAGATACATGCCCCTGACCAGAATCGAACCTGGGACCTTTCAGTCCACTGAGCCAAACCAGTTTCTGCATCAGTGTGTGATTTGAAATGTGTTTTGGTTAAATCTAAAGGTTGTGCATGTGAGAGAATAAGGGGTACTGCATGGAAAAGCTTTGTATCTGCTCAATTTTTCTGTACCTCACTGTTCTAAAAATTAAAGTAAATAAAAATTGAAAAGCAAAGCTTCCTCCAAGACAAAACATCAAACAGAAAACCTACAAATCCAGGTGTCTTTATTGATGAAGTCTAGCAACCTTTATAGAAGAAATAAAGTAAAATCTACATAGACTTTTCCAGAAAATATAAGAGGAGAGAATACATCCAAACACATTCTCTAACACATCAGACAATTTTTGTTACCAAAAAATCCCCCAACAGAACTGCAATTCAGCATGCATGGACATAGATGCAAAATTCTTTTTCAAAAATGGAGTGAATTAGCATAGCAATAAATAAAAAGGTTAGTCCACCATGACCAGTTGGGGTTTTTCCCAGAAATGCATTTGCAAAATCAATCATTGCGATGCAACCTATTAAAAGATATTTTAAGAAGAGAAAACATTTGGAAAAATTTAGCACTTATCCATAATAGAAAGAAAAACACTCAGCAATCTAGAAATAGAAGGGAACTCCCTCAAATTGATAAAAGGCATCTTTGAAAAACCTAGAGTTAACTTATTCTAACAGGGTAAATGCTTTCCTCTAAGTTTGGGAGTTAAGCAGCTATTCTCTTCTGACCTTGTTTAAAATATTCTGAGCAGCCCAATAAGTCTTAAAACAATCATATAGCTTGGTAAAAAAACATCAGGGCTCTCTAAACATTATGGTTTTTGCAGAAAATTTTGAGGAATCATCAAAAAATTACTCAAACTAATTAGTGGGTTTATTAACGTTGCAATATGCATATTGCTTACTATTCTTGCCTCTTTTTCAAATAAAAAATTGAAATTGTTGTCCACACAAAAGTTCATGTGCAAATATTCATATAAGCTTTTTAAAATAATAGCCAAAGAGCAAAAGAATATATAATAACTCATTGTTCAGCTATTACCACGCTTAAACAAATGTGGTAGATTTATACAATGGATCACTGCTACTCAGCAATAAAAAGGACTTACCGGTTGGCACCTATAACAGCTCTCAAAAGGTATTATGCTAAGTGAAAGAAGGTAGATGGAAAAGTCTCCAAAATGCAATTTGAATCACATAATATTCCAAGACAGGCAAAGTTACTATGATATAAATAGACCAGATATTGTGGGGGGCGGTCAAGTCTGAGGAGAGAGATTGACAGCAAATGGGCATGAGGGAACTTTTGGGGGTGATGGACTCACGTTTCATCGTGCTAGGTTTGGTGGCTCTCTGACTGCATACACTTGTTAAACCTCTGAACTGCAAAATTAAAATTACTTCAATTTCTTTCTCCTTAATTCTACCCCAGAAAAGCTGACTAAAAGTAAGAGACAATAATCTATCTTCAGATAAATCTCAACAATTATACTGACAAATGTGTCACTAAGGATATTTTTCGGTAATTGGTTCAGAGTTGTGGGCTGATAAATGGATGGAAAGCAAATCAAGAGAAGAGCTTAATATTACTTTAGAAAGCGGCCCTTGGCTGATAATCCTGGAATATAGATACACAAGGAGATCAGCCAATCCTAGCCAGCAGTTTAAATCTTCCATTTTTTAATGAATTCAGGTCAAGCAATGGCACTTGTTTTATAATGATGGTGACAAATTTCATATGTACTAGTACATGCTTTGGAGTTCTGAAAGCAAGTTACCATAAATTATTGTATTGGCTGAAAGACCCTAGGGCCGGAGACATGTTCTGGGTATGGGAGCAGGTTAATATATTCATGGGATCAGATAGGTCATCAAGAATTGCAATGCTGCGTGGCACGGTGTGGCTCAGTGGTTGAGTGTTGACCTATGACCCAGGAGGTCATGGTTTGCTTTTCTATCAGGGACATGCCCAGGTAGCCAATCAGTGTCTCTCTCTCATCATTGATGTTTCTATCTTTTGCTCTCTCTCCTAATGTATGTTCTTTTTGAGATTTATTTGGTCACAATTAAGTAACATCTCAAATTTAGCAAAATCTAGTTTACCTAGAAACTACATATAACTTAATTTGAACTCTTTATAACTAAGCCATAATCCAGAAAGTAAATGAGATTATTATTCAAAACACTCTTTTCACATTGCCCCACATACGTGCCACAATGTGTATGATGAAAGCAGGTATACAAAACACACACATTTGACTCATAAGAGAATAATTAGAACTGTATTCAAAGCCGTTGACTCTTCTTAAATATAAATCTATTAAACTGAATGTTCTGATTATCCCACATGGTGATGACTAAAATTAGCCAATTGAAAGAAGGCAAGAAGACCGATGACAGTTGGAATTAATAATTTTTCAGTTACCCTTCATTAATCTTGAAAGTATAATGTGCATGGCTCTCTGTGAGACTTAAACCTTGTTTATACGAACTTATTTCTTTGGCAAAGGGTTATGTTTGTGTTAACCAACATATTATCTTTACAAATCATCTCAAACATAAATCTCTCAGAAAATATTCTTCAGTAAACATTTGATGTCCTATGAATTTAATTTAACTTATTGAAATATGGATAGGGATGATCCTGCAATAGAACCAACTAGAAGTATGATGCAAAAACCTCCTTTTGCCACTGTTAAACATCATCATCAAAAATCCATTCTTGAGTTTTCAGCCACTGACTTATTGAGAAATATTTATATTACATATCATACAATCCAGGCAGTGGAAATCCCTTGAGGGGTCCCAAATTGGAGAGGGTGCAGGCTGGGCTGAGTGACATCCCCCGGCCCATGCACAAATGTCACGCACCGGGCCTCTAGTTTATATATAATATACATATACACACCGTAAAGTAATTTGCATACTCTATGGATACAGTATATATACTAAAATAAACAGTGAAAAGAGTAGCATTGTTTTACATTTTTGCAAATCTTTATTTTTGGCTGAAAAGACAGCTAGATGCTCATATTGGCTTCCACCCTCAATCTGTTGAAATCTCACAGTGTCGTGTAGCTGTAGACAGTTCTGCTGAACATTAGCTAGGAGGAAAATGAGACTGCACAGGGAAAATACGAGGCACAGCAGAAGAGAAAGCAGAGGAGATGTGGTATGAGGAGGAGGAAGCCATGTGCCATTGCTGGTTCCAAGACGTAAAACCCTCTACCCAGGGGACAAGTTGAATATGCTTTGCAATCTTCTCTCAGAAGGATTCCAGGGCACGGATTGAGTTCCTAAAACCAGCCTAGTTAGGTTGCATTGAAAAGTCTTTTTAAAATTACATCACAAAGTTCCTGTGGCAATGCAGGCCTACCTCTACATTGAAGAAGGAACTAGTTTAGTTTTTGTTCTATTCTTTGTCCAGAAGTATATCAACATGAAGCAGATTATTATTATAGATCACACAGGGAGAACCAAGGGTAAAATATTTAACTGCAACAGTGTTTAACTATATTCTGCACAGTGAGAAAACCCAAAGTCATTTTCAAGGTCCACCATTTCTTCTTTTTAGTTGGGTCAAACTTGTAAACTTTCTAAATCTCTGGATTCTTTGACATTTTACAATTAAAATTTATTAAAAACTTAACTGAAAAAAAAGTATTATTTTTCAATCATAATTATTGAATATTTTAAAAAGTCTTATGTTTCTATAATATACAGTTAGTGACACTATTCCTAAAATACTTTAAACAGTCCTTTTGTTTTTATTTCATTGAAAATTAGTAAACTCCATTACTTAATTATAAACTACAAAATTCTTAAAACAGTGCTCGATTGCTTTAAAGTTAATTTTCAAATCAATTGAAACAAAAACTCACATTTCCCGAATTCATAAACTTACATCATTTTGTTGCCAGAATTGTAATTTTGGAATACCCATAACCAATCTGTTTACAAATGAAAAATATTCTGTGCCTCAGGGAGTATTCAGACAAGTCGCTTTATCACAAATATATGTTTGGTTGTCAAGGCCAAAAAGCCTTTTAGTAAAAACTATTAGAGTTGTTGGTGCAACTTTGTTTTTCTTTTATGGCTGATGCATTAGACTGGAGCTGGGATTTTTATGACAGAATTTATTTGTTGAAACTATATTGTTGAAAATCTGAATACTTTAAAGTGTATGGTTAAAAATATGTTTTTACATGATTTCTGACTATAGTGGTACCTCAAGATACGAGTTTAATTCGTTCCATAACCTTGAGGCATGGGACACTATGAGATGCTCAAGTCGAGGTAAACTGGTGGGTCGAGTGCAGCCGGCCAATCTGCGTGATTACTCATATCTCAACTGTTGCTTGTATTTCAAAGCAAAAATCGCTCGCTGGACGGCTCATATCTCAAAAATCTCATATGTTAGGACACTCGTATCTCGAGGTACCACTGTATCTGCTGTAGCATTCTGATAATAGATCATTTAGAGAAGTGATTGGTGGCCTGGTTATCTTTCTGAATTGTAGATTCTGATCATTCCTGAACAGACTCATGTTGTCAGGGCAAGTTTATATAAGACATTGTAATTATTTTAATTATTTTCTTGATTCTTTACCATACATTGATTTAGTTTTCTAAATTTAAAAAGGAAAAATAAAAGTTAAATCCAATGCTAAAATAATAAAAAAATGTAGAGTACACATTTCTTGGCATCTGGTACTTTATTTGTTTTGAAGACTACTTAGTCTTATGAACTCAGGTTCAAAACAGGTATCATTGACCACACTAGTGTTCTGACCTCTAAAGGAAGAAACAAGTATTGACCTAGACAAGAATGCAGGCTTAAAAGGGACTAGTGGTCTGGTACATGGATTCAAGCACATTGAAAATAAATTAATTAGAAGAAATATTGTAATGTTGCTATTTATCCTTTCTCTATAATAGAAGGGTCAACGAAATTCATGATCAAAAGTGACAGATCGAAACACACATGTGCGATTGGAGCCAGCAAGAGCTTTATATGTATTGCGCATGCGTGAGTCAACTTAGCCTTTTATATATATAGAATAAACTTGCTTAATTAGACCTACTTTCTGACTTAGTTAAACTTTTTTCCAGTACAGTGAGGCACTCCAACTTCTCTTTCAGGTAATTGGTCAGTAACACAGCTGTAAATATCAACATGAAGCAGATTATTATTATAGATCACACAGGGTAAACCAAGGGTAAAATATATAAGTGCAACAGGGTTTAACTATATTCTGCACAGTGAGAAAACCCGAAGTCATTTTCAAGGTCCACCATTTCTTACTTCTTTTTAGTTGGGTCAAACTTGTCAACTTTCTAAATCTCTGTTTTCCGGCTAATGAAAAGAAAATAGGATTCTTCTGAGTCTCCTGTCTACCTACACCAGGACTTCTGTGATGATCAAATGAGATAAAGCCTGGGAAAACACTTCACAGACATTTGGTTAAAGTGTAAAATGTTTGCAACTGGCTAAAAGCAAGTCATGGTCCTGGGCTGAAGAAACTGCAAGGAGGCTAGTCGCTAGGGAGAGGGAGCTAGGTGTTGTTACATGATGTCATTACCCGGCGCCCACAGTAACTGTTTCGGGGCTGAGGCATTTTGCACCAAGGTGTGTTGGCTGCTATTTGTGGGCTGTTGCTCCAGGGCTGTGCAGGGCCTGTGTCTCACTTTGGGGAAGCTGAGTGTTGCTTTGTTAGCTACAGGTCTATGGTGCCATTTCTTTGTACAGTGGTACCTCGAGATACGAGTGCCCTAACATACGAGATTTTTGAGCTGTCGAGCGAGCGATTTTTGCTTTGAAATATGAGCAACAGTTGAGATATGAGTAACCGCGCAGATCGGCCAGCTGCACATGACCCACCAGTTTACCACAACTCGAGCGTCTCATAGTTTCCCACACCTCAAGGTTACGGAATGAATTAAACTCGAGGTACCACTGTAAATGGCCAGTGGGCATCATGCCCCCTAGTGGTCAGTGTGCATCATAACGATTAGTCAGATGGTCAGAGGGACACTTAGCATATTAGCCTTTTATATATAGATAGATAGATAAATAGATAGATAGATAGATATAGATATAGATATAGATATAGATATAGATATAGATATAGATATAGATATAGATATAGATACTAACTATTACCAGTCAGTTCACTGGAGACTACTAGTAAGCCTGTGTTCTTCTTATGAAAATATTTTTTCAGTTGTCAGCAACAAAGGTGTTTATGGATATCTAATAGTTAAGAAACACCTATAATTGCTTGCTTGCTCAACTGTTTGAACTCCTTCTGATTTCTTCCACTTTGAGAGTTTATGTAACAAATAGAATAGTCTGATTAGTTTTTGTTGTTGTTGTTGTTTTGTTTTGTTGTTTTGCTTCTGGTCCTGGCAGTAGCCTGAGTGCTTGAGCCAGTGTGAAACACTGACCACAGTAATGAGGAGGTTGTCTTCTGGCGAGCCAAGTGTTAGCATCGCTACCTTCAGTCAACAAGTTGTTTTCCAGTAGGTTCTTTCTGCTCTTGAATCTTGAAAAATCTTTAACACCTTGATTTTTTAAAAATACTATTTTCACCCTCTTGGTTAATTTAGAGAAGCCACCCCAGCATGTTTTGGGGCTCACCTGACTTGGCTTCCTGTTGCCAACAACATGGGCATGTGTCCCTGGGAATGTGAAGGAAACAACACGGAGTCTTTGGAGTGAGGAGTTTCAGGCTCTCATGCTTTCCTCAGGCTGCTCCTCCATTCACACTTCTCTTTCCACCACAGCTTCCTCCTGGAGAGGATGAAGCCATCATCACCTTTTAACTTTCAAAGTTTAGGCGCATTACTCACCATTCGTGGCTTGTCAAGCTGGGCCAGGGTTAGCTGCTTGGCCTTGCAAGCCACCGGCATTGGCATTCCCGATACTGGTGACCACAGGCACTGAAGGCAGTGCTCTTTCCTGGGACAGCCAGCAGGACCAGATCAATGGCATCCTTTTGTGCTTGGAGCTAGGTGCAGATTGCCTTTGCACAGCATGGCTGAATAAAAGGTGCCACCTCTTGGCTGTGTTATTTCATGATGATTATGATGACATTGTCTCACTTGCATTGGCATCAGCCTCCATCACACAGTGAAAGAATTCTTGGTGACTGCAGTAGGAAGTGTGAGAACTACCAGCCCTTTGCCAAAACCGGTTTGGCTCAGTGCATAGAGCGTCAGCCTGTGGACTGAAAGGTCCCAGGTTCGATTCCGGTCAAGAGCATGTACCTTGGTTGCGGGCACATCCCCAATAGGGGGCGTGCAAGAGGAGCTGATCAATGTCTCTCTCATCGATGTTTCTAACTCTGTTTCCCTTCCTCTCTGTAAAAAATCAATAAAATATGTTAAAAAAATAAAAAATAAGTTTAGAACTACCAGCTTTTGACTGTTGCACAATCCCTACATTAAAGTCAGGCAAGTATAAAGGGTTTTCAGTAACAAAAAAAAAACATAGAAAACTTTTGAAAACATTTAACTATTAGGGAAGATAAAGCTTCAAAACATTTGATGGCATAAATTCCATTTCAAGAAATTATTTATATATATATTTTTGAAAATTACCCTATTTTCCAGTGTATAAGACAACTGGGCATATAAGACGACCCCCAAATTTTCCAGTTAAATTATAGAGTTTGGGATATACTCCCCCTATAAGATGACACCTGGCGTATAAGACAACCTCCAACTTTTGAGAAGATTTTCTTGGGTTAAAAAGTCGTCTTCTATGCCGGAAAATACAGTATATTTATCAGTATTTCCTTATAAATAACACAACGTGATTTTTAAATTTCTTTTAAGACATTGGAAATTCTATAAAGTTCCTGTCTAGAGTCATGGTTGGATGACCTTTCAAAATAATATTCTTCACCCCTGGGTGTGTTCTGTAGCATGTCACCTCTCCAAGCAACCTACTAATCCTGTCTCTTCAAATGGGACTTCTTTAAAGCCCTCTGTTCCCTTATAAATGGATGCCACCTATTCTGCTATTCTTTGCACCGTAGAGCCACACGGAGAGAGAGGCCCGAAGCTTGCTAAAGCACTTTAGCCTCCACTTTTTCATGCTACTCTAGAGCGAGGCCATCAGAAGGCAGCAAAGCCCCTGTGTGTCCCTGTCCCTCCTGACTGTCAGCGCACTGTGTTTCCATAATTCAGCAGGAGGCGTTTTGATCAAAACAGCTCTCCAGCTCTGTTCTTGAAAAGGCATTCGTATCCTCTTTATGCAATTCTATTATCTGTCAGTTGGGAATTCTGTCAATAAAGCACTGAGGCCTAAGACTGTAGGAGCTGATGGCAGTGATCTTGAGCGGAATGATTTTTTTCTCTTTACCTGGATAAAACACAGCTAAAGGTCATAAAATAATACTCTCCATCTTTGCTGCTGGGAGCTGTTTTTTTTTTTTTTTAATATATTTTAGTGATTTTTTACAGAGCGGAAGGGAGAGGGATAGGAAGTCAGAAACATCGATGAGAGAGAGACATCGATCAGCCGCCTCCTGCACGCCCCCCACTGGAGTTGTGCCCGCAAGCAAGGTACATGCCCCCGACCGGAATCGAACCTGGAACCTTTCAGTCCGCAGGCCGATGCTCTATCCACTGAGCCAAACCGGTCTCGGTGGGAGCTGTTATTTTTGGACAGTAAACCTTGATGGCTCAGAGACCCTCCGGTAGAAATGTTGCTTGGTATTTGCATACCCCTCCCTGTCCACTGTCCTGACCATCTTTTACTCTAAGATAAACAAGATGGAAAACTATTGACCAGAAGTTGTATGATCATGTTGCCATTTTAATTATGTAATTACAATTTTTCTATGTTCTGTCAACATTCAGCCTTGATGAGTAGGTATTTGGCTAAGTAACATACATGAAGTCCTAAGCTGAGACTTGAAGGATGAATAGATCTGCCTTGGCTCACTCCAGCATCAAGAGGCACTGCATTGATCCACAGAATGCCTTTGGGCAAACCCAACATTCTTCCGATGGCTGTTTTAGAAGATGCCTGTAGGGGGCAGCGTGTCTGAAGATAAAGATGCCTCGGGCCAAACCTGACTGAGCTCCTGAATCAAAAGATTGGACATTTCGCCCTGCAGGCATTAGGGCCCTTTGAGGGAATTTGTTCAGGAGATAAATGCTGTGATCCAGCTCACCTATTAGAGCATTTCAGCAACAGTCTGTGGGTGAGCCAGTATTTTATTCTCTTCCTTCGCCAGTTTAAGTAATCATAGCATCATTGGCCACGTTGCTAATAAAAATGCTAATTGCCTTTGTAAATAGCTGCATGCTGGCTCTCAGCATAGATAATTAAGTTGTAAAATTTTAACCAGTTAATTGCTCTCATAGAAACCAAACGTTAACTGGTGAAAATATGCTTTCTGTAAATTAAACCCTGACTTTTTACCTGCGCTAAAACCCAATTATGGATTTTTTTTTTTAGAATTAAGCAAACAAAAACAATTTTTTTCTCTTTTCTTAGAAATTTATGATATGATGATAGAATTTCTGCTACAGCTTAGACAAGAATTGTTTTGTTTTTTAATATTAAACATTATAATTAATATATTTGAAAGATGAATCATAAAATAAACTGTCCCCTTGGCTTGGAGATAGCTGTCTCCACCATGTGCCTTTATATGGACTTGCCTCTGTGCGCTTCTGTGTCCTAATCTCTTGTGTACAGACCCCTATGATACTATGATCCGAACGCTTAAGGCAGGTGCAGTTATTGCCTTGAGGCATTCTGTACTTGGGAGGGCAAGAGTTATTTATAAGCTTTATAAATAACCACTTCCACTGACACTGGGCTATGAGAGAGGGCCTCTCTCCTAGTGCGAAGTCTCAAAAGCCACACTAATTAAAATGCTAGGTAAATTGAGATCAAAGAATGAAAAATTTCGTTACCTGGGAAGGAACCGTTTCAGGGAGTGTTCCAGATGGAGAGTATAATGTGTGGGAGGGGACGTGTATCTGTATCAACTTTAGAGATTCTGGAGACAGAGGAGCCAGGTCTTATAGAGCTCAGTTTCTGGAAAGATTAGTGACTTGATACACTCTAGGTCAGCGGTTCTCAACTTGTGGGTCGCGACCCCTTTGGGGATCGAACGACCTTTTCACAGGGGTCGCCTAAGACTATCGGAAAACACCTATTTCCCATGGTCTTAGGAACCAACACACTGCTCCTCGGTGTAGCAAAGTGTAGCAATGTAGTTTACTGTTGTTATATGAAGACTGTTACCCATGCTACACCACGATTCGAGACAAAATTTCATTTATTTGTAATTAGAAATAAATATTTCACAATATGTAATTACATATTGTTTTTGTGATTAATCCCTATGCTTTAATTATGTTCAATTTGTAACAAAATACATCCTGCATATCAGATATTTACATTACAGTTCATAACAGCAGCAAAATTACAGTTACGAAGTAGCAACGAAAATAATTTTATAGTTGGGGGTCACCACAACATGAGGAACTGTATTAAAGGGTCGCGGCATTAGGAAGGTTGAGAACCACTGCTCTAGGTCTTTCTGTTTGTGTTACTAGCATAAAAATGAAATGATTTGGCATATATTTTAATAGGAAGTTGCACTTTAACATTTTATACTTTTGAACTATATGAATTTGACTTACTGAGCATACCTATACATCCTATAAATCTGTAGGGGAAATTAATTGAAGGGGAAATATGGGTGTAGAGAAGCAGATAGGAGGCAATTTAATATCACATAAGGGATTTTGTGGCATATGATTCTGGAGGACAGTAGAATGCTCAGGACTGTCCATATGAATCTGTCATAAACAGAGATGGGAATTGAAGACATAGGGTTTTGAAACATAGAGATGAAAGTTGAAGATTGGGTTACGAAGGAGGAAAAGATGTGGAACACTAAAGAGGAGTATCTAGGAGCACCTATGACTTGAAAAAAAGCCAACGTTTAATGACCAGTTAAGAGAGGAAGTAATAAAGGAAGCTAAAAAGGGGGAAATGGAAATGTGATGATCTCTAGAAAAGAGAGTTCTGAAAAATGAGGGAATGGCCCCTGTGGGTGAAATCCAACTGATAGGTCAAGTGCAATGAGGGCTAAGTATTTTCCATGCAATTTAGAAAAATGGAGATTGAGACCAAATTAATAGGAGAGAGATCACGTGAGATAGAGTAGTGAGAATAGAAGAAATACTGGAAAATGCAGAAAATGAAGACAAAGGATATGAGTAAAAATACCTCTTGTTTGATATTTGACTTTGAAAGATGCGGGCAAACATGACTGCCTGGAAGAGGAAAGGGAATGAGAGAGTTTTTTGTTTTTATTTAAGATGGGAAGTAAGACTTGCTTCCTTATGGGAAGGAGCCTATTGAGAGGGTGTGACTAAAGTTAGAGGAGAATGTTCATAATAGACATCTCCCGAGTTCTTGGGAGAGAAGACAAATGTAGAGCACAGAAGAGAAAGAAAAAGAAAAAGGTGCCAGGCAGAAGCTGGTAAGTTTATAGACTCAGA
Organism: Lasiurus cinereus; assembly: GCA_011751065.1. Lineage (NCBI taxonomy): Eukaryota > Metazoa > Chordata > Mammalia > Chiroptera > Vespertilionidae > Lasiurus > Lasiurus cinereus. Next base: position 3,079,878 of record JAAGEH010002528.1, read on the forward strand.
TGGTGGCCATTAAGAGAACTTCTATTTCCTGGGTCAATAAAAGCAGCAGCTTCTGCAGCATGTTAGGAAGGCTGGGGGAGGGAGATCAGAAGTTTGAGAAGAGCTGAGACTTTCAAAAAGAGTGATCAGGAATTTATATAGATACTAACCCAACTGAGATTGTCCCGTGAGCCTGCAGCAGTGAAGATGCGTGTGCAGAGAAGATGGGCAGTTGAATTCCTTCATGGTGGGTATTTGAGGGCATGAGCTAGCAAAATCCAAAAGGTAAAGTGAGCTTAGGTTATTGGCAAGGATGAACCACTGAATCCAAGCTAAATGGGCTTCCTCGTTGTCATTATTCTCTTCATTTCTCTTCATCTTCTGACTAAAGATGGAATTGAAGTCAGAAAGGCCTGATGGATAGATGGATGGATGGATGGATGGATGGATGGATGGATGGATGGATGAATGGATGCATGGATGGAAGGAAGGAAGGAAGGAAGGAAGGAAGGAAGGAAGGAAGGAAGGA
>JAAGEH010002528.1:3080395-3101589 GCA_011751065.1 Lasiurus cinereus
GAAGGAAGGAAGGAAGGAAGGAAGGAAGGAAGGAAGGAAGGAAGGAAAAAGGAAGGAGGGAGGGAGGAAGAAAGGGAAAGAGAAGGAGGGAGGGAGGGAGGAAGGGAGGAAGGAAAGGAGGGAGGGAGGGACTGATAAAGGGTGAGTGGTTTTCTCATGTCATCATGCCTCTGTCACCAAAAGGGCACTTTTTACAATTGCCTCTCTGACTCTGACCCCCTCCATTTAGCAGGCCCACATCCTCATCTCTGCAGGTGGTTCACTTACACTCAGCTCAGGTATCTCTGCAGACACACCTGGCTGAGCGGTTCCAATATCTGGATTTAGGGGAGAAAGTATATGATCCCTTTCAGCTGCAAGTCCAAACTCTGTTCTGCCATCTTCTGTAAGCGGAGAATTTATGAATGGATTTTATGTGTGTTTGATGCCTAACTCGGGACTTTGACTAAGTTACTTCATCTAAAAATAGGATAGAATCAATATCCATTTCATAGGTTGGTAGTGAAGATTGAAGAAGTTAATGTATGTAAAGTATTTGCCCAGTGACTAGAACATCGTATTTAAGGAATTTTAGTTTCTTAAATATAGTATTCTTATTTGTGAGCTCTAAATGGTTTAGATGGTACTTAGATTGTTCTTAATTTTTAAAATTTTTATTTTAAAATGTTTGCTTTACTCTTTTCTCACTGGATTGGTGATCTTTGAATAGATGCCTCTCCTTTACTCTGGAGGAAAGGGGGATATGTGGAAAGGTGAACCCCTCAATGCAGTGAAACAGAAGACATCCTGGAGGAATCTGAGCAGATGAGAGAAGAGACACAATGATTGGCCTTGAAGGACGGGCACAGTGAATACACAATAAGCTCTGAATCACATAACTGGGTAGATGGGAAAGCCAACATTCCAATCAAAGACTTTGAGGCTCCTACATCTTAATCTTCTTCTAATATCATTCTCTAGTGTTTTCATGGCACCTAAGGAAATTGAGTTATAATTATTGCTGAAGTGACAACTAAAAATCAGCATTACATTATCTATGTAAGACTCGAATTCTTTTAACTCATGTAGTTTTTAGTTGATATAAGAGCAAATAGGAAAACAATGATAATTCTGGCTTTTGTAGTTGTCATTGCTATAGCACATTTTTCAATGATCTATAGTCAATTTTTAAGCTGCATATATATCAACTATGTAATTAAAGAAATATAAGAAATATAACATTATTGCTATGCTGAAGAAAGCTGTCTGCATACCGTGAATAATGTGGGATGTTAGTTTAAGCATGCGTATTGCTCAACTGATATAGCTTTTGTTTTTTCACATACCCCTGTGCTTCCTACCCTCCAGAATTCACCTGGGGGCTCCAGGCTAATTGAACACATGCTGGTCTATGTGTGGCTGGGTTAATGCCACTCGAGAATGCAAGTACTGGGCTAGACCTGAAAGGTCAGATGTTACTCAAGCTTTGACCATCATCAACCAATGCCACTTGTCACCTTAGATCCTCAGTTCTTTGAGGAAAAATGAGGGTAATAGCAGGGACCATTTTCTCAGACATGATAAGAGAAAATGTAGGCATTTTTTGAAACTTTTAAATAAAGATTTGAATGTGTAAAATCATGAGGTTTTTTTTTTAATTAAGATGTGGTAAAATATTTAAATTAGATGTTAAATACTTTTTCTGCTTTAAAATAATAAAATGGTTAAATACGAAAGAAGGAAACACAAGTAGAACTACTTTGTTAGCTCTAAATGGTACGTAAATGTAAAGTGATATTGTTATTACAAAAACATTCATTTAAAACTCTCAAAATTTTAAAGAAATGCATCATACGTTATTTTAATTATAATCAAGTATTTAATCATTGTTCCCATCAAATTTCATTTAAATCTCATACGCTGCTTTGTAGTCAACTAAGAAGAAGCTTGTTAAAAAGGAAGGCTAGTTTTATATATTGCATTTCGGGGTTGAATATGATACAGTTGGGAAATTGGAAAGACACGCTATTAAGTTTAAAATACTGCTGTTCCATACAATATTTTATTAAGCCGATCCAGGAAACACAAGTAAGTACCATTTAATGAAAAATACATATAGACTGTAATTATATTAACCTAGATATCTAATGATGTCTGTGTTGACTGACCATGGTTTTCGGCTTAGTGACATACATTCAAATATTGGTGATCCACACACCAGGTTCCAGGAGTTTCCATTGAAGACAGCATTACCACAGGCCATTGAACTTGGCTCTTTGGAGCCTGGGTTGTTGGGGCCATGGTCTCCGGATTGCTGTTCGCTTAGCATGATGAACTAATTGACCTGGCAGGGGTCCCCGAGGCCCAGCGGCTTCTGCTGAGTTCATCAGGAGCACAATTTGTTGTTTCATTTCCTCTTCTCGTCCCTTTGGGGAAATGGAATTGTAAAAAGACTACCCACTGGGAGCATTTGGTGCTGGGGACTGAATAAGGGACTTTATGTATTTATTTACTTGGTACTATCTTAATTAGCAGAGAAGGAAAGACTTTATTAGGGATGAGGATGCTGTGGTCTGGATACAGATGCGTAAGGGCGGTGAGAGAAGCATCCTTTGCAAGGTTTGATTTATGATTCTCCGAGTCGGGGCCGTTGGCAGGTGAAAAGTTTATAGACGACTTGACTTGGCTCTTATTAGGGCTCTTTCCAGTTTTAATATTTGTTTGTCATCCCACGCAGAAGTGGGAGAGAAGTCAGTGGTTTTAATGAGTTTTTAAAAATGAATAAAACACCCACCGTTAGGAAGTTCGGAAGGTTAATTCTTTGAACCGTACCCACTTGAAGTGTTCATTTTCCTGAAATAAAGATGAATTGCTTGTCCAGAGCAGCATCCACATGTTGACTTGAATAACTTGTCCTTTTGAAAACCTTCAAAATATCCCAGTTGCATTATTTTTCATTGTCCTGAGCACTCACAGGCAACAACGGAGACCCTGAGACCTAAATATGATGATGAATGAAATGGGGTAATATCCTTCCTTACTTTACATTTTTGAGAACTTAGTACTGGTTTCTACTGTATCTGAGCCGATTCTTAAGTGTACTAATGAGGTTTTCCAGGATGTGAGTTAACTATCTTATAAATTAAGTTTACAGTGTTTTCTAGAATTCTGGAATGCCATTCAATAAGCCGCTTATCCTGAGAGTAGAGGCAGGATCTGAACACGGGCTCTAGGAAAAGACAGCCTTGACTTTGGTCTTGCTCTGTCGCTAGCTTTGTCACCCCGGGCAAACAATTTAATTCTCTGAATCTTAGAAGGTCAAAGTCAACGCTGATGAGAGTTAATAGGAGGGAAGTTCTTGGGAGAACTCTTGGAAGAGTGCCTAGCACATAAGAATCGCTCAGTGGGTATCAGCAGTCGTATATGTTTTTTGACAGTCTGGCACAAAACCTGGTGCCAGTCATGTGTTCAATAGAGAATTCATAAACAAATTAAGGAATGGATGAATGGATAAGAGGGAGTGTTGCTCTCCACAGAAAAACTGGAATCATTACAAATCGATGTCTGTTTTATACATTTAAACAAAACAATATGTAATTTTATAACTATACATAACTATATATATAACATGTATATATATAACATATATATATATGTTTATAAATATATATATTTATAACTATACATAACTCTATAACACACACACATATATATATGTATATATATATATATTTATGTATAGTTATAAAATTATAGCCAAATGTAGGAAAGGTTCTGAAGAGCTTAGAATCTATATTTATCCCAAAAGCATTGCTATATTTTCTAAAGAATTTGAAGGTTAATTTGTACTGTTCGATAAGTCTGGGTGACTAAAATGAGTATTTAAAGAATTTATCATGAACAAAATACTGTGAAAAACTACCCAGGATTTTTTTAAAAAATATGCTTTATAAGCCTATTAGTACAGACTGCATGATTTCTTTTCTATAAATCTTATTTATATAGAGTTCAAAAATCGATAAAAATAATCTACTCTAAGAAGATTCAAAATTGCGTTTTCCTTCGGGGAGGTAAATGACTAGGATGGCGTGGGACAGGGAGTCGCTGGAAGTGTTTTGTATTTTGTCTGTGGTTACTTGAGTGCGTTCATCTTGTTAAACCCTCTCAAGCTGTGTTCTTATGACCGATGCAATTTTACATGTATATGTTATGCCCCTATAAAATTCAACACTCAATCTGTAAGCAACTTCCTGAAAATGCTACTTTGATCATTACTAGGAACATCCCTCTCCTCCCAGATCAGCCAAGTCTTTTTATTTTTTGTAAATATATGCTTTTATTGATTTCAGAAAGGAAGGAAGAGGGAGAGAGAGAGAAACATCAATGATGACAGAGAATCCTTGATCGGCTGCCTCCTGCACTCCCCACACTGGGGGTGGAGCCCGCATCCTGGGCAAGTGCCCTGATGGAATCGAACCTTGACCTCCTGGTTCCTAGGTGGATGCTCAACCACTGAGCTGGGCCGGCCGGGCAAATCTTACTACTTTTAAAGCCAGAATGTTGTGGTGGCGTAGATGTGGCTCACGTGCACCCTGCTCGCCCTCCAGGATCCTGCCGCTGTCTCTAGACACCCCTCATTGCTGCCACCGGGAGATTTCAAAGGGCCACAGTGCATCACATGAACACTAGCGGCTGGCCTGCTGATGAGAAAGGTTTTTAAAAGTGTAGGCTTCTCTCCCAAACACTGGAATGTAATTCCCCAGTCCCTGCTCTTCTTTCATTTCTGTTTTAGGTTAGAGTTTTATCTTGAGGAAAAGACATGGAAGGGATGAATGTGGAAGAACATGGACAGACATGTGCTTAGCTATGGTAATGCTGGATCCCCAGTCCCTGTAATCTAGATCAAAATACTTGCTTCTCCGAGTTGCAAAGGACAACACTGGCCTAAAAATCATCCTGGAAATGGCTGTCTTTATAGTTCTGTTTGGTTTGGACCCAATAATACCTTCCCTTTCGCCTTGTCTGCCTCGGTGACCCTCCTTCAGCACTGCGTGCTCCTGGGATCTTAGCATCTTTGGTCCCCAAACATCAGGACACTGGCTGTCAGACCCTGGCAGTGTCCTCAGAAGGCCGGGTGATGGTGAAATCTCTCTTTGCCCACTTTTGTTTGAGCAAAGCCCGATGGGAAGTGGTTTGAGCACTAGAGGAGATCCCCATAGTCTGTGGCTTCTGATGGCACGCTGGACTTGGAAGTAGCTGGGGAAACTAAAAATGTCTTTGCATGGTTTGCGCTCCTTATGTACGGAAAGAAAAACGGACACAGTGGAGGAGAGCCAAACCCTGGAGTTGGTGTCCGCTGCAGGGTGAAAGGCCTTCCTGTGGTCAGAAACGAATGCAGACTGGTGCAGCCACTGTGGAGTTTCCTCAAAAAACTAAAAATGGAGCTCCCATATGACCCTGTAATCCCACTCTTAGGAATTTATCCTAAGAAATCACAAACACCAATCAGAAAGGATTTATGCACCCCTATGTTCATAGCAGCACAATTTACAATAGCCACAATTTGGAAACAGCCTAAGTGCCCATCAGCAGATGAGTGGATCAGAAAACTGTGGTACATCTACACAATGGAATTCTATGCTGCCATGAAAAAGAAGGAATTCTTAACATTTGCAGCAACCTGGTTGGAACTGGAGAGCCTTATGCTTAGTGAAATAAGCCAGTCAATGAAGGAGAAGCATCACATGATCTCACTCATTTGTGGATAATAAAGAACATTATAACTGATGAACAAAAGGATAGATACACAGGCAGTAAAGCATCAAACAGACTGTAAATTACAGCAGGAAGATTAAAGTTAGGTGAGGTAGATAAGAGATCAATCAAAGGACTTGTATGTATGCATATAAGCATAACCAATGAACACAGACACTGGGGGGTTAGGGTATGCCTGGGAGGGAGGGGGAGGGAGGGAGGGCAATGGGGAGATATGTATAAAAAATTAATTTAAGAAAATTAAAAAGAAAAAAGAAACAAAACAAAGCGCTTGGATTGGCAGCGCTTCGGATAGACACGTCTTTCCCCTCGGAGGCCGAGATGGGGCTCCTGATAAAGAAAAGCGGAGGGAAAGGGAGGGAACGGTGGCGATCAGCGATGGCTCCTTACCTCCACCTGCACAAAATGCTGTGTGATAGATGGAAGTGAATCATAAGGTCCCATATGAGGTCTAGTTTTCTGCTTCTTAATGTTTTTACTCCTTGGTTCACCAAAGGGCCTGTGAACCAGTTATCAGTCTCAGCGATCAGCTGTACACACAATATCCATGACATGGCACCCAGCTCACAGCCAAAGGATAGGAGACAGCAACTGGATGGAAACAAATTAGTGCACGATAATGTAATAAAAGTAGACAAATAAAATGATCCCACCAGGAGAATGAAACCCCCAGCTTCAACCTCAGGCTGAAAGACCCTTTGGGCCTCCGTCTTGTTTTACTATCTCTGTTTGAATCTCAGGACTAGGCACATCCTGCTTCTTATTCGAAGGGCGATTGTGTGGGACCCTAGCTAACTGCTCAGATCACAGAAAGAGGATGCTTTGCCCCCAAACTGACCCTCGCTCCACTCCTCTATAGGCTAAAATTTCAGGCTATTGACCCCACGCTGTGCTCAATTAACCTCCTCCCCAGCCCTCGCCGCAAACAAACACCCGATGATCCTGCGTGTGGCTTTTGCCTGCTTCCAGTCCTTCTAAATTATCAATTCATTTGGGGGCAAGGACATCCCTGCCTCATCCGGTGTGGAAACCCAGCTTTGGACTCTGGGATTCAATTTCGAGTTCCTGAAAATGTCATCACCCCAAATTGAAAGCGTGAGCCCATTAGCAGTCACTGCCTCCTCCGGCTCCCAGCACAGTAGTTGTTCGCTCTGCTGTTTGCCCAACTGCTGTCTCCTTTCTGTCTGCATTGCCTCTTACTGACACTTTATGGGAGTGTAATTATACAAAGTGTGGCCTCTGCATCTGACTTCTCTCACTTCCCATGATGTGCTCAAGGTTTATCCTTGTTGTAGCGTCTAGAGATTCCTACTCCTTTTTATGGCCAAATTATATTCCTTTCTATATTTTACTTATTCATTCTTTATTTGGTGGGCTTTCAAAATTGACTTCATCTTTTGGCATTTGGGAGAGCACTGCGATGAAGATGTTTTAGATGTGGAGTGTGGGGGCCCTGTCTCAAGTGCACCGGATGTTCAAGGCCAATCTGAGTGTGAGAATCCTAATCAGGATGTTCAAGGCCACGTTAACAATAGGCAGTTGCATGGACAACAGCAGTTATAATACAATAACCCAAGTATTGAGGTCACTATTTGTCTAAGAGGGTACAGAGATATGTTACTGACCAGTCTGTGGCTGGCTCCTATATAGTTCCTATGACGGGGCTATGTTGTATGGAAGATGAATTACTGACCAGCTGGTGCTGGCTGTTTTGCTAGGATGGCTCCTGTGTTTGCTACTGTGTTAGCAAGAACTGCTTTGTCTAATGGCTACTTGGACTGCAGTAAGGGCTCTTGGATATGCCCTTGACTTCTCATGTCTTCTCTGTCTTTGGATACCGGGAGGAGAGGTCCAGTCCCTGGCAGAGGAGAAACTTCCTCTAACATGGAAATCAATATTTTTATCAAATTTTGGACCCTCGCTGTTTTGGCTCATGGATAGAACCTGTGAACTGAATGTTCCTGGGTTTGATTCTGGTCAAGGACATATGCCCCCGGTGTGGGCTCAATCTTTAGTAGGAAGCATGTAGGAGGCAGCCAATCAATTATTCACTCTTATCACTGATGTTTCCATCTCTTTCTCCCTCTCCCTTCCTCTTTGGAAAAAAAATTGGAAGTTTTTAGCCATTATTTTTTTATTCTTTCCTTCCCCTTCTTTTTCTCCTCCTCTGTCAATGCAGATTTTGGTATATTAATGGTGTTTCAGATCTCAGACAATTATTAATTTTGATAAATACTTTTGCTTTGGAACACTATTTGTGGCATCTAAGGATGCTCTTTTTGCATCTCCCAGACTACATGTAACATTCTACTTAATTGTGTATTCTATTTGGGGTACTTATGACTGAGAGTAGGTATAATCAAGTTTGAATACTTTCAGGGAATGAATGTCTACAAGCGTGCAGCTGGAGCAAGAAATATCTCATTTGAGATCAGGAAAAATCTTTGTAAATATTTAAAGCTCAGGGTTGTGCAAACTGGTTAGAGGAAGTGTTTGCTACGAGGAGTGTTTCAGCTGTTATAAAAATAGCAAACACCTTTGTTATTGCTTACTAAGTTTATCATATTTTCAAATATTAAAACATTCAGTTCTTTGCACAGATATAATTATAGAAGCTTTATGAATATTTTAAGATTTTAAAAATAATTTATAAACAAGCCTATTTATCTTACAGTCCTAAGTTGCTTTATTACAGTTTTAGCTATCATCTCTTATGGGAGAGCAGGGTCAATGAACTCTTCCCATGGATTATGAACGTTTGAACTTTGATAGATCATATGTAGAGTGGCTCTGTACAGTGGTACCTCGAGATACGAGTGCCCTAACATACGAGATTTTTGAGATACGAGCGTCGAGCAAGTGATTTTTGCTTTGAAATATGAGCAACAGTTGAGATACCAGTAATTGCACGGATCGGCCGGCTGCACATGACCCACCAGTTTACCGCAACTGGAGTGTCTCATAGTTTCCCACGCCTCAAGGTTATGGAACAAATTAAACTCTTATCTCGAGGTACCATTGTATTTCCAATTTACAGATGAGGAAACTGAAGCTCAGGGTAATTAATAATTGTAGTCAAAGTTATCTATATATATAAAAGCCTAATATGCAAAATGTCCCCTCAGAAGTTCGACTGACAGGGAATTCAATTGTTCACCATGTGTGCTGAGCACCAGGGGGACAGTGCAGAACAAAGAAAGGCCCCAGCCTGCAGCCAGCAGCCTCTAGGGACCCTACCATGCCCTGATTTCATGCACTGGGCCTCTAGTAATTTTATATTTATATATATTAAAGATAGATGAAATTATGTTCAAGAAGATTATGAACATTTTGTAGACAGGAATTTTGATTTATTCAAGTTTCATACTCAATTCCAAAAATGTATACAGTTTTATGAAGATGTAATATTAATATCAGTAAGTTTTATGTTTTATTCTGGCTCTTTTGTTCAGGCATTTGTTTCTTAAGTTCCCACTTTGTATTTGCAAATCTTTGGAAAAAGAAGAAGGATAATGTTTAGGTATTGAAAATGCAACTCTTGAAAGTATTATCATCCTTTCTTCTGCATGAGACTGCTAGGGCTGCCATAACAAATTACTGCAGATCAGGTAGCTTCCACAACATTTTTATTTTCTCACCGTGTGGAGGCTAAAAATCTAAGATCAAGTGTATACTTGAGAAGAGAGAATGAGAGGGAGAAAGGGAGAGAGATTCAGCCCTATGAATTAGGGCCCCATCCTTATAACCTTCTTTAACCTTACTCATCTCCTTTAAGACCCTGTTAGGAAATATAGTCATATTGTGGGTTAGGCCTTTAACATACGAATGGGGGGAGGCAGATTACAGTCTATAATACCTTTTCTTATATAATGATTCTGAGATACTGAGGAAAATAATTCCTTTTGAAAAATTTACAATTGAAGAAAAATCATATTGCCTCCCTATTTAACATTTAAAGTTAAAATTTAGATATTAAAGCATTGTTTGTTTTAATTGAGCTTGTAGAACATGAGCTTTACAACAATTAAGCAATTTAAGAATGAGCAAAACTTCTAATAACAAGAGGAAAAATGCAACTCCTGTTCAACAAGTCTTTCATTCAGTTCTCATTCAATCCACATGGGACTTATTTAGAAAGTTCCTTGATCAGTCAAACAAGCAAAGCCTGATCTCAAATGTATCTGACTGGCCTCCTGTGATTTCCCAGCCCCGGGGAATTCCTCCCTGCCAATCATTTAAACCTTTAAGGAATCTTTCCTTCACTCAGGTTCGAACATGTCTACCTCAGCATCCTGGAAACAGAACGGAGCCTCGAGTTCAAATCCGTGCTTTCCCCCTTCCTCATCAGGGAGACCTAGAGAAAATCACTTCGTTATGTCTTTTATGCCCTTATCTCTGGAACTGGGATAGTAATATATGCCATGTGGGGGACCTGGAGATTTCACAGAGTTCCTAGATGAGGGTTCCTCACATTGCTTGGTCCATCCTCATTTCCTTCCCACTTCCTTATTAGTTGACCTATTTTTATCTGTTCACTTTTAGGAGAGAGGATGACCAGTTCTTCTCTATTTTCTACCACTCTCAGCCTCTATTACATACTGAGAGCTGCCTTCTTCCTGCCCAGCTTGCTCCCACAAGACTTTTTATGTGCGTTTCCCTCGATCTTGATTACTTGTGCTCCAGATCTGCACCAAACACCCTCTTCCTCATATCTTCTGTGCTCACTGAAACCACCTCCTCCAGCATCCTCTAATCCACCTGTCCTGAGTAGCACTGCCTTCCTTGCAGCCCCAGCCATGGGCAGAGTGCCTCTTTACGCTTCACCTTGAAAGTTGCCAGCCCTCTACAAAGTGACCCGAAGTGTTCGCTGTGTCTCTCCTATGCTAGCATGTACTACTTGGAGACACAGAGACATTTTGCACACTGTGGGGTTTGACACTAAGTATCCGTTGAAGTAGTATACATACGGATGGATACATCACCACATATATGGCTATATAAATACCAATTTAAATGCCTCTTCTCTGATTTAGGAGTCCATTTTATCCCTTGAACTGTTATCATGTGAATTCCCTGAAGTTTCAATAGGAGGTCGATAAAAAGCACTAATTGATGGAATTTCTTCATTAAAAGAGTGTCAGAGAACATTGTTTTCTGTTTCCCTGAAATGCACACCATGGAATTATTCCCTTAGTTCAGTAGCTTCCCAGTAGATGGCACCATTGCGACTCTCAAAGCTGCTCCATCTTGATCGGGAAGTGTTAGGAGACACTTCCAATTTCAAAACATCTGCAGACAGTGCAGTGTAGTAATACTCCGAGTGTGGCATCGAAAACAAATACTCCTACAATAGCTAGAAAGTTCGTCCGCTGTGGGAAGCCAGGAGCTGTGACAGGAACGCCCACAACTGGCGTGCTCGGATAATTTTTTACATCTAATGGATTTTAAACTTTAAGTAATTTTAATTACTTTATATAGAATGTGAACGCACACGCCTTTGATCTCTCTCTCTTACAAATTCTGAACATTTTCACAAATGTTCTGTTGACTCCTTACATTGTCTTGATTATTTGTGTTTCCAGATCTGCACATATTTCCAAATGTACAATAGCCACGGGGGGCGGGTGGGAGCATGCAGGGCACTAAAGGTAACATTTTCTATCTAACCAGCTGAGTTTCTCTCCATGCTGGTTGATTCAGCTTCATCCTACTTGGATACACATGAATTATCTGGATTAAAGGACGCTTCTAGACCTACAGATCTAGGACTCTCTCAAAGTTATGAGATGCTCGATTTGGTTTTCTCTGCTCTCAGTGTCCATCGTAATATCCAGTCAAGACTTGCCCATAACTTGAAAGCAATTCCCTCATTTTATGTCTTAAAGCCTTCTACACAAGTTTTCTTTTTAAAACCGGGGGCACATTTTCCTCTAGGAAGACTGTTGAATGATTGTCTGGGTAGTCCATAATGACATTTTAAGCTGTGATCTGCTAAGTCCCCTGTGACTTTGAGACAAGAAGGTGTAGTGGTCAGAAGCAAAAGAATTGGTGTCTGATGAACATCAGTGAGCTTCAGTACATGCCCAGCTAATTATGGACTTATTCCTTACAATTCCTTACTTCTATTATTGACTGCTATTCCTAAGTATCGCTATTGGAGTGAATTTTGGCAAGTCACTCAGGGAAACTGGAAACGCATTCTAATGGGCTCCATGGCTCCTGTGAGACACACGTGTGGGAGAGAGATTCCAGACCCGGGCAGCATTGAGGCAGCTCCCTCCCTGCCACCTGTGTAACCTAAAGCAGGCGACATAACCGCCCTGAAACTCAGTTTTCCACCTCCGAAATGGGAGAAGGTGAGACTTAGCTGGCACTGTTACTACCTGTACTCTTTAGACTGAAGTGATGTTAAAAACAGGAGCTTAATTAGGGTGTTTTATGACCTCACCTGCATTCACATGTACTCAGACATTTCAGACATTGTATATAATGCATTATAGCTATTATAAAAATACATGTAAGTAGGTGTTAAGTCAGACTTTAAAAGTATTCTCTTTTAATATATTTTACTGACTTTTTTACAGAGAGGAAGGGAGTGGGATGGAGAGTTAGAAATAGCGATGAGAAAGAGACATCCATCAGCTGCCTCCTGGATACCCCCTGCCGGGGATGTGCCCACAACCAAGGTACACGCCCTTGACCAGAATTGAATCTGGGATCTTTCAGTTTGAAGGCTGATGCTCTATCCATTGAGCCAAACCAGTTAGGGCTAAAAATATTCTTGACCAATCCAGTAGGCACCAAGGTGACTGAAGTTCCAAACTAAAATAATCATCAACACGAAGACTTTATGTAGCCCTAGGGAGGAGCAAAAAATGGCTGCTCTCTGGACAAAGACAGAAGGGAAGGAACACAGCATTGCTTGAGGCTGAGGATAAAGTCAGCCAAAGCAGAGAGCTGCTCAACCAGCCGCGGTCTGATGCTGAGTAAGATGTTCAAAGCGTCACTGTGGCCAGATGCCAAGGACCAGCTCATGGGTTCCATGTGGAGATCTGGAAGTTGGGTCCTTCGGAAACAAACTCTGATTCCCAGATGCCTGTGTGATCATCTGTAGGAAGTGTTTGTAAGAGGGGAGGAGGGACCGGGAGCAGGAAGGCTGACATAGCAAGTTTAGGAGGGAATCACACTGGCTCAGTCTCATGGGAGAACACTGAAGGCATCATGTGTCACACCAAGACGTGTTCTGATCCTGCACTTGGAGCTAGAGCTTCGAGTCAGTCCTCGGTTCAAGGCCAAGTGTGAACGGTCAGCGGGGAGTTAGCCCCCCCTTCCCGGGGTGGGCTGCTGGAAAGGCGGTGCAGGTGTTGCTTGTAGAGAGTGAAAGAATGCCGAGAGCTGCATCAACTCCAAACCAGGATTATATGAAATGCTGAAAGGTACTCTTTTAGAAGAGGAAGAAGAAGAAAGTAAAAGCCAAAAAATTATGAACAACACATACATATCTATCAACAAGTGAATCTAAAAATGAAGTGAATTAAAAATTTGATCAACAGAATAAGCTGGTGAATATAATAGAATCAGGAGCACAGAAAGGGAGTGGACTGATCATTCTCAGGGGGGAAGGGGTGAGGGGTGTACAGGGAGAGACTGGACAAAAATCATACACCTATGGATGAGATCAATGGGAGGGAGGTAAGGGCAGAGGGAAGGGTGGGAGCTGGGTGGAGGGGTGCTATGGAGGGGAAAAAAGAGAAACAAATATAATAATCTGAATAATAAAGATTTAATTAAAAAAAAAAGTGAAACGGGCTCATCCAAAGAGACAGGGCAGAATGCAACTGGCTTCTGCTATGGAAATTGAGGTGCTTTCTGTCCAAATATGAGGCTGAAATGTGAGGATGAAAGTCTTTTTTTTTTTGTTTTAATAAGCTGGCTATGTTTGTGATATTAGGTTTCTCCCTAGCCATAGACTTTTGTATTCTTGCTATTTTTAAAGGATTGAAAATGTAGAGTTTTGCATCTGAAAATACAAGAATCACAGAGTTTTCTCAGATGTGTGGAGTTTGAGGAGTTCTTGCGTGCATATTTCCTTCTTGAACCGATGACAACTTTATGAATTAGGGAAAATATGCAGTCCTCATTCCTGGTACAAAGTACTTACATTGCTAGATGATATCCAAGTCACAAATAAAACCCAGAAAAAGGTCCTTCCTGCCCAGCTACTTAACCAGCAACTAATGAAGGACAGCTTTAGACCATGTGAAAATGCTCAGTCGCAATAATTACGATGGTTGTTATCAGCATGATGCAGGCTTGACCGTGGAATAGATACTGTGTTTATGCTGCATATAGAGAAAACGGGAGGTTTACCGTATGGCTTCTCCTCAAACATTTGATGTCATTCATGTGACCCTGAAGGCACCAGGTAACTTTTGCTCTCCCAGGACATTTAGGTCTGCTTGAGAAATCTATATGTTTTGATTCTTAGAGATAATGAGAATGTTTTCTATGAGTTTCTAGCTTAAGCCAGGGACCATCCACACCCATTAGGCCAATGACAAAGCTAGTGAGTGGTTAGAAACCATTCACTGCCAAGACCGGTTTGGCTCAGTGGATAGAGCGTCAGCCTGCGTACTGAAAGGTCCCAGGTTCTATTCCGGTCAAGGGCATGTACCTTGGTTGTGGGCACATCCCCAGTAGGGGGTGTGCAGGAGGCAACTGATTGATGTTCCTCTCTCATCGATGTTTCTAACTACCCCTCTCCCTTACTTTCTTTAAAAAATCAATAAAATATATTTTAAAATATTAAAAAAAAAACAACCATTCACTGGGTCACAACATCAGCTCACACATTTTAACAGTAACATTTTTTTAACCAACAAAGAGTAAAGTTACAGGTGTGCTTTGCACAATCCTTGCTGTGTGTTAATTTTATATTGTCCTTTTCTCACTTCTCCGTCTCCTAAATCTTGTATGTTTTTATAATTTCATCTAGTCCCTCTCCGTTTGCTAAGGACTAAATTCTTCCTCTGATCTCCAAATTCATATATTGAAGTTTGAAGTTTTAACCCTTAATATGACAGTATTTGGAAATGCTTTAGGGGTAATTTGACATGAGGCCCTGATGTGGGGGTTAGGAGAGACTCCAGGAAGTTTGCTCTCAGTGTCTCTCCTCCCTGTGGGGACACAGAGAGAGGACAGCCATCTGTGAGTCAGGAACAGAGCTCTCACTAGACACCAGTCATGCTGACCCCCTGGTCTTAGATTGTGAACCTCCAGAATTCTGAGAGAAATGAGTTCTATTGTTGAAGCCACCTGGGGTGTGGTATTCTGTCCTGGCAGTTGACTAACACCATCTTATGGAACTAGCACCAAGGACTAGAAGAGAGGGAATTAAAAAGACAAGTTAGCTGAGACCGGTTTGGCTCAGTGGATAGAGCGTCGGCCTGCGGACTGAGAGGTCCCAGGTTCGATTCCGGTCGGGGGCATGTACCTTGCTTGCAGGCACATCTCTAGTGTGGGGTGTGCAGGAGGCAGCTGATTGATGTCTCTCTCTCATCGATGTTTCTGACTTTCTATCCCTCTCCCTTCCTCTCTGTGAAAAATCAATAAAATACGTTTAAAAAAAAAAAGACAAGTTAATCAGCATTGTAGCGCTTGGCCCAGATATTAAAATGGAGATAACCTTCGGGTCCCTCAATCCGATGAAGAATCTGATGAATGCCATTTGTTTATTAGTCTTTTGCCTTTTCCAGGAAGTTAGGCACAGATTTCCGATCCAAAGTTTGTTTGAAAGTGACTTTAGCCTGATCATTACATGCTGCTCAGAATTCTCAGTCTTGCCGGTGGAACATTTTGTAGTAACCTTTAAAAATATAAACATTTTATTTTTCTCCTGCAGCGAGGAGAGCTGAGTCATGATGAGTTCCTCCGTCCCTCTCTTCACCATATGTCTCCTCCTCAGTGTTGATTTCCTGTTGACATTAAAAGGAGCAACACATATTAAGAAGTTAAGGTGGAAGCTTTAAACTCAATGATTAAAAAGCTTTCAGTTGAATGATTTTTGAAAAGCATAGGGTCCAATTTTTTTGATGAGCTCATTAAAATGCATTGTGAATCATCTCATTCCTATTTTACAGGAGGTGGCTGTATTGAAAGCATCCATATTCCTTTCTCCACATCCCCCCAAAGGCTAAGAAAATATCATAAATCAGTATATTCCTACAGTGCACTGAGAGGAGGGGTATCATGTGGGAAGCTGGCTAGAACCTGAGGATTCAGGGAGGGACACAGCCTATGGAGCCAGCTCTGATGTACAGAGGCTCTCTCAGCCTTTTGTAATTCCCAATGGAATGCTTCTATGGGCTTCCAACTTCTTTCTTTTTCCCACATGACAGGACTTACGCAGACCCACGCAAGATACTTTGGCACATCGAGGCTTTGGTTTCATGCTCATGTTTCCCTCCTATTGATTTTTTAAAGAGTGGAAGGTAGAGGGAGAGACAGAGAGAGAAAAATATGGATGTGAGAGTAACAATAATTGATTGCCTCCCGCCCTTGCCCCAACCAGGGTGGGGATCTAGCCTGCAACCTAGGTGTAGACCCTTGACCGGAATCAAACCTGGGGCCCTTCAGTCCTCAGGCAGATACTCTATCCACTGAGAAAAACCAACCAGGACAGTTTCATGCCCATTTCTGTCAGATTGTTCAACCCACACTCTTCAGAGACGTAGAGGAATCGTTTCAGAGTGGTTGAAACGCAAGCACGGGTGGGGAATGCCATCACAAAGGGTTTTAGCTGCCCCTGTGCTGGGTCACGAGGAGACAGTCATATTGCAAAGGTCATTTCTTGACTCGTGTTTTTGTCTTGATCCTACTTCAGACCTTCTAATACATTTTGCATTGCCATTTTAGTGAGATGACTCAAATGTACATATCAAGATATCTATATCACCAAAAGGTCTCCCAGATTGGATGTGTTTCCGGTGTGAAATATAGATCATCTGCTATAAGGAACTTTGAAAAATGTTTTCTGATTTGTCCAACTTTTCATCAAGGTGTCCATATGAGATCAGGAACTAATCCAGGCACAAATTAACACGGTTCATATATTTAACACAGGCACAGCGTGTGGCCTGTTTTTGGGAAGGGATACATGTTAAAGTGAAAATTAGTGGAGACACTTCTGTGCCAGTGATACGTTTTTGCTCTCTTTTGTACATAAGCATATTCATTTTAACCATAGGAAGTTGCCAATAGTGGGCCATTTTGATTTACCAAGAAACCCTGTCAATTTCAACTGGTTTGATCTAATAGTATGATGCCATTTAAAATGCAATTGTTTATACTATTGTTGGGTTACTTGAGTTTTTGATACACAATATTTTTTTATATACAACCCTCAGCTTTAAAGTTTCAGCTTCTAAAATGTCCAGTAAGAGGAGAATGCATAATTGAAATGCTGCAACCATATGGAGGAACTTTGATAAGGAAAATGGCTGCTTGCATTGAGCCAGTGAAAGCTCCATTCAGTGAATAACGCATTGAACGATGTAAATATCGATGATCACTTGGCATGCATGTTAAATTAGAAATAATGAGTCCTAACTGTTGATTTTTACATATTTTTCTCAGTAATTTTGGAGATTCCCCCCACTTTCACTTCTCCTCCTCCATACAGACATGAAATCACTTACTCTGTTTTATTGCAAATAATGTACATAAAGCTCAATGTCATCCTCTGTTCATTTCTTTTATTCTTATTGTGTGTTGGGCACTCTTCCACGTGCTAGGGACATTGATTGGACAGATCTAACAGAGTCCCTACTCCTAGGAAGTTCACATTCTAATGTAAACAGTTAAATGGCTTTGGTGTAATGAAAGACAGTCACCAAAAGGGGGCGTTAGAGACTCTTTTAGTTACTCAGGTCAGGCCAGACCTGTCTGAGGAGAAGACATTTGTTAGGATGACCTGAATGAGATGGAGCAAGAATGCCATAAAATTGACTTCACTTCTGAGGGATGTGAAACAAGAAGACAGGATTTGTGGGAAACAGAAAGAAGGAAAGTGGCTATGAAGCAAGAAATGAGGATATTGAATTATCTTTCTGATATTTTTTTCCCATTTGGAGGTTTTAACTCCAGAAATGCTATTTAAAATCGCTTGGAGGGGGGATGCTTTAGATCATGTGTATTTAATCTATTCACCTTACTTTTGTTTCCTCTACCAAAGTTTCTTCATACTTCCTAAGACACTATTCTGTCATCTTTGCTACAGCTCAGCCATCTGGTTTACCCCATGTTCCTTCTGTTTCTCTCCCTCCCTCCCAGTCCCATCAAAGGAGTGACACAATTTGCATTGTACTACAACCAGATTTTGAGAGTACACCCAAAGCAAATTTACATGTAGTCAAAAAAGGAAACATAGAGATTGGGTGGGATCCTTATTTTGTCAAATTTTCTAAAACACAACTTAATTGGGTTAGAGTAGGGATATTTAAAAACCAGAAAGAAAGAGAGATTTGAGGAAATGGAAAATGCCTTAGTGAACATATCACAAATATTCATTCTTTACTCTTTTTTTGCAAACTTCCTGAATATTTACTGAGAGGAAGAACCTATAATTCCAAAATTACAATCCCGTGGTCTGACTCATTCAGAATTTGAGAAATATGATGTTTAAAATGTTTATACAGACTTGTAATTTAGAATTTAAATTATGCTTTAAGGTAGAAGACAAGAATACTCTTCTGATTATAAATATTTAAGTGACAGAGTTCTCATTAATCACAGGAAAAGCATTTGGCTCTTACTGCTTGAAATTTCACAGGGAACCTTTTTCATACAGTAAATATTTGTTTACTGAATGACTACATGAAATAAAGGCACTATAATGTACAAATACAATACAAATGTAAATGTTTAGACAACATGCTATGTGTTAGCATTGTTTTAATGAGTGAGGAAAGTTGCAAGATTAATTTGTGTTTATTTATGCCACTAATAAGTGACGACTATAGGTTTATTTAAATGTTTGAGTTTTAAATATAGCTTTCCATTACATATCTTTTATAAAAGGAATGTAATCTTGGCTCATGTAGTCAATCTGATGTACCACTTTATGGTTAAAGGGTCTATTGGATTTGTCTCTCTCTTTATTACTTAACTTTTTTAGACTGATCTTGCAGGCAAAGGTAATATTTTGCATTACTTTATAGAATCAGTAAATTAAATGTATAAATGAAACAATTCATTCATTGTCAAGTGATCCATTGTTGACCCAGAAATAAGATGCGGGGGACAAATGTTTCTGTTGGCACCCTTTACATCGGTTATTGCCACTTTCCAGGAATGTTAAATTGAGTCAAACTAACCATAAAATACCTTTATCTGCTCATCAAGTTGAGAGCACCTTAGCTTCATGAAAATGACAAAGTTCCATTGTCCTCTGACACTTCTTACTTCTGAATTAGATTTCCCTTTCTATCTATGGAATTCTAGAATAAAATCCTAGTAGAGAAATGTTTTGAGAGATAATTTGAGAAAATAAGTCATATATGTAGTTAAAAGCATTGAAGAGCCCTATGAAATTTGTCATCGCTTTAAAAATACTAACCAAGCTTACATAAATGTTTCAGTATTTATCCAAATATTGTAGTGACCATTTATTTAAATAGAAAGCTTGAAAAAGTTTAATTGTTATCCACATCAATATTAAAAGGCAAGTATGCAAATGGTCATCACGCTGTGGTGCTGTGACAACCCATCAGCTGGGACCTGAGGCTGCATGGTGCCGAGCCAGGCTGGGGGACCTGAGGCTGCCCCCTCTCTACCTGATGGGGTTTGATGGGGGACCCGAGGCTGTGCCCCCCACCCCAGCAGGCTTGATGGAGGTGAAGCTGGCTAGATCTGGGTCTTCTCCAGTGCGGCGTGGGGCCAGCCGGGTCTCGCTCTGATGAGATTTTGAGGTGCACACAGGTGGGCAGAGACTTGACTCTGAGTCCTGCAGCCCCAGACTCTAACAGGAGGAAGGTTTTCATACACATTTTACTAATTTTCTTTCATCTCTGACACTTCTCTTATAGAGAAAGAACAAATAGCAATATTAAAATATTTCCTCTAATTAATTCCCTTTTAATGTGCACGAATTTCATGCACTGGGCCATTAGTATATATATAAAAAGCCTAATATGCAAAGTGTCCCCTCCAGAGTTCGACTGACCCAGGAATTGGATTGCTCGCTATGATGTTTGCTGACCACCAGGGGGTGATGCAGAACAAAGAAGACCCTAGCAGGCAGCCTCTAGGGACCCTACCAGTGCAAGAATTTCATGCACTGGGCCTCTAGTGTGTCATAAAGTCCTATTTCTTAATATTAAAGGCATGCTTTGGTCTACTTGTACATCTTTACATTTTATTATTGCAGATTCATGCAGTAGATTTCAAAATTTAATATATTCAAGTAATTTGAATAATAGTGTTTAGTATTTTTTTAATCAGATTCCTATTTTGAATTTCATTTCATATTATCGTCATACTTGTTAAAAATATTTAGGATAAATACGATTTTAGGAAAAATACAGACTTTTCTAAGTAGTCACAGGAGCATTTGTGAGGATGCGGTGAGATACCTTTCTGTTTTCAGAGATTTACGGTTGTCATCAGCTTTTGTTTTCCATCCCCAGACAGCACTTAGTAGTTACTTTTATAGCCATCAGTTGTCATTGGCCCCAACTCCAGAGTAACTCAAATTTTAAAGTAACAATGAATGAGACTTGACTAATGTCAGATTTGCAAATCCAGATAAATTATATCTATGTATTTCCCCTTGTCTGCATACTCATTTTTGCTGAGTAGTTGATTGATAAGGCATCGTTCACCTCATGAAAACCCCCATCTGTTTCCCAAGGAATGGTGAATGCTGGTTTCCCTGTGGAATGTTTATACATCTTAGACACTTTTAAGTTCATTGTGTTTACTGCAGTTTTATTTTAACTCCAGTTATTTCTAGATTGATCTTAAGTTTCAGACTTTATGGACTTGGGCAAACTTTATGTGTTTAGTAGATGGCTTTCCTTTCTTAAAAAAGGATGCTTTATTTTGTCACAAAGTTTTATGCTTTGTTCAATTTCTTGAATGTTTCTGTTATTGCTTTGAGGTTTCTTTGGTATTTTATTTTAAACCTGTGGCCCATATATTTCCAAGCTTTCAACAGATGTTTTGTTTTTAATAAATACTGTCCAAGAGACTGGTGGCTTTTATTTACATAAATAAGATATCTCTGAAAAAAGTCTATAGTTATGTGTGATATATATATATATATATATATATATATATATACACACACACACACACACACATATATATATATATATATAAATGCCTATTCAAAGACATGACATATTGATTAAAATGCAATTAAAACTTATCAGAAATAATGT
>JAAGEH010002528.1:3115761-3328037 GCA_011751065.1 Lasiurus cinereus
CCTCCTCCTCCTCCTCCTCCCTCTCTTCCTCCTCCACCTTTTCCTCCTCCTCTTCCTCCTCCCCTGCTCCCCTCTCTCTCTCTCTCTCTCTCTCTCTCTCCCTCTCTCCCTCTCCTCTTTCTCACATATGTACACAACTACACATACTATGTGCATCATTAGTGCCCTTTCCATCTCTCTGAAATAGCCCCTGAGGTTTCTTTAGAGGAGAGTAACTTCCAGGCTAAAGAAAGCTTTTTGACATGTCCTCTCTGCTTACTGGTCTGATAATTCTCTTGTAGATTATCAAACATCCCATGCGCTGTACTGCAGCCAGAATGTTACTTTTTAACCATTTCTTTTCCACTCTGCAAGAACTATAAAGTACTTTATTGGGAAAAAATGTCCTTGTGGTTATCATGTCCTGGGTATAAGATAGCCTAGTTAATCAGAAAACCAAACTCATAGGTATTAGAAATTATTTTACTAAGACAATCACATACTAACATTACAACCAAGCAAGAGGTTCAATCAATGTACCTGGTATGTATAAATTGATATTGAGGAACAGAGGAAGAAAAATAAAAATGTTAAAATGGTGGGTGGGGGCGGAAAATGTCTGAGGGAAACTTGAATTGGTTTCTGTGGGGTCTATTTTTTTTTATTGATTTCAGAGAGGAAGGGAAAAGTTGAGAGATAGGAAACATCAATAATGAGAATCACCAATCGGCTGCCTCTTGCATGCTCCCCACTGGGGGGTTCAGCCCACAACCCCAGCATGTGCCCTGACCTGGAATCGAACCGTGACCTCCTGGTTCATAGTTCAGCACTCTGTCAGTGTGCACACTGGCTGGGCTCTGTGGGGTCTTAATGAGCTCATAGTTGCTTGTTGGTAGAAAAAGGAGATGTTCGTGTGGGGGTGGGGTGGAGGGAGAAATGGGGTACAGGCAGCTAGCAGGCTAGTATGTAAAAAGGCACTTGGCCAAATTGGGGACACAGATTGTGTTGGAGAACAGGGATGAATTTCATGAAGGGCAAAGGATATGGGAGAGGCCAAGATGTGAGTGGGATAGGAGAGAGTCACAGCTGGCCGACTTTGAAATCTTTACAGCAAGGAATGAAATGACTATGTGTGTGTTTTTAAAAGTTCCTTGCTTAGAAAGGTGGACAGTGAGTTAAGGCATAGACCAGAAGCAGAGAAATTCCGTGTTCCGTGTGAGGCTTGGAGAGTGAAGGGGGACGGTTAGCAGCCTCTGCTGGGTCCCCAGCTGAGCCCAGGAATTGTCCCTTCAATCGAAATGATGGTGAAAGTTTCGCGTCTCCTTATCACTTTTCTCTGGCGTGTGTAGATGAGTTATGAATTGAGGCTTCTTTCAGATGCGAGAGAAGGCTGAGGGAAATAAATGAAACTTGGGATGTTGCTAATAAGATACTGAAATAGAAAAAGGCTGCTTCTTCTTGCTCCAATAGTTTACAAGTGAGTAGAAATAAGTCACAAGAATACAGATCTTGGAGTTGAATAGAATTTGGTTTCTCATAGGTCATATCATGCCTGGGAAATCTCCAAGTCCTTTATAGCGATATAGCAGGGAATGCAGTGACATTTCCAGCCTATATTGTTCACATTATTTGTGCACGCACACGCATAGCTGGGGTGATTAGAAGTCTTTTATTAAAAGATGAAGTATTGAGAAAGGCACAAAGGATTCACTTCGGTCTTTTTAAAAGGGCTCCTGAAATTTTGACTTCACGTCTTCCTGCGTGCAGACACCAATGGATAGGACTTAATTTTTTTTTCCCACATGAGAGATCGCTAGCTGCCTTCTTGGAAAAGGGCCTAAAAGATGTCTCAAGAACAAAACCTTGAAAATTAGAAAGGTTGGAGAGACGGGTGCTTGAGGGGACAAGGCCTGGAAATGATCCATTTTCTCATAAAGTTTAAATGCGTTTTGACCCAAACGGTAACTTTTAGCTGAAGGCACTCGAGTGCATCAGTCAGTCATTCATTCATCACAAGTTTATTGAAACATGGCTAACACATCCAGTAATCAGCTCTGGGGAGAGAACGGGAGTAAAGCAAAAAAGGAAACTGAAAATTTCATTGGGAACTAGACTACAAATGGCTTTAGCACCACGATTAGTGAGCATTTATTGAGCACTTACTATGGACTAGTCTAGTCTGCAAGTCTCCGTTCTAGAGGTCGTTATGGAATATTTGAGGGTAACTGAAGCCTCAAAAGTAGATGAGATGATGGAATAACCCCCGCAAAGCATTACTATTAAGAGTTTCCCTGGAGAAGAGGAACAAAATGTGAGATGAGGTGGAGCACCCCGTGTGGTAAGAAGAGAATGGGGAGACAAAAACAGATGTTCAAGGAAGACAAAGGGGCCCAGAGTGTCAGATGCTGGGCCTGCTTGGGTAGTGACAGCACCCCCTGGATTACCATATGCAAAGGGAAAGCTACTTCAGCACCTGCTGGAAGAGGGCTGTGCTAATGTGGGTCAAAGGGCATCGTCCTTGGAGATGGGGAGACACCAGAACAGAGTTACTGGAAGTACAGATGCATTCATCGATTTGGTAGGAGACGGAAAATTGTAGAGAGATTCCATTTCTCCCAGTGGATTTATTTTTCCGGACTTATTTTTCCGGATTCAGGAGGCTAAGGGTAAAGTGGGAAATTTGAAGAGAATGATCATGGAAACCACTGGCACCAACTAACGTTGTGGCAAATGGAAAAGGACAAGAATGGCTCCAGGAAGGACTGCAGGGCCCCCTGAAAGGGAACACCATGATGTCTAATAATGTCATTCTCTTGTTTTATTTTTATTCTGCTGTTCTCTCTAAAAGTTGTCTTGAGAGGCAGGGGGATGAACTTAATGGGCATTTAATTATCTTGCAGGTTTTATGGCAGTTGTGATAGCTTTTCTATAAGTGGCTTTACTTGTCTTCAGGCTCTGGAGTCAGACCCACATCACAGTATTTTTAATTTTTTTTTTTTAGAATTAGCAATGATGTCACACAGTGCAGAGCCCAGGACAGTGTGTGATAAGTACTTGGTATCACCACTGCTGTTTTCATCACTATCCTAATATATAAAAACCTTGTGTCTGTCATGGCCCATGGCTCGACCAACCAGAAGTCAGTCAGTCCTTCAGTCAACGCTGAGTTGCCGAGGTGACCCAGCACTGCCTGCTACAGCTGTGGGTGCAGTAACCCAGCACTAGGTGCTGAGGAGGCTGCGAATCAGGCTGAGAGACAGGCCTGAGGAGAGAAGCAGGGTCAGATCCATAGCCTCTGTGGCAGCTGTTGATCAGCACTTGCCTCTCTCTTTCTCTCCAGCAGCGGGGCCTCCATTTCTCTCCAGGCCTCCACTGGGGCTGCTGATTAACACCACCTTTCTGATCAGGCCCTGTTGATAGGCCCAGAGATGCTGACTGGCATAGAAACCAAACAGAACCAAATCTGGGGGAAGTTTGAAGAGCCGATGGCTGCCTAGGAGGTGGTGATTTTGCAGCTGACTGGCAAAGAAACTGACCAATCAGAACCAAATTGGCTAGCAGAGGAGGGCAATTGGCAAAATCAGGCCTGCAGGGGAGGGCAGTTGGGGGCAAGATGAGGCCTGCAGGTGTGGGCAGTTGAGGGCAACCAGGCCAGCAGGGGAGAGCAGTTGGGGGCAAGATGAGGCTGGCAGGGGAGGGTAGTTGGGGGCGATCAGGTTGGCAGGGGAGCAGTTAGGTGTTAATCAGACCAGCAGGGGAGTGGTTAGGGGGTGATCAGGCTGGCAGGCAGGTGAGCAGTTAGGAGCCAGCAGTCCTGGATTGCGAAAGGGATGTCCAACTAAACTGGCAGTCGGACATCCCCCAAGAGGCCCCAGATTGGAGAGGGTGCAGGCTGGGTGAGGGACACTCGCCCCCCAGTGCATGAATTTCATGCAGCAGGCCTCTAGTCTTTTAATAACGGAGTACTTGTCTTTTAACTTCATTTCGAAGAGAAAAATTCTTTCAAGTCTCCCGTCTTGCCAATTTCTCGATTTCCTGTCTTACCTTCTCCTGCACTCAAACACCTTCAAGGAGCCCATCCGCCTCCTGCAGGAAGCTCTCTGTGATGCTGTAGGGATGCTCCGCTCTGCTTCCCAGGCCTAGGTCTCTGTCACCTACGTGAAGGTTTCATTGCGTTCTGTCTGGGTACCCGAACCCATACTTGCTTTATAGCATCAACAATAGCATCAACCCCGTTACCTGGACATAAAATAAGGGTCCTTTCTGTAGCCAGTGTCTCAGAGGGAGCTGAAGATGGCGATTCAGTGGAGCAGTGGCAGCACTGATTGACCCCAGCTCCTGCATCCTCCCTTGTCCCTCTCCCGGCCGTTACCGCAGAGCGCTCTGCACCCAGCCCTGTCATTAAAGTCTCTGCTATTAAAATGACAAATTGGTTTCTGTCTCAGTAGCTCAGCGTGCTTACACACTACTCTTTCCAGAATGGAGTTTTTAGATTAACGTGTTAACAGAAGAGTTTCCTTGAGCTGAACATCATATTGGAAGAATTCACTAGGTTTTTGTACTATTAACGCGGAGCTATTTTTACAAGATCTTTTAAAGAATTTTCCAAACTTAAAGGATTTTTTTCTCAAGTAAGAACTGGAGAAATGCCCGTTATAGAACACGGTACAAAGGATTTACGTAAAAGCAGAAGATCGAAAGGGACTTGTGCTGTCTCCTCTTTCCGATATTGTCCATTCTTCTAGAAGGTATCATTTCCATCCTGTATGTAAGTAGGCATTTTTTTTTTTACTATATTCTGTGAGCAGCAATATATGTAACTGCAGGGGAATATTATTATTATTGTCGGGGTCATGTATTTGATCTTGTGGGTGTGCCCATGTTTATTGTTCCAGGAACAGGCCCACGGATTTTGGAAGTTTCCAAAGGTTCTCCATTCCCATTTCTCTCGTGAAATTTAAGAGTCACTGCTGTAGTGGAGAGGACTTTCCAGTTCCATAAAACGGGGTTCCAACACAAATTGTACCACTGGCTAGTTTGACAGCCCTGGAGACATGAAGTGACTTTCTACCCTTGGCTGCCTGTTGAGTTCCCTGAGGATGTCAACTGGGCTCATGGAGACTTCTTCCTTCTTGTCTAAATGCCATCACTCCTCCCTCTCATTCATTCACCAGCAGAGGCAGAAGCCAGCTAGCTGCTCAAGGCTTGGGGCACAGCCATCTGAGAGCTGAAAGCACTTAAGCACACCTTGCCTGCCCAACTACCGCTAAATCCTTTGACCCTTCTCCATAGCCTGTTGTCAGATAAGAATTTTCTCAGTGGTTTGCCCACTTAAAGTGGGATGTGTCCGGAGGCAAGCAGAGGAAGGCGGAAGCCTGTATTGTTAAATGGTTTATGTTTTTCTCTGGTGGCCCAGGTCGTCTCTGCTCTGCCGTAAGGGAGGGATCCACTCCAAGTCATGTTCCCTGGTTCCCATCAGCCTTGGGCACCTCGTTCGCTTCCTGATGCAAAGGGAGAGTGAGGAAGTGCTCTCTTTAAGGGATGGGTAATAAAGAAGAAATGGAAATGCAGCAGTAACGGGGGGAATTTGGAGAAAGTGTTTAAAATTGTATCCAGGATTCCCAGCCTGTCTGAGGCCAAGGAAGGCCAAAAATCAGGCTGCAAGGCTAACTGTCCAAAGGCCTTTTCTCTTGGAAACGCGCCAGGCAGTTAGAAGCAAGCACTTTACAATCTTAGAATTGCACATTAAGAACAGACAGAAGGAAATAGCCAATGCAAAACTGTATCAAGAAGACCCTTCCGCATGTTTATTTAAATAGTTTGCTAAATTTTACGCGCAAAACATTATAACCCTAAATTCCACTTTGCACATCATTAGCTATAGGTACCGAGAACGAATAGGTAACACCATCAAAATAAATGATGTTCAGCGATTCTAGTATACACCCAACTTCTCTTTATTGTATCAAATGAGAGCATTGATGAACATCCTAGACATATTAGTTTTGGGGGTGATGTGTTTATTTTAATTTTTATATATTTTTATTGATTTCAGAGAGGAATGGGGTAGCGTAGAGTGAGAGAAACATCAATGATGAGAGAAAATCATTGATCGGCTGCCTCCTTCATGCCCCACCCTGGGGATTGAGACTTCAACCCAGGCATGTGCTTTGACCCGGAATAGAACCGTGACCTCCTGGTTCGTAGGTCGATGCTCAACAGCTAAACCACACTTGCTGGGCTGGGGTGTGATTTATTATTAGTGTCCCCGTACCCCCCGAACAAAAGCAGGAAGAAGCTAAGAGGTAGAACTCAGGATTTCCAGACATACAGGACTTGTGAGCAGGACAGAGACTGATGAGAAGGTGGCTGGCTGAGGAGAAGGATGTTCTTTGGAAGGCCATCCATCCTTGAAAAAGACAACATCGACTCTCCTTCCCTGTTAGCCACACATTATGTGATTCTGACTTCCTAGGGCCATTCATTACAAGTAAAAAAAAAAAAATCCTAGGTTTTTTGGCACCGATTTTTAAGCCCGGCAGTTCTCCTTGTCAGCTGGGAAGGCAGCATAGTCTAGGAAGGCCCAGGGCTGAAAGTGGGGGACCTGGCATCCAGAGAAGGGAGGAGGGGTCAGGCCCCTGAAACCCCTCCCCCAACAAAAGCTCCAGAGGTCTCCCTGGCCTCTGGTGCAGCAGGAGTCACTTGGCCTCAGAGTAGCTTTGTTTCCAGCTATTCTTGTTTTAAAAGCCTGTTTCAGGTGATCCCTTTTATAACTCTGCTCTCTTTTGTGGATTTTTTTTCCTTCTTATTTATTTATTTACTTATTTATTTATTCCCTATTGCCCTCCCCAGCACACGCTCCCATCTGCACCACCCCCCCATTCCCTCTACATTGCCCTGCATCCACTGGCCATGCCCACACACACATGCATACAAGTCCTTCGGTTGATCTCCCACAGGCCCCTCCTCCCTAACCTCCCCTGCCTTCCCTCTGTAGCACGACAGTCTGTTCATGGCTTCTTTACCTCTGCATCTGCTTCCCCCATCCCCCACCCCCTGATTCTTGTCTTTGAAAACATCTAGAAATAAACCCACCAGAGCAAAAGAAAAATGATTGGGTCTCAATTTCAATGTCCGATAGCTTTGAGTTCCAGTTTCAATGTCAGACAGTTCCTTATGTGTACACGTCAGCAATGATATGTGGATGGTGGACAAATGGTGGCAATGTAGGTCCGACCCTCTCTAGTTTGGTCCTGAGCATCCATCCTGTAGCGATGCTCAGCTGCTAACTCAGTGGTTCTCAACCTTTTTTAATGCTGAGACCTTTTAATACAGTTCCCCATGTTGTGGTGACCCCCAATCTTAAAATTATTTTCGTTGCTACTTCATCACTGTGATTTTGCTACAGTTAATGAATCATCATGTAAATATCTGTTTTCCGCTGGTCTTAAGCGACTTTGCTAGCAGTTTTCAACCTGTGGGTCGCGACCCACAAGTTGAGAACCGCTGCTGTAGAGCCTAAGACCATCAGAAAACACAGATGTTTACATGATGATTCACTAACAGTAGCAAAATTACAGTGATGAAGTAGCAACGAAAATAATTTTAAGATTGGGGGCCACCACAACATGAGGAACTGTATTAAAAGGTCACAGCATTAAAAAAGGTTGAGAACCACTGTAACTGCTCACATGGCAAGGCATCATCAGCATCTTCTATCTCTAGACTGTTTCTCCTCTTGCCTTCGTGGTTGGCGCAGACCTGTCAGTTCCTCTCTGTGGCAGGAGTCCACTTGGTCTTGGACTTGTTTTCTGCTCTCTTTTGAACCCCAATCTCCTTTCTTGATCTGGAGAGAAAAAGCTGGAGTTAGTAGGTAAGGAATTCTCACAGGGAGAGTGCCATGTCCTTGTTTCCTGGAAGGAAATGGGTTGCGGATTTTCTGTGAAAATGCCAACAGGTAGGTGCCTTGCCCTGTCTGCAGGAGAGGGCCTGTGGGAGAGAAGGAGGGTGAGTGTCTGTTTGCCAAGGCGTGGCTAGGGTGAAAGAAACACTATTCAGAAAAAAACTGAAACCTGAGAGTCTCAGTGTCCCTCTTTTCTTCTTTCAAGTTCCCTCCCCTCCCTCCTCCCTTTCCCTTCCACCTCCACCCCCTCTCTCTCTCACACACACATACACAGTAAATAAGCAGATAATTAATTCAGAAGCAATCGCTTGGCAGTAGCAATAAAGGGAGAATTAGTGGGGGGTTTGGTCATGTTACTCACTGGATAGTGGAGGAGAAAGAAGGAAATGAGAAGCAGTGTTAGGGGAGTCCACAGCTCTTTCTCACTGAGAAGATGTTAAGAGTGAGTCTTAAGCCCTAACCGGTTTGGCTCAGGATCGATCTGCAGACTGAAGGGTCCAGGGTTCGATTCCGGTCAAGGGCATGTGCCGTGGTTGCGGGCACATCCCCAGCAGGGGGTGTGCAAGAGGCAGCTGATCGATGTCTCTCTCTCATTGATGTTTCTAACTCTCTATCCCTCTTTCTTCCTCTCTGTAAAAAATCAATAAAAAATATTTTTTTTTAAAAAAAAAGAGTGAGTCTTAAGAAAGAACTGATTGGCCGAAAGGAAATGGGCTATTGCTAATCCTTTACCAACAATGTTTGGAGCCCAGAAAGTACGTGATCCAGTCTGTGTCTGTCTACATACCTTGTCACCTGTTGTCTGTCTGAGAGGCTTAAATCAACCCACTTCATAATCCTTCAAAAGTATTCCCTGATACTAATATGCTAAGTAAGAATGCACTAGTTTAATGGTATTAAACATGTTGGTTGTATGTTTTAAAGATTACTCTTCTATGTGACCCAGTGGCCATCGTTATATAAGCATCCTAAAGTATGATTTTTAAAAATGAGTTCCCTTCAGGAGTAATAGGAAAATAAAATTTCCATCATTTCTAAAAGGGCTTTCTCTTTTGATTTTGTATTGCATTATGGAGATTATGGTTTTTCTTGAAAATTCAATTGCTCTTAATTGTTATTATTAGTAGCTATGGATATGATGGCAGGCTCTCTGCCCATGGAATGAAGAAACCTGGATAGATGCGTTTGAAAACTTAGTTTAGTTTTTGACCATTATTGTTTATTATTTATTGGGGAATTTTGTCCATAGGGAATTGTTGAATTTTCATTCAGTCAGGTTATGTTAAAACTAAAGACAATGTATAAGTCTTATTCTATTGCACTGCTTTATAACTTAAACTTACAGAGAGAAATGGGTTGCGGATTTTAGAGAGAAAGGTATTTTTAACTTTGATTTGCTTAAAAAGAAAATAGAACATCAACCTTGGGAGTATGAATTAGACTACTAAGGAATTTAAAAATGACCAAATAATTAGAAACTAGAAACATTACAGGGAAAACACAAAAGTACAAAAACTTGCGTATTTACATTAAAAAATCCGATGGTTGCTACTTAATTTATACCTTGCTAAACAAATTAAAACCTACTGCAATGCTCATTTACTTCAGAAATGACAGCTCAATGCTTTTGTCTGTATTCCTGCACACATAATTGGAAATGTCTAACCTGCTAAGAGTGTAGTCAGTAACAGAACCTGTAGACTCTCCCTTTGTTTGATTTTTACATTGCCATCAGCTTCCCTTTCCTGAAGAGAGAAAGGTGCCTTTGATAAAGTCTGAACTTAATGAAAATAGAGTTGGGCAACAGACTCTTCAGGGTACATCCAGGAGATTTCTGTTATCTCTGACAGAGCATTAGAGACATGTGCGTACGTCTGTCTCTCCACACACAATTAAAATAACGCTGCTCCCCCTCCTTAGAGAGCTTACAAGAATGACTGTGAGGCCCCAACAAACAGCCTGAGTGAGGAGGACACCCCGTGGCGTTCAGCTACGTTTCCTTCCGTGTGACCTGACAAGCAGAGCACCCCAAATCAATTGTGTATGAGAATTCGGTACTCCCAGCACATATTCCATTTTCTCCCACCCGAGTTTCTCATGACCCATCGCTCTAATATCAGAAAGAGGAAATGATAACCCTTGAAGGTGCAGGGACCCCGATGTGGTACCTCATCCCGTCTCCTTACCTACTGCCAGAGAACATGGAAACCATCCTATGTCCAAAGATGTGCTCCACAGGGAAACTCCCCCCACATTTCTGATCCAGGAAAACTGCACCCACAGGCATTCTTTTTAACCCCACTTATTCCCTCTCAACAGCAGACACAGTTTCCTTTGCGGATGGACCCTTTGTTTCCTTCCAAAGCCACTTAAAAAAATACTAGCGGTCAAAAAAGGTTATATTAAGTTTCTTTTTGTTTTTTTAAATATATTTTATTGATTTTTTTTACAGAGAGGAAGGGAGAGAGATAGAAAGTCAGAAACATCAATGAGAGAGAGACATTGATCAGCAGCCTCCTGCATGTCCCACACTGGAGATGTGCCCGCAAGCAAGGTACATGCCCCCAACGGGACTCGAACCTGGGACCTTTCCGTCCGCTAGCCGACGTTCTATCCACTGAGCCAAACCGGTCTCGGCTATATTAAGTTTCTTGAAGGTGCAAATATTTCCCAAGATCTTGTAAACACACACACACACACACACACACACACCTACTCATACTTTGTTGGTGTTAATTTCCTATTAACCCACATATACATGGCGTGCATGTTGGAATTATTTTATCAATGGATATTTCTCACCAAGCTATCCTGCAGCTGAGAACTGTATGTACTTCCATGCAAGGCCTGCCGGCCTGACTGTGCCGGGGTTAATTCTCTCTGTGTACTCACCAAATAGAGTTGGTGCATATATCATTTTAGGCAGGACTTGGAGGCAAATTGATTTAAGTGCTTTTTTGGAACAGTGGTTGGGCAGAATTGATCCGGGGCCAATAGATGGACTTACACAGCAAAACTGGGCCTGGGTTTGTTCTGGCATCTAAATAGAGTTAGAGCAAATGGGGGAGTCTGCAGCGCCCGAGTGCCAGTCTCAGCAGCGTGAACTGAAACGCTGTGATGTACGAGCTGAGAAGAGCTTCGGCAACGCGCGGTGGGTCAGAGTGCCCACTGACAGCTGGCAGGGACACAAAGTGTTTGAGTCGCATCGGAGATTTTAAAGGAAATTCCGTTTCATTGAAATCGCATAAGTCAAGGTAGAACTGATGCGTGTCCTAATGGCAAAATCTGCGTCCCAAGCGAAAGAAAACTTGACCGCGTGGCTAGGTGTGAACGGTGTGTGCAATATGCATATTAGATGCATCGGTTCTTTCTCTCGTGCAAACTCTGAGCATCTTTCCAAACCAGGAACAGATCCAGCCTGTAGCATTATGGCCTTAGTTTCCGGTGGACAGGGCCTTTGTTCTGTTCACTTCTTTAGCCCCAGCACCTGTGAAATGCTCCAGGAAGTTCCTTTCATTTCTTTCTTTTTAAAATAAATCTTTATTGTTCAGTTTATTACAGGTGTTCCTCTTTCTCCCCCCACCCTATAGCTCCCCTGCATCTGATTCTCCCCCCACCCCATGCCCTTACCCCTGCTCTGTATCCTCACTGGTGTATAAAAGTTAGTATCTATTCCTTAGGTTGATGAGCATGAATATGTGTGATATGTGTAAAGCAACAGAACAATGCCACAGAGAAGAAACAAACCCTTTAAACTAAGTATGTGGAATGGCGCTTCGAACCATGCAGCTCTGATTCTTTCTTCTTTTGCACAAATTGCCAGCATCTTGCTTTTATATGGCTTGGTACCTCCCATCCTTTCTTCCTCTCATTCTCTTCCTATCTTCTTTGCCTACCTTACCCCCTGGTACCCCCTCTTCCTCTCTGCCCTCTCCTTTTCTCCCTCCTCCTTTCTGACTTGGGCACAGCTCCTGGCTCCTGGTTAGTTCTTTGGTTTTTTTCTAATCTTGTTTCATTCTCTCTGCACTGTAGCAGTTTCCTCTCGGCCCCATCACCCTGGTACAGTGATCACCCTGTTGGCAGTGGACTGAGAATCGCCCGATCTGAGCTTGGATTGAGGCCTTTCCGCTGGCAGGGCAGGTGGGCAGGGGAGGATGGAGACCCCAAGCTCAACCCCGCTCTCTCCCTCAGGGAGGCCCGCCCTGGGGTAGCTCACCATGTTGAGAACCAACCGTCGCTTTCCCCATTTCATATCCGGGGTTAGCTGTGTTTTAGATTACTCAGAAGTCAGGATATCTTGAAGATGTGACTTCTGGTCCCACAGAATGTTTGCTAGCTGCATAATCGAGGGTGGTTTATGCACTAAGTGGAGACATTAGCTTAAGATCGCCTTTCAAAAGTTATAAAATGGCTTTTTACATTCAGAACATTATGACATAGCCGGATACGGGTTGTGAACCTCTTATCCTGCTTTGTAATTCAGGAGTGGTACATGATGAATTTAAATTTTCCAAATTTAAAATATACCTTAAAATAGCTCCGTGCTTACTGGGATTCTTTTAAGTATTTATTGATAATGACAGCAATATAGTTCAGGACTGTGGAAAAGGCTATTCTGGTTTATCCTGAATGGTATTGTGTGAGGTATAAGTGGCTAAAATTTTACCTACGACGCAGTCATATTTCAAAGTCCCGTTTGTTGGTATACAGTTCCACCATCAATGAGAATATGTCACATTCACTGAACATTATTAATATGTGCGAGGTCCTGTGCTAAATATTTCAACCAATCTTTCCAACAGTTCTATATAATGTCCTAAATATGAATCTGAAAGGTTGGACAGTTAAGCCTGAGAGAAGTTAAGCAATCTGACTCAAGGTCATAGAGTTTAGGACACAACTCAGATGATGAAGGCAGAGACCAAGCCCACAAAAGGGAATAAAAGGAAACACGCACAACTGCACGTGGCTCATGGCAAGTCTCGCGTTTCTCTGGTGCTTTCTCTAGGCTGAGATCCACCAAGCATCACACAAGCTTTCCCTTGAGTCTTTAAAGCCATAACCAAGCACCTTCTATTACCCCCATTTTACAGAGACGAAGGGGTGAAGGTTTAGAGAGATGGGACGGCTTGCCCTTAAGTAACGGAGCCGGTAAGAGACAGAGCCCAGATGTGGGTCCAAACTCCTGTTTGAGTGGCGTGGCTCTTAAGCATACAGTGTACCCTTCTGTGTTCACAGGAAGACATATGATTGTCCTCACCTGGCGTGTGTCATGTTTAATCAGCCTTGAAATGCTCTACTTTTCACCCTTTTGAGTCATGCTTCCTTTCTCCTCCCTTTAGAAATAGCTACCCTGTAGGGAATTCTGAGGAAGGAGAGCAAGGATTGATGGGAAATTCTTTCCCTGTGCCCCCAACTTCTCCCCAATCTTTTTTTTTTAATTAAATCTTTATTTTTCAGATTATTACATTTGTTTCTCTTTTCCCCTCCATAGCTCCCCTCTACCTGGCTCCCACCCTTCCCTCTGTCCTTACCTCCCTCCCATTGATCTCATCCATAGGTGTATGATTTTTGTCCAGTCTCTCCCAGTACACCCCTCACGCCTTTCCCCCTAAGAATTATCAGTCCATCTTGCATGAGTTCCTTGCGGTGTGATCCTTGGGCCACTCTCATGATAACCAGATCATTCAATGCACAAAGCCTGCACTACATGCAGGCTAGTCTTTCTCTTAAATGAAGGCAAACACATCTCTCTCATGTGAAACTCTTTTTAGATCCACACACAGCTCGTTGGCTCTCCAATGCATGAAAATAATCATTTTCCATGAAATGCATTATTTAACGCTATGTTATAACAAAAAAGAATTTCAGTAAGTAAACTATCCTTTTTTGACAAATTAGGAGTTTAAGCTGTGATGACTTCGGGTTGGCATCATTATTTTCAACCCACATTTATATTTATTTGCTTTTCTAAGTTGAAATCTGGGCAAATACTCATTTATCATGACCCAGTAGTTTCCAAAGGAAGTACAGATTTATGATATTTCTGGTCAGACTCTAAGAGAGGTTAAACTGTGGAGGAAAATAAAATTACCAGTAATTAAATTTACAGGCAGGTTTGCCATCTAAAGCAGATTTATTGCCTCGTCGTGAAAGATAGTTGAGACACTTTCAGATAAAGTGAATCCATTTTTACATGATATAGGTATTATATATTGCTGTTTCAATTTATATAATTAAAATGATATCATTGCACTCTGAGGTTAATGGGATACTCAACTGGAAACCATACGTCCTGAGCAATAAAATAACAGCACTGCAGTGTCGGCTCTTTGGTTAAAAGCTGATGCAGTATTTCAGCACCGTTAGATTACATTCCATCTTTCAAAGATCTTTAGAACAAGTAAGAGACAAAGACCCTCACGATTAATACAAGCATACTCTTGAAAGTTGCCTTTGTTATTAAGAAAGGAAAGGACTAGTGAGTATCTATAAAGAGTGCTTAGGATAAACAGTTGACAATTATTTTTATCCTACCTCTTCATTTTTAATATTTCACAAACTGCTTCATTTTAAAGTTACAGGTTTATTTTAAATTGAAAATCATTGAAGTCTTTTAAATATAAAATTACAAACTTTCTTTGATCATAATTTTTCACAATTTTCCTATCTAAATTACAGGTAGGTAGAGATAATGTCCATGTAACTAATATATATACTATATATATATATATATCTCCATGTTAGCACATGGTAAGCACATGGTAAGCTTCTCTTCTCTCTCTTTCCCTCTCTGTCTCCTTCTTTCTGTCACAGATGCACATATATTAAAAAATATATTTATTATTTAATATTTATTTAGCTCTATATCAGTACAGAATACACATGTGGAGAGAAAGCAGTGAGAGGAAAACATGTATTCCCACTATGTAAAACAATTGTATCTCAAGTTCAAAACAAATCAAGAGCTGTTTCTATCTGTACAAATTCTGTAAGCATGAGCAAAAGAATGTATCTTATAAAACAGAGCTGTCAGAGGTAAAATTAGGGAAAGAACACATAATCCAATATACAGAGTTGAACCAAAACAAAGAAGTCTTTGAAGAGAGTGTGATGTCTGAAAAGATTCAAGATGGTCTAAAGTAGTAGCCAATTTCTGATGGCCATGGGCTAATCATTAGACTTCTGTTATATCCTATATAATAAAGAGGTAATAGGCAAATTGACCATCAATCCAACACACAAAATTGCAGCCAACATGTGGTCCAAGATGGCCACCCCATGTGGACACAAGGTGGCCACTACAAGATGGCTGGCAGGAGAGGGTAGTTGTGGGTGATCAGGCCAGCAGGGAAGGACAGTTGGAGTTAGGGGCAATCAGGCCAACAGGAGAGCAGTTAGGTGTCAATAAGACTGGCAGGGTAGTGGTTAGAGTGTGATTAGGCTGGCAGGTGGAAGCAGTTTGGGGCAATCAGGCAGGCAGGCAGGCGAGCAGATGGAAACCAGCAGTCCTAGATTGTGAGAGGGATGTCTGACTGCCCGTATAGGCCGGGATTGGGCCTAAACGGGCAGTCGGACATCCCCAGATTGGAGAGGGTACAGGCTTGGCTGAGGGACACCCCCTACCCCCATGCATGAATTTTGTGCACCAGGCCTCTAGTTAGGAAATATTAAATCAAGTGCAATAATGTCACAAAGGAGCATGCTAAATAGTTTAGTCTTCTGTAGAGGTAGTTATTGATTTTTAAAATTGCCTTACAGTGTCTATTACGTCTATCAACTGAAGAGTGGTTAAACAAAATAGGGCATATCCATACAATGGAATATTACTTGGCAATAAAAAATGAAATACAGACACATGTTATAGCACAGAGGCGGGAAAGGGGAGTGACTGCCAATGAGTACAAGGTCTCTTTGAGGGTAACAAAAACGTTCTAAAATTAGATTATGGTGATTATTTCTCAATTCCACAAATAATCTAAAAACTATTACATTTTACAGTTCAAACAGGTAATGTTTGAGCATATCAATTTTGTCTCACTAAGGCTATTAAAGCTATTGCAAACATTTCTCTGAGGGGGAAGGTCATAATTTGTTGAGATGTGACGTTTGCCAATTTTATTGATCAACTAGAGACCTGGTGCATGAAATTCATGCACGGGGGTCCCTCAGCCCAACCAGCACCCTCTATAATCCAGGATCTCTCAGGGGATGTCCTACTGATGGCTTAGGCCCACTCCTTGTGGTTCCCTGCTCTCTGTGGGGCCTGGGGATTTGCTGCAGCCATGGAGATGAAACCCCACATTCCCCGCTGTCTGCTCTCTGCCTGCCGCCGCCATGCGCCATGCGAAGGAAGCCCCAAGCCCTGCTGTCTGGGCTCTGTCTGCTGGGCCTGGGGGTGTTCCTGGAGCCTCTGCGCTAAAGAAGCTCCCAAGTCCTGGGCTCTGTCTGCTATGTCTGGTGGTGAATCCAGCCTTGCTGCTTGGTCCCCGCAAATCCCAGCGTGGCTGACAGGCCCACACACTGGAGCAGCGTGGAGTGGGGAGCCTGGATCCGCCCCACTGATTGTAGAGGTTGGGCTGAGGGACCCCCGTGCATGAATTTCATGCACCAGAGGGGGTGGATCCAACCTCTTTGCTCTGGAGGACAGGCCTGGACACTCCAGCAGCGGGGCTGTGGGCATTGGGCACCGCCATCTTATGACTATGGGGGCTGCCATTTTGTCACAGAGTGACGGTTAATTTGCATATTGCTTTTTTATTAGACAAGATTCCTGCCTTGTGGGTGTTTTTCTATTGAAACTGATGGTTGGTTGTCTTTATATACCACAAGTTTTTATAAAGGCAGAATTGAGTCCACACATTGGCATTGGCTTTGCATTGAAAATGTACGATTAAGAACAAACAGGGGGAAGAAAACAGAAATGAAACTTGCTCTTATGAAATATCTATATGTTGTGCTATAGTGGTTCTAGCACAAATGTTCCTGAAATCTTTGATGTTGTTTAGTTACTCACTAGTCTTGTTTTTTTCTGCTGATAAGATTAACTGAAAACTCTGCAGCACTTTATAATGCGACCTCTCTTTTTTCCTTCTAGTTAAATGCAGCAAAATTCTATCTTCTGACCATTCTCTCCCAATGATGTCACCCATAAAATATCTGTGTGTCTTTGTCTTCCTGTGCTGGTCTTTTCTTTAGCATTAACTTCCCATTTCTTCTTCTCAAACCACCCCATCACTTTTCCTAAGACCCAGCTCAATGCTCTGCTCTTTCTAAAGCATTTTCTGATTTATATTCTACTGCATCTTGTTATGTCCTAATATTTTTTTACACATGTGTGTCCCCATTAGTTTGGGTTTGTTCCTTATTCATCTATACGTGCCTGGTCTTCCTTGTGCATTATTTTGACGAGAAAATAGGATACCATTTTTGATATATCTTCAGAAGTAAATAGTGCGGTTTCTGATACAAAAGCTTTGAGTTGTGTTCGGGAAATCATTATTCTCAGTTGACATCTTATTTTACTGACTAAATTATTAAACTCACACATATTGAGAGTGTTACAGTATTTTTAACCATCAGCTGAGATTGAGTTTAGATTAAATAAAGGCTTTGATGACTTTTCCTTTTAAAATGTGTGGTACCTATACTTCCACAATCATTCCAACTTTGCTATTTCTACTTCCTTTATCATATTGGACCTCCACAAGAATATTTTTACCATACATTTAGGGAACCCACAGAATAAGTACATCATAGTTTTAATTTGCTAGAGTAGAAGATGACATTTCCTATAAGATATCCTAAGAGAGACATCAAATATCTGTTAAGTAAGTAATTTGCTTGAGAACCTAAATGTCATTAAGTATAGTACTAATTTGCTATTCCGTTACGGACATTTTTACTTATGCTTTATTGGCCGCAGCCAGGCACTGTAGTAGGCAAGAGGGAATAATGATGAATTATTCAGTAGCCATTCTCAGGGAACTTTCAACTCCAGTGGGATGTGTCCATGAGTAATGTAGCAATCGCAGGCCAGTATATCAGTTAAATATAACAGGTTATAGGAACAGGAGCAAGGGAGCCTGCTCCAGAGGCTATTTCAGAGAAAATAAAGCAAAGCTATTTAAGGGCTGCTCCAAAGGCGGAGTGGATTTAACTAAGTGAAGGACAACATGAAAATATTTCAGGCAGAGGGAAATGGATATATAAAGATTTGACAGGAAAAAAAATACGTGAGTAAAGTAGATTGTGTATGTATCTATATCCTGTGAATCTATATGTAAGCTTAAGAAACTTTATCATTTATATATATAATGACTATATATATGTATGTACTTATATATAGTCATTATATATTGTACACCTGAAATGAATATAATGCAATATGTCAATTATACCTCAATTGAAAAAATAAAATAACTCCACATCTAAGTTTTTGTTTTGTTTTATTTTCACTATCATCTATCATCCCCAACACGCCAGGCAATGACAAAATGAAATACTCCTTCCTTTTCTATTTTGGGGACTATGTATATATTTTTTTACTGGTATATTTATCAGTTCAATCATGTAACAGTCACCTTACTGACCTGCTTTTCTTCCCAAATACAAACTCCTGGAGCACAGACAGTATTATTTTCATCATTTGTTTCTAAGAGCTAGAAGTGTGTTCAGCATACACTGCCCTCAGTACGTAATTCCCGATTTGAACTGAATTCAGCTGATGGGAGTGCAGAAGAGTAACTCGTGTGAGTGCCTCTGGAGGCCACAACTGGGCGATGTGCTTCACTCATCACATGGAAAACGTCAGACCCTCCGGTCCCTGCAGGACCCTTGGCACAGGAAGGTTGGCCAGTGTTTCCAGAGTGAGAGAAAAGAAAACACGATGGAGAAAACTCTCAGTAAGTGAGCCTTGATCACATGGTCCTATATGTTTATGGAGTAGAGCCAAGGATTTCAATTCAAACCCAATTCCAGGCCTGTCCCAGTCTACCACCTTCCAAATACCAGGCCATCTGCTGGGGGGTTAGGGAGGGTAACGCAACGAGGAAGAGGGGAATGGAAGGAGGTGAGGCCATTGTGGTTATCTCTGTGCTCAGAAGTGACAAAAAAAATATGGCTTATTAGCTCAATGGCTCTTCTCATGAAAAACATGGATATGGGAGGTTATTTTTTTATTTGTTGCCATACACTATCATTTATTACCTGATGACTAACCAGTTAGGTAACTCCTCCTTGAATACACTTAAGAAGAGTACTGATAGGGAACCCACGTGGAACTTAACTATCACTTGATATGAATATGCAGTCGTACACTGATGCTATTTTGAAGAGCAGAAAGAGAAAAGAGAAATTATTTACATTATGAATGATCATTTCATGCTTAGTATCTTTATTTTAAGGTTAATGTATTGCAGAGAAAGAAGAGTGTTTAACATGCCCTCTCAGAAGGTCCTGGAGATCAGTGGTGTCTCTGAGAAGGTTGCACAGTATGAATGCCCTTAGTGCCAGTGAACTACCGTATTTTCCGGTGTATAAGAAGACTTTTTAACCCAGGAACATCTCCTCAAAAGTCAGGGGTCATCTTATACGATAAGGCGAGTCTATCCCAAACTCTATATTTTAACTGGAAAGGTTGGGGGTCGTCTTCTACGCCGGAAAATACAGTATGTGTGTAAAAAGGTTAAAATGGTCACTTTTCTGCGATGTCTATGTGACCACGATGAGAAAACCGGCCTTTCATATCCTACATATATGCCTTTCATGCTGTGCATAGTCTTCTGGGCTTTAACGACACTTCTCATTTTTTATTTACTAGTGGTATTCACCACTTCCAACGGGATGGACATGAAGGAGCGCCATGTTTGTACAAGCCAGCAGTACCATTGGTGGTAGCTATTCCAAGGAGCTACTAAAGTGCAGTGCAAAGT
Organism: Lasiurus cinereus; assembly: GCA_011751065.1. Classification (NCBI taxonomy): domain Eukaryota; kingdom Metazoa; phylum Chordata; class Mammalia; order Chiroptera; family Vespertilionidae; genus Lasiurus; species Lasiurus cinereus. The sequence goes on from JAAGEH010002528.1 coordinate 3,135,577, forward strand.
CAAGGGCATGTTACCAGCAGACAGGTTGCTGGACAGCTCCCCCTGGAGGTCCTCCTCCTGTTTCTAGAAAGGAGCTCTGAGGTCTGCTGTGTAAGCACCGTCCCCCAGGACTCTTATGGGTGATCCTACAACCACACATTGAAACCACAGTGCCAAAGAGAAGACCTCATCAGAAGCCACTTCTGGGCGAGGCAGGACAGCTGTGGCTGAGGGTTTGAGGTTTGGAGGACAACAGAACCAAGTTCGAATCTCTGCTGCTCCAGCTTACTAGCTCGATGAGCTCAGGGAAATGGTCTGACCTCTGTAAACCTCAGTTCCCTGTCTTTAAATGGGAATAAAAAGGACATCCTGATGTGATTACGGGAACAAATAAATCAAAGTGCGTGGCCTGATAGTCATTGCCCAATATAGATTAGCTTTGAGTATCATCGTATTCCATCTGTTCTCAAGTGCACAATTTTTTTACACTTAAATGTCTGTGGAGTCTCACAGTTGTCAGTTGTGTAAGAGACTTTATGACACTTCTTATTAAGAGTCATAAAGTAACTGACAATTGTAAGACTCTATAGAAGGCACGGTGTTATCGATTATATTAGGGATTAGAAGAAAAATAGATATTTATTGTTACTACTAGAATTCACTACAGGCTCTCAGTGACAAAACACTTTTTAGTGGAGGCCATCCCTAAAAAGAGACCATTCGTACATCTATCAATGAATGATAAGAGGTCCTATTCTGTGGAGGATGCTGGGAAGGCCTGGAAGAGGAAGGGTGGATGTAGAAGAGACAGCCCCACTTTTCAAGAAGCAGCAGACGGGTGGATGACCAAAAGCAACCTGAAGGAGACAGAACTATCACAGAGCCATGAGTGTATCAGATTTCATGCTATCGATGAATGCTGTTGAATGAATGAATGAATGAATTAATAAGGGAATAGAGGTGAGAGTGAGGAGGGAGCACAGCTGACTTTCCCATTTTCACATGTTAAAATTCGGAGTACACTAAGCATCAGGGACAATGACCTGCAGATGTGAAGTGTGTCGTACCGTCTGAAAAAAGACTCATGTATGTAGTACATAGTTCCATTCTCGCCATGCCCGGAGGCTTGGTCATCTGTGTTTCTCTCTCTGATCTCTCTCTCTGTCTTTCTTTTTTTGATATATTTTTATTGATTTTTTTACAGAGAGGCGGGGAGAAGGATAGAGAGTTAGAAACATCAATGAGAGAGAGACATCGATCAGCCACCTCCTGCACGCCCCCTACTGGGGATGTGCCCGCAACCAAGATACATGCCCTTGACCGGAATTGAACCTGGGACCTTTAAGTCCCCAGGCCAACGCTCTATCCACTGAGCCACACCGTTTTTGGCTCTCTCTGATCTCTTCATTGAGCTCTAGTTTCTGATCTCCAGGGTTTTATGAAACATTCCCTTTCCCTTCCCCTGTGCTGTGTGATACCAATATATCTAAAAACCCTCCCAGAAGCCCAGTTTTCTCTCCTGATTTCCCTCATGGTGTCTATAATATTAGATTTCGCCACTCATCAGGGCACCAGGCAGAGGCTTATATTCAGTATCTCTATCTCTCAGGTATGTTGTTGCCATGTTTTTTGTCAGTTTTTCCTTCAGGACTTCTTTTATCTTTCCCCACCTCCCTTAGCAAGGCTTATTGCATGTTGGGTGTTCTGTAGAAACAAGATGAATAAAATCCATGCCTTTTTAATTTTTTGAGGAAACTCCATACTCACCTCCATAGTGGCTGCACCCATTGACATTCCCACCAACGTTGCTTGCGGGTTCCCTGTCCTCATATCCTCGCCAGCACTTGCAATCTCTCATCTTTTTGTAATAGCCATTGTAGCAGATGTGAGGTGGTATCACGTTGTGGTTTTAATTTGCGTTATTTGTATATTGATGTTCAGTATTTTTTCCAGGTATCTGTTAGCATTTGTGTGACGTTGGAAAAAATTCATTTAGTTTTTTGCCTACTTTTCATCAGACTGTTTAATGTTCTTTTTTTGGTATTTAGTTGTGTGTGCTTTATATATTTTGGATATTCAATCCTTATCAGATATGTGATTTGCTAAAACTGATGTCAGTAACTTACCCCTTATATTTTCATCTAGGGATTTTATGATTTCCGGTCATATGTCCAAGTCTTTAATCCATTTTGAGTTGACTTTTGTGTATGGTGTAAGATAGATACAATTTCATTCTTTTGTATGTGACTGTCCAGTTTTCCCAACATCATTTATTAAAGAACTATCCTTTCATTCTGTTTTGGGAAACTTATCAAATTAACTGACCATATAGGAACAGATTTATTTCTGAGCTCAATCATTTTTATCTTTGTTCTGTTTCATTGGTCTTTGTGTCTGTTTTTAATGCGATGCCATACTGTTTTGATTACTGTAGCTTTGTAATACAGTTAGATTCAGGGAGCATGATGCCTCCAGCTTTGCTCTTCTTTATGAAGATTTCTTTGGACATTCAAACTTTTTTTTTTGTCCCCTACAAATTTTAGGATGCTTTGTTATAATTCTATGAAAAATGCCATTGGAATTTTGATAGGGATTACACTAAATCTGTAGATGGCTTTGGGTAGTATGGACATTTTGACAATATTAATTCTTATAATCCATGACCACACAATACTTTCCATATTTGCGACCAAAATATCACAAAACTATTCTAGTCCTCAATCCCAGCTTTTCCAATTACCACACTTGTCTTCCCCAAATGTTTTTTTTTTTTTTGCTCTTTTTGAATTGTGTTATTTCCTTAATCAGAAAATTTAAGGGGCTTTGAGTTCTCCCCAAGATGATATTGAAGACCTTATGTTTTGACCTGAGGTCAACTCCCAACATTATTAGTCAATATTCTCCAAGCAGAATCTCCTAGCTCACTGGAGACCTATCTTTCTCCACCAACACGGCTCAATAGGACTTCACTGCTCATTGTTCCTGCCTGCTCTGAAATTTAATTTCCAGTTTAATCTTCCTAAAAATCAACTCCAATCAAGCCACTTCCCTACTTTGGAATACATTTTTACACTCTATTGCCTAGTGATATAATTACAGACTATCCTTGGCAGCTCCATCTCACTAACGCAGTAGTTCTGACTCATTCCTCTCGTTCCACACAGTTCACAGAACATTACCGTAAGTTATGTTTCACTTTTTCTTCTACAATCTTCAGGGAACAAAGCAAATACACTCGGGGCCATGTAGCATTTCCTAGTGGAATAATTGCAGCATATATATATATCTCAATCTCTAGAGTGCTTATTATGTGGCAGGTATTTTTGAGCATTTTGTAAAGTATAAATTCATTGAATCCATCTAACAGTCCTATGAGGTAGACACAATTATTGTTTCATTTTACAGGTGAAGAAACTGAAACACAAAAAAAGGTACACAATCTTCCCAAGGTCACATCCTATATAATAAAAGCCTAATATGCTAAGTGTCTGACCATTTGTTTGACCGTTCGACCAGTCATTTGACATGTACTGACCACCAGGGGCAGACACTCCAACCAGTAGGTTAGCTTGCTGCTGGGGTCCAGTGGATCAGGACTGGGCGAGACGGGCCAGCCACGCCCTGGATCCCTCCCACGGCCCCTTCCCGACTCCCATCATGCACAGGTGGGGTCCCTCAGCCTGGCCTGCGCCCTCTTGCAATCCAGGACCCCTTGGGAAATATCAGAGAGCAGATTTCAGCTCTATCCCTGCAGGCCAGACCGAGGGACCCCACTGGTGCAATCCGTGCACCAGGCCTCTAGTGGTTAAGAAATGGCAGAGCTGGAATTTAATCTCTGATAGTCAAGGTCTGCAATCTATGCTAATAATTCTTTTGGCATACTGCCCCTCATCACCTCCCACCCCTTTCCCATTGCTGGAGGTTGGGAATTACTGAGCCCCATCATTTTTACCAAGGTTCAAAAAGACCCCATTGTGTTTTGAAAGTGGCTTGAACCCATCAAGCCTCCAATGACTCTGAGTACCACTGTGACCTCCTAGATCACCTTTCTCAGGTACCACGTGTGGCCTGTTTACCATATATTCACTCTGTGGCCATCACACTGGGTGGTATATATCACATCTCCCTAACTCATAATGGACGCTGCAACTTGCTCTTCTAATTTCCCAATTTTGTTTACAGTCCTCCGAACCTAAGTTCAAAGTCACTTCTGTCTCCTCTCTCACTTGCCTAATCCATATGCAAGACAATTCCTACTAAGTGTTGGTTCTTCCTGTGTCTCTGATAGCACTGGTTATCTTCTCCACCTTTTCTATCTACAGCGTGAGATGCCCCACCCGTTAACTGTCCCAGGGTAAGCAAGCCATGTGTTGATGGTTCCTATATTGCTTCAGATTCTCACTACCCTTTCTCCAGCCAGCGCAGGAGTCTTGTATGTGGTCTGCAGAATGTGAGTCTTTGATCCCAGGTACTGGCAACCGATATCTGGGGGTCAAAGACTCACATTTTTTTAAAATATATTTTATTGATTTGTCACAGGAGGAAGGGAGAGGGATAGAGAGCTAGAAACATCGATGAGAGACATCGATAAGCCGCCTCCTGCACGCCCCCTACTGGGGATGTGCCCGCAACCAATGTACATGCCCCTGACCAGAATCGAACCCGGGACCCTTCAGTCCGCAGGCCGATGCTCTATCCATTGAGCCAAACCGGCTTCAGCAAAGACTCACATTTTATCTAAGAAAGAACCTCTGCCCTGTTTCTGTCCATCACCCTTCCATCCCCACCATTGCTAAAACAAGAACTCGCTCCTTCATCGGTACCAAAAAGTCTACACCATTGACTCATCCTTCCACCCTCATCTCCCATTCCTCCACTCTAAGCAAACCTGACCCAAAGCTACTTCCGTACGTGTTCTCTTTTTCCACCTCCATGTTCCTGCTTGTGCAATGTATTTTACCGGGAGGGCTGACCTTTACCCTGTCCTCTACCTTTACATCTTCACACATCCGCATTCCCTCTCTCCTTACTCTGTTTCCTCGCCTTTCAGATCTCCTTTGGCGAGGAGCATGAATCTTTCCTGGATTTGAAAATTCCTGAGGCCAGGGATGGGCTTTGCACAGTTCAGCTGGCCTTGCCACGTCATCCAGTTTCTTGCACATACTAAATAAATGCATTGGCTAGAAATAACGGCTAATCCCCACTTGATTCTTTGTCGAAAATACAAGTCATTCTTCCAACACCAAATGACGTAAATCAGAGGCTAGAGTGCATTAAGAAAAAGCCTTCTAAATTATAAGCCGCAGGAAGGACACATTGAGATGGATTAAGCGGTTCCTGGTATCACCTTTAAAATCCCTAACCCTGGACTCGATATTTATCTGTTGTGTTTTTTTCTATACATTTACTCTAACAAGCTGTCTCGTCGTTCAGCACTAATGCCTGTCATCCCTGAAGCTTACTTTCCTTTCCTGCAAAGCCAGGATGATAATACCCACTTTCCATGATGGTCATGGACATTAAAGGAAATACAGATCACATTTGATGCTCTATGATTTCTTAAAATTAGCTACTGAATACAATAGTCACTGAACATGTGTTCAGTTACTCCCTCCTGTCATGAGTGACCACGCCCACTTCCCTGATGGGGCCTGGGACCCACACGGGAGTCGCCTGCAGAGTGAGCTGGCACGGGCAGAGACCCCATAGAATTGTCTGCGAAGTGATGTACATAATCCACACGGACACCCCTGACCTTAGGGGAGGAAGGAGCCTCTGAAACAGACAGTTGCTCAGTCTTTTGTACAAAGAACAGACTGGCAAGTGTTTGCAGGTCAAACCCTTCCTGTCCTAGAATTCTGCCTAAAATCAAAAGAAACTAAATCAGAAGGACTGACATCAGAAGGACTAAAATGCAATCATCTTCAGTGTGCCTCGTGCTCCACATAAAATACTCCCTGCCTTTCCCCCGACTCCATGTCTCCCCATTTGAGACTGTGCCCCCAGGATAAATTGTGCCTGGAGACTGAGCAGAGGTGAGCCCGCAGGTGGTGAATGCAATGCTTCTGGCTGGCTGGGTGGCAACGGATTGAATTAATAGCGACACAGCAGTAGAGCCACACCTGTTGGTGTCCATGGAGCATTATGGATTCACATCTGCCTGAATTCAATCTTTTGTCCCTTTTCATTTCTTACTATTTTCTGATTTTTTGTTCTTTCCCCAATATCTCTCTCTACCTCCTCCTTGCTCAGTAGCCTCCTTTGAACACTGTTTCTGGTATCAGGACTTTTTAAATACACATTGTTAACTCCCCGTAATTAAACCAGGTAAGGAAGTTGTCTCGGTTAAAGACAAGCTGGAGAAACAGGACCCCTTAAGGAAATGAAGCTTTGCCACTCAGGGATTTCCCAAAACGGTTAGAAGCCACAGCTCAGGGCACGGATGGCCGCCTGAACTCCACATGAGCACACACTGCACATTTCCTGTTGGAAATAATGTCTGTGGTTTTGCTTCCTTTTTTTTGCTAAAGACCTTTACTCTTTAAATAGGCTAATATTTATTTCTTTACCAATTGCTTAGCAAACGTTTTTTTTAAGTATCTTTGAACCCTGCGGAGAGTGGGATCTGAGAGCCCATCTCAGTTGTTTTAAAACAGTGTTAATGAGGTCAAGTGCACACACTAAATCTCTCCACCTGCCAGTTGCACTTCTTGCGTGGCCGTAAGTGGGGGGACGGGGTGTAAGTGGGTGAGAAGCTGTCGTGTGGATCTGTCCAGTTGGCCTCCGCATCCTTGGGAGGCGGCTCTGTTTTCATCAGCGATGCTCCGTGGTCCCTCGCTTCTTCGCCTTCCTTCGTAAGCAGCAGCTATCTTAAAATTTTTAGGCATAATTTTCACACCGTTCTGGTTACTTTAATCGTTTATTTATTTCTGCTGTGTAGTAGTGTCACTTAAAATGAGGCCAGCGTTGTCTGCTTTCCAGTGGCATTGCTTATTGTATATTTATAGCCTAATTGTTCAGGCTAATAACACTATGTGAGCGCATAGAATTGCCTCCGAACTCGGAAAGTAAAATAATGATCTGTTTCATTGAGATGAGTGATTTTTTTTTTTTACTAACTTCCCGTTCCTTCTTACAGTGCTTTTCTCCTTTGATTAAAATGTATTTCTCAATTAGATGCAAATGCAAATACGGAGAGGCTGTGTTTATGGGCGTAATAGAATTATTTAAGGAAGGTTTTAATTCAATTGCTGTTCATATTTCATGCAAGAACTGTTGGTTTGATTGTTGGGTTAGGGCTGCCATGTTCCATTTTCAAGATTACTTAAAGTGCTATGAAAACTTAATCATCCTGCCCAGATTTGATCAGTTTTTGCTCTCTCTTCTCTTGGATGTTAAAATGGACTGCTTTCCTAGATGCTTTATAAGTTATGTCGGTGATGTAGAAATATCAGTGCTAACACTTTAGAACCCCTTGAAATTGAGTTATGAAAAATTTGCTATTTGTTTTAAATAAGCATCTTATCGCACAGAATTGAATCAACTCTTACATTTAAGAGAACAGTATTCTAGAATTAATTATGCAATTAAAGATCTGGAAAAGTACTTCAAAACACCATGTAGTCTAACCTTGTAATTTATACTAGGTATATAAAATGTTTGTATTAGAAATTGCATGTAATGCTATGGATTTCATTAGGATGCTTTTAGTACATTTTTTAGAAGTATTTTATCACTTCTCAAACAAATTGTTTAAATAATTAAATAGATTATAGCTTGATCTTATTCTCTTTTTTTTGTTATTTTTTAGAGACCTCAGTGAAAACCAAATTCAAGCAATTCCAAGGAAGGCTTTCCGTGGAGCGGTTGACATTAAAAATTTGTAAGTAGTTTCTAAAAAATGTATGCTGTTTTCTTAAGCCATCCTATTTTAATGCGAAATTTATATTAAAGAAACGGTAATGAGAAGTGGCAAAAGCCCGATGTATCTTTATGCTTGATTAGGAGAGCTTGTAAAGGGAGTTTTATATTGTTTTCACAATTTATCGGAAAGGATTCTCATTTAGATGCCTTGAATCTGAACTTGTTATCGAATTCATACTTCAAACCTTGTGATGAATCTTGTTAAATCTGAGAAGTGATTTGATTAAAAGGTATTTGCAATGTATTTGCTGCCTTTTACTGTCATCTTATTTCACTAACTCCCTTTTCAGTTGTTACTGGTGTTTATTGGGTATGCAGACGATAAAGTATGTTTTCCAGAAAGAATAGATAATATTTTCTTGTTAGAGATACCTGCAGCCTAGAGCTATAGCTTTCTAAAATAGCTTTTAGATCACCATTTTCATCAAACGCCAACAATGCGAGAGGAGAAAAAAGTTATGCATTTTCCTTTGTGTGAATATTTCTCTTACATCTATTTTCCCTCATATATTTATGGAAGAATCTATGCATAACCTTCTTTGAAAAGAAACAAGAAAAAGAATACTGCTTTCTGTGTGTTCTCTTGATTAATCTTTAAACTGTAGTGTTTGTTCTAAATGCCCGTGGCTCTGGTGATACGTATTGGATTTAAAATCTCAGTGGCAATACTGATATCGCCAGTATATACTTTTATACATTTTAAAATACCATATTATCCTTTGAAAGTGATGGTTTTGGATCGACTGTGAAAGTGAGGGCATAAAATGTTTCTTTATCCTCTGCCTTAGCTTGAAATGTAGGGGGAGAGAAGTCTCTGAGTGCTGAGATTAACTATCAGGAATTCCATACCTTTTAGCTGGTCATAAACAGGGCAGGGGCTGTGTCAAGAATTAACTAATATTTGGAATTCTCCATGGTGGGATCCAACATTTTTTTTTCAATAGAGAAAGTGAGACAGATGTTCTTCCTCGTCAAAGGGGATGACTATTTATAAAGCTACACATCTTGGCTTCTATATCTCCTCTTGCATGTAAGTGGTTTTTGTTTTAAATGTGTAGTTTCTAAATGGGCACGTTTAAATAAAGAGAAAAATCCGGCTTCTGCGTGTAACTGTGTAGAGCCATTAAAATCCTGGCCATCGGTATTTCTGAGTGTTTACATGGTCAAAGGATTTTATTTGCTTTCTCTTTATCTTCTTCGGCTAGGGCCTGGAGAAGTCTTCCTGTAGACTCAGCGATGCAGAGTGTTCAGAACTGCCTCTGTATATTATGTTAGAACATAAAGATCCTATGCAGCACCTACTCAAGTTGCCTATTTGCCACTGTAAAAGGATCGTAATGGCTACAGTTGACCACCCTTTGGGAATGCACTTACAATCTTACCATAGTATTATCTCTAAGTCCTTAAAACAGGTGGCTTTTACTTCTTAGGAAAGATATTCAAGGAATCCAAGACCGTAAGTAATCCTTCTGTCAAATTTAAGGATACAGTTTGGAACAGGATGCAGGTCATGGTGAGATTCTTGCTAATGTCCTCTTCACTTATCCTCAAAAAATGTGATTTTTAGAAGTTTAGAGATAACGGAAAAGGGAGATCGATCCTACTAAGTCAATAATGCTGGCTAGCCAGTGTGCTGAATGGAATGCATTATTGACTTAGTAGGATTTTTGAAAATATTTTTCCCTACATGCATTATCCCCACCCACCCCAAAATTAAAGAGCGTTTTTATGTATTCAATGAGATGAGATTAGTACTGGAGTCTCAGAATCTTTGGGTATTTATTAGATTTGTAGCCATGACAAATTAGTAAACTTCACTTAGCCTTAGTTTTCACTTTTATAAAATGAACATAATGATTGCTTGGTTTTGTTGTGAGCATTGGGGAAGAGGAGGAAGATATATACAAGCCAGTTTATAACAGTAAAATGCTATGAAATAGAGAGATTTTCATTCTGCAAATCAACGGCTAGGAGTTAACCTTGGAAGAGATAGAGTAAGAAGACCGAAAAGCAGGGCATTTGCAATATTAGTAAAATGGATAAGAGACCCATGTTTATTATGGATTATTTAGACATGAGCTACAGAACGGAAAAGTGAAATATAGCAGAAAGTGCTAAATGACTCACCCAAGATGCTGACAGTAAGTGCTATAGCTGCTGAGGAGAGCAAGAGATAAAAAGGATTGCTTGAAGTTATTAGGGAATTCTGTAAGAAAAACTTCATAAAAGAAAATATAAAGGAATCTTCGGAGAGGTTGGTTTGTATTCATAAGCAGTGGCAAGAGTGGAATGGAGGAAGTCAGAATTTACTAAAGAGGCTATACAAAGATCGAATTTATTACCACTATTTTTACTGCCTTTCATATAACAATGGGAAAGACCATCAGAGCAACATTGACATACCACAATTCATTTTTAGGTTTATTTACTTCATTAGGATCAGAGCTACAATCATGAATTTTACTGTGAAAAGAGGTTTTCTGTCATTAAAATATAGTTCAAACTACAGTGCTCAAAAAAAATGTCCAGTTTCATGGGTCTTGATTTGAAGTCCAATTTTCTCATTAAAAGTTAAAAATATATCTGGTAAAATATATTTAATTAATATAAGGGTAAACTTGAATTCAGAATATTAGTAAAAGGGGTGACCATACATTTTCAAATGATGCCTCACTAAAAACCAAAGACCATCTGCATTAATAATATTAGAAATATTCAGCGTGGGAAGGAGAGGTGCAGACCTCTTTGCATTCCAGGGTATGCATTTACAATCTGGACAATCCTGTGTGGTGCCAGGATGGCTACTGTTCCGGGTCATCGAGAGTAAAAGAGAAAAAAAACAACACAGAAAGTTAGAAGAAATATGTGCTTGGGTTGCATCAAGGTGGTATTTAGTTTAGCGCTAACAGCCAATCTGATGCCCTGTATTGGGCTTATTGGATTTACCACAGTCAGGCCTTATTCAGAGAAAATTCCAGATATTAGAAGACTTTCACTGGCACGACTTTCTTTAATCGGGCGGATTGGCTACCTGTGCTCAAGGCGGCATCCTGACAGTAGGAAATGGATGCTGTGAAAATTTTGCAGATTAGCGGATTTTAGTCCTCTTCCTGCCGGCAAGACACACTAAAACCAGGCCAGACAGAGGGACATTTATCTGGCTCTTCAGCATCTCCGGGGTGGACTTCCATACCCTTTTGACTTTTCTCTATGAATTCCTTAACCGGATGAAAATTCTCTCTATTTTCTTTTGTCACCCACGTTTCTCTGGCTGCAATAGAAACCACTTGCTTTTTCCTGACGTTTTAGATGGTAAGATCTGAGAATAACAAGATCATATTAAAACGCCACCTAAATTACAGTGTTTAGAATAATCCCCGGCAGCACTTTTCCATAGGATTCACATCTGTGTTTTCCAACTCCCCAATCAAGTATGAATTAAAGTATTGATATCATATCATTACCAACCCAGGCCTTGCCAAAATGGTAATCGCCGTTTATACCACGTTTTTAAAAAAATAATTTTGCATCTATTTCACGTATTCAACACTGATTCAGTAAAGCTTTCACTGCCTTCTGATCAAATCTTAAACAAAGACACATTACATTATGCGACTGTGTTTTTTTTTTAAACAGGGATTTACGAGATATTTCCATTTAATTGAGTAATGTTGAATAATTTAGGGGAATATTCAAATTAAACCTTGCTTTATTGCTGAGCCTTGCAAGCTTCTGCTCTGAGCATGTACTTTGTGAGTATAAAAATCCTTCCAAAGTCTCTTGCATTGATAAGAAAACATTCCTAGTTATAGTTATTCCAGGATTTAAATGAAAAAAGGACAAATATACAAACTTTAAAATTAAGCAGATTGCTAGTTGTTATTCATCTCACAAAAGCAAACTCTATCATACTTCACCATTAGTTTATTTAGTGAGTTCAAGATGGATACTTAAAATAATTAAATTTCAACAAGCATTATTTCAGCTACACTGTGTAATATAAATCATATTTGCATTTTTTCTAATTTCATTTTGCAGTACATCCTCCAAATGTACAACATGTTCCAGAGAAACTTTACTTTTCACTGTTCAAAAATAAATACATTCCTTTCCATTTGCTTGCATTATCCCAAATCCATTAACCCTCCATCTGGTAAACTTACCGTCATTTTGCAGGAAAACTGCCTCTTGGTAAAAAGTATATTATTAAATGTATTACATTTATCCCTTTTTTTTAATTGATAGACAAGGGCCTACATTAAAGAGGATTTAGCTTGGTTCTCTTTGAGTCCTGATATCATTTGGGAAGCAGATATGGATGATCATGACATTTAAGGAAACAAATTACCCAATTTGAGTTACAATGATTATTGGCGATAAGATTTGGCAAACAGAAGAGTTGATTTATATTGTTATGATATATTTTCCACACAAATGCAAAACTACTTTCGCTTTGTCACATAACTTAAGTCAGCATTGTAAAATGTCTACTCTAATCAGCTAGCTTACATGGTTAGGGCAAGACATTTATTTTCATACTTACATACTTACTAAATAATTATCATACAAATAAAATCTATTGACAGAAGATTGAAATCGTAACTTTTAGGGACCCCAGCTCTTTTCTAGAGGGTTTCCAGGAAGAGGAGGCTGAAGAGACTGAGAAGGGGAGATCAGTTTCTCTTTCAAGGAGTTTGCTATCCGTAGTGTTGGAGTAGATGCCACAGGTCTTCCGTGAGACATAAAACCATCTGAACAAACCTGTAAAGATGACTCTCCATTCGGATAAATTGAGTAAATTGAGTTTTGTATTCTGAGGCCCAGAGCTCCCCTTAACACCCAGAAGGCTGTCTATAGACATGAGAGATAACCAGCTGTTGTTGAGTCCTTGAATGTGAAAAATATCAGGAAGATGCCACTAGAAAGGTTCTTGGGAACTGTCCATGGTCCTGTAATTTCCCTGGTTAATACTCGTTCTAAAAGCCCACTGAATTCTGTGATAATCCCCAACAATTATGCTCAGGGGGGCTACCAGCAACCTCTCCAAACTTGCTTTCCTCAGTGATGGCATTCTCTCATGTAACAGTGAATCTATACAATCCTCATAAACGCTTTGCAAAACAAATAAATACAAGAATGTCTGATTAATTGGGAATCCAAGTCACATCTGTACAACATAGGAATTGGCATGATTTTGCTGTGGTTGTTATGTTGTACTGGAGGCAGATCAGCTCTTTAGGTTCCTACATTCCTCAACACTGTCCAGCCTCTCTTTGCTACCTCTATACTATTCAACGGGCTGCAAATTAAATGTGATCTGCATTTCATGTTCTCATTAGGTCACTTAACATTGCAGGCAGGTTTCTTTCCACAAAGCCTTCTTTTTCATCCCATCATTATCTGGTTTAAAATCACTCAGTGTATTGCCTGGCCAGTGTGGCTCAGTGCTTGAGCTTCAGCCTATGAACCAGGAGGTCTCAGTTCCATTCCTGGTCAGGGCAGGTACCTGGGTTGTGGGCTTGACATTCAAGTGTCAGCCAACCAATGGTTCTCCCTTTCATTGATGTTTCTCTCTCTCTCTCCCTGTTCCTTCTTCTTTGAAATCAATAAAAATGCATTAAAATCATTTAGTTTATATTAAAGAAAACACTTTGTTATAAATACTATAGCAAAGCCTTATAGACACAGAAGAATATTGTCATAGTTCTGCAGTGTCTATAGGAATATAGACTCTACCCTGAGAAAGAAGTGATTGTTATTAAATGTCTGTTAGACAATCTAACTGCTCATAAGTGACTTCCACCCAGCTTCCCAGCCCTCTCTCCCACTTAATCTGCACACAAGCTCTTTGCTCAAGCCCCAATGGCCTCTCTCTAGAGAATATTTACTGTAAACATTGAAGAGCCGGTGCTTAAAACTATTCTTTTTAATATATACATATATATTATTGATTTTTTACAGAGAGGAAAGAAAAGAGAGATAGAGAATTAGAAATATCGATGAGAGAGAAACATCGGTCAGCTGCCCCCTGCACACCTTCTACTGGGGATGTGCTTGCAACCAAGGTACGTGCCCTTCACTGGAATCAAACCCAGGACCTTTCATTCCACAGGCTGATGCCCTATCCACCGAGCCAAACCAGTTTTGGCTACAACTGTTCTTTGGTTGTGCCAATCTCCATCAAAGGGAGTGCTATTTTTATTTTTTGTCTTCCTGGAATCTACCAGATCTTTAAGGATCGGTTTTTTTCCAACCCTCACACATGCTTCCTTCAGCCTACTGCAATCTCTTTCTTCTCAGAATTTGTCTCTCTCTCTTCATTTGCTGGCTTCGTCCTTGAAACTTGGCCATCAGAGATTCAACTGAGCCTCCTCCCAACTTCCCCATTTTCAGAATGAATAGCTCCTGGATCTGTTACCCTAGCTACTTGTTATTGAATGGGGGTTTCAAATGTACATAAGTTTAAATTTGAATCAAGATTTCACCGACTTTTTACTATCTACTTTGAATAAGTTATTGAAGTCTGTGCGCCTCAGCTTCTCACTTATAAAATCAAGATGATAATATTGACCTTCTATTGAAGGTGTAATGAGGACCCATGAGATGGTGCATAGACAATCTCTGCCAGTTGTCATGCATTGAATAAATACCTTGGGTGGACAGCTGGTCCCGTCCAAAGCACTCAGCCAACATTTGATCCATGCTAAGTGGTCCTTGCTATTTGGTGCTGTTCAGAACGCCTATGTTTAGAAGGTCCCTAGTTTCAAACAGTCCTTCAGATGTGTTTCTACTGTTTGCTTATAGGATTAAGACATTTAAAAGTCTATGATGTTTTATTGGTCCAATAATCCCATTGTGCTGGTATTGCAATGATAACCCATCTTGCCTGGAAGCCTGATTGGTGATGCCACATGGGTTTAGGTCAGCAATTTTCAACCCGTGACCACAAGAATTTTTAAAACATGCAATATCTGATTATTTAGTCAGGGACACTGACTTCTTTCCCCTTGGATTGTCAACCAAAGAAATGACAACAGCCAACACAGTAATACTGGTCCCGTGTAAATGAATTGTATAATTGTGTATAAATAAATAGTTTTTTTAAATACACAATTATACAATTGCCCTGACCAGTTCACTCAGTTGGTTAGAGCATATTCTGTGCACCAAAAAGTTGCTAGTTCAATTCCTAATCAGGATGTGTATTGGAGGCAACCTATCGATGTTTCTCTTTCTCCCCCTCTGAAAGTCAATAAACAATATATCCTCAGCCGAGGATTAAAAATTAATAATAATATAATTTTTCATCAGAGCAGCAAAAATATATATATTTATGCTATACCTCAGAATTCTAGAAATTAGTTTATCTGTGTCATGAGAAAAAAGGTTGAAAATTGCAGAGTTAGATACACCGTTTGGCTTGGACCCAATGTCTCTGTGAATCTTTTGAACCAGACCAAGTGTTTGTTAATCACAACTGGTCGAAGTTATAGTCAGTTTCAGTTTCGGCCACCTTCCATTATTTTGCTTAGAGTTACCAGAACATGAAGGTCAACTTGGTTGTCTTTCATTTATTTTTGTTTCCGTCTCTCTTAAAGCTACCTTTGTTTCTTTCCAACAATTGACAATTGGATATACCTTCATACCATAGATTATTTCGATAAAAATTGAATTCTCTATTCCTATGGAAAACAAAACAAAACACAAAATGTTGTTTGAAAGATTGCAAGAAAGGTTAATTTCACAAATAATGAAAATGGTTTTGCATTCCTCAGAATGGTCCTTACCTTGGTTATTTTCTTGGCTAATACCCAGGTTAACTTGGATGTGTTTTATGCTGAGGAAAACGATAGAGTCGCTGACACTTCTGTCTAGGGTGTTTGTTTATATGGATCAATTTATATCATTCTTATGCTTCCATTCATTATAACTTAAATCTTAGAGTAGTTCTTAAACCATTGTTATTTGTATGAGATTTGTATGTTCAGGCACTCTTTGACTTGAATTTTATACATGCAAGAGAAAAAAAATAGAACAGATTATGCCCATTCCCTTAACCCTTAGCAGTATTTTCATGCCCATACCCTTAATTAGCAGTATTTTTTTCTTTTTCTTCTACTTCACCAGCTAACTGCCACGCCTCCAAAATGGAAACCATCCCACACACCACAATATTTTGAATTTGATTTTAAAAATCCTTTTGCAATGAATATTATAAAAATAAATATATCACTCACAATTTGGGGGTTCTTGAATATTTTCAGTTGACAATTCTCACAAAAATGATTTTAAAGTTAGGGAAAACATTTTTATAGATGTACCTAGCATGTGGGGATGGTCTGTCTCTTGTGTCTATAGATGCTTATGGAGTATAATGGGTTAATTTATGTGCTCCATCACCTTTGTTCCTAAATAGCAAAATTTTCTCATTTCCTCATATTGATCCTTGTTACTCTATGCATTTGAAGCCCGCTAAAATTTTGGAATTTGCCATCTTATAATAGTCTTATGAATATGAACGGAACTTATATTTCCCGTATCTTAAAAAAAAAGACAGCTGTAAAACTAGAGCAGAATCATAATGATTTATTTTGAGACGTTGAGCGAACCTGACTGCCTTAGAAATTATTAGAGATGTTTTATGTTCACTATTGTTTCAGAGTTAAGAATAGTTTATGTTCTAATTCTTTCAAAAATCGATTCATAATAAGATATTGAAGTGCGATATGAATTTTCTAGGGGTAAGGAAAGAATGAGCTGAGGTTAATTTAGGAAGGAAAGTTTTATACCTATAACTCAAACATAGCGTGCTATTCAAACTGAGAAAAATGGAAAAAGAAATCCCTGAGAAACACTTAAATGCAACCAAATACAACATCTCCAACTACATTCCAGAATGCCAAGTTAGAAATGGTTTACCTTTCTGTCATTTAATACAGCTCTTTTTAAAACTTATATTTAGCCACATTGTATATTGTCTCATATCTTCAATTGACCAAAATCTGAAACGAGGCTGAATTATTTTTCCTGTTAAAAATATCAGATCATCTTTAGAAACGGGTTGTTTGTGAGGCCCAGAGAGTTCCATCTCTAAATAAAGGCAGTGCCTTGTCTGAGACTGACTTTAGCAGGACGAGGGAAGCGGGCGTCTAGAGTTTTTCAGAGTGCCAGGAGAGGCCTGGGCACAGAACAGAATCATAGGAGGTTGGTGCCAAGAGAGCAAGAGGGGTCTTGAAGTTTCTCTATTCATTGTCATATCGTCATTTTTATGAAATTCAAGATAAAGCAAATGCATCAAAATACTCTACAGGCCAGGGCCGTGAAGGATCAGATAGAGAGGAGATCTGAAATTTACACAGAAAGGGACTGGAGACAGAAAAATAAGAAGACACAAAACTCTGCTGAAACCGGTTTGGCTCAGTGGATAGAGCGTCGGCCTGTGGACTGCAAGGTCCCAGGTTCGATTCTGGTCAAGGGCACGTGCCTTGGTTGCGGGCACATCCCCAGTGAGAGGTGTTGCAGGAGGCGGCTGATCGATGTTTCTCTCTCATCATTGTTTCTGATTCTGTCCCTCTCCCTTCCTCTCTGTAAAAACGTAATAAAATATATTTTAAAAAAAAAAGACACAAAACTCTGTGCTAGCACATGTCAGCTGAAGGTCTGAAAGAAACCACGGGTAATGCCGTCTATACCATGTTTTTCTTCCCAGAAAATCAGGGAATTGGCAGTTTGCTTCCCTCCACGAAAGTGGCCCCTCTGCCAGGAAAGCATCCTAAAGCCATTTCTAAAGGCCTAGTGCTCTGAGCATCCCCACACCCACAGATTTCCAAGCCGTCTGGCTGACTAGTTGTGACATTACCTTTTGTTGTTGTTAGTGTTTGTTTTTGTGTGAATCCTTCCCTGAGTATATTTCCCCCCTTGGTTTTTTTTTAGAGAGAATGGAAGAAATGGGGAGAGAGAGAGAGAGAGAGAGAGAGAGAGAGAGAGAGGCATCAATATGAGAGAGACACATCAATTGGTTGCCTCCCCCATAAGCCCCTATTGGGCCAGAGATGCAACCTGCAGCCTAGGTACATGCCCTTGACCGGAATCAAACCTGGGACCCTTCAGTCCATGGGCTGATGCTCTATCCACTGAGCCAAACCAGCTAGGGCAATTGTGATACTACTTTTTGGAAAAGGAGGGGAAAAAACACTTTCCTCTTACGAATTCCTTCATTCAAAATAATTTCATGGGCCGAAACCGGTTTGGCTCAGTGGATAGAGCATCGGCCTATGGACTGAAAGGTCCCAAGTTCGATTCCGGTCAAGGGCATGTATCTTGGTTGCAGGCACATCCCAAGTAGGAGGCATGTAGGAGGCGGCCGATCGGTGTCTCTCATCAATGTTTCTGACTCTCTATCCCTCTCCCTTCCTCTCTGTCAAAAATCAATAAAATAGATTTTAAAATAAATAAATAATAATAATGTCACGGTATAGGCGGAAACCTCGTGAAAGCGGGCTGTCTCCAGACGCCTGGCTCACAACAGATCCTTTTCTGTTCGCAGAAAGCACAGATGCCCAGGGTTCGAAAGGGAGCGGAGCAGGGAGTGAGCCAGTCGAGAAAAAAACGAGGTGCAGAAAAATGGTCCAGACCCCCTGAAATAAATGACACGATCGCACACTGTTGACACTGTTTTTCTGGAGGCCTAGGCAGACAAATGGAAGTTTCCGCAGAGACTCCCCCATGAGCATCACGCGGGCTCGGCTATTTCCATACACGTTCCTTCGCATAGAATTAAGATCCCCCAGCCGATGACAACCTTAGTCCTTTGGATTTCGCGCGTCCATTCACAGGTCACATTTTTCATAAAATAACTTTGTTCCCCGAAGCTCTGAGGACAGAGATCAGAGGAGCGTCCAGAAAACTTTTAAGGAAAACCTCCAGGCCTATGGGAGCCAGAGCATCTGAATGTTTTCGCACCAATAAAGTGCAAAGATTTCTGTTAGGAATCGGGAGCATGTGACCCAGAGCAGCAGAAAAATAAGGCTCCAGAGGCGACAAGAGCCAGGTTTCCAGCGAGGTCTCGGGGTCTGGTAACCTGCCTGTCAGCTCCTGCAGGACCAGGTTTGTGGAGGGCCCTCCAGCCTGCTGGCCGCCCCCCCTTTGTGGATGCTCTGCGTGAGTTAAAAGAAGCTTTGTCAGCACTGATTTATTCTTTGACAGCGAAGGATATTAAGATCTGGGCACACGTACCGCTCAGCCTTTTACAGATTAACCTGGAGACTGCATTAGGCAAATTTGAGCGCATTAAAAGATTTCGCCAATTTGTCTGGAAACAATTTCTCTTTTGCAGCGTGTCAAAGGTAACACTTCACGCCGTTGTCCTCTTTGTAAATGGCTTTGATAAATCGTCCCAGGGGTTAGAGAAGAGGCGCGGAGATATATATATATTTGGCACTTTCACATTAAAAAAAAAAAAGGTTATTGGCTTCATTAATGAATTTAATCTGTAAAAATCAAAAGCGCTCCAGAATGTGTTTTCTGTGCAACCACAGCCGCCGTACTGTATCATGGGCCTTTCACATCTTGAAAAAAGATGTGAAAAATCATACTTCTGCATTACTTCCCCGTAAGCGGAATGCTTTGGGCTGTCACAGCAGGAGCGGTGGCTGCTGTTTGGGGAAAGCCTTCCTTGACAAAAGCAATAAAATTGCATCTTCTCGGAGTTTGCCTGCTTTTGAACACGGCATGTCCTAGATGGTGCCGTTTGCACAACATCGGGAGAGCCTCCTGTATGTTCGTGTCCCCTGGAGACCTGAGCTGCCTATTTCATGAGACTTTGTGGAGGTACATCATGTCTAAAGGAAGGAATCCAGAGAGGCCGGATCCACTCCTTGCACCTTTTTTTACAGTAGTTTCCCGAGAGGAACGGCCATTCGGTGGGAGTGTTGAAAGGGTGGTGGTAAGAACAGACCCCAGCTATGAATGGGTCCTTCGGGTGAGTTCTGAGCTGGAAACCGGACGAGAGGCAGTCGTACTCTGATCACAGTCTTGCCTCTGCACAGCTTTGCGTGGAGCTGGCAAAACCCCCCTGATCATTTCATCAAACCTCCCTCTTCTCTCCCAAGTGCAGCATTGTGATACTTTTCCTTCACTGGAATAATAATAATATCACTAGACACCAAGCTGCTAGATTTAAACACTGTTTATTAGAAAGAAAGAAAGAAAGAAAGAAAGAAAGAAAGAAAGAAAGGAAGGAAGGAAGGAAGGAAGGAAGGAAGGAAGGAAGGAAGGAAGGAAGGAAGGAAGGAAGGAAGGAAGGAAGGAAAGAAAGAATAGAACAGGTAGGGTGGTAGGATTTACTTCTGAACCATTCATTTTAACAAAGTCTATTCCTTGGTGTTGTAAATAAGGAAGTTTGAATTCCCAAAACAAGTGGCAGGAAAAAATCAGACTTAGCCAAGTTTGGAGCAGCCTATTTATTTTATTTTTTCTCCCTCCAGTCTTTGAACTTGAACCAACTGCAAGAAAAAGATTCATTTGGTTCCCTTTTGTGTTATTTCTGAGGAACTGAGACAGCCTTTTAACTTTTTACCGGAGATAGAGGTAGTGATTTCAGGAGGCTGCTGCAGTATCTGTTTTGTTCCTGGTGTGGGCTGAAATTCGCATCTTTGAGAAAAACAAAAACTGTTTTATTGATTTCCTAATATTTTAAACGCTCATTTCCTGGAGAGTGGTATCTCTCAGGAAGTTCCCTCGCTTAAAAAGTCTGCCGCGTCTACAGGGCAGGGAATTCGCATATACCGTGATAAACAATGCACATTAGGAGCACAGTGAGGCTTAAAATAGAACCACCGCTGGCTGGCTCCGCGGATTCCTGGTTGGGACTGCGGGAAGATATATGGGACCTCGTTTCTCTCTCTCGATTCGGAGTTCTCGAAGGAAAACCGCTTTTAAGAAGGAAGCAGATCCAAAAGTAGCCTCGCTTCTCTCTTGCCAAGGATAGTGAAATTAACATGCAGCTGGGCTGCTCTGATAAATGGATTCCGTTAGGTCACCGAGGGGGTGCGTGTGACATTAAGTGATTTACAGTCCTTTACCTTAATGAAATTGTTTCAGCAAGATGACGCTGAAAGCTCTTAATGGATAGCTTTTGCCTGATGTAATGAAATTGCATTCCTATGGCATTTAATATAAGGTGCGGTTATTATTTACAGGGGGCTTTCCAAGGGCTGCTGTTTGCACAGACAGTTCAGAACAAAAAAAAAGAGATTTTCAGCCGCATGGAGGCCAGAACGGCTCGTGACATTCTTCGGCCGATGGGTGTATTTGGGGAGAGCATTTCGGTTCCTGCAGACAGGGTTTCCTGGACCCTTGCCCTCACCCTGCAAGTCTTCAGCCCCTTTACACCTCTCCTCTCGTCCGTTTTCACAGGCAACTGGATTACAACCAGATCAGCTGCATCGAAGATGGGGCATTCAGGGCTCTTCGGGACCTGGAAGTGCTGTAAGTGTCTCTGATTTCTCTTGCTCCTCCTCACTACAGCTTTGTGTCCGGGGGGCAGAGAGAGAGGGGGGAGAGGATGCTAATGTGGAAGCTAATCTGTTAGCTTAAAACCCAGGGTCTATGTGATCTCCTAAAGAGATGCCTTAATAACTCCTGGTGAAAAACAGGGAAGAGTCCAAATGTGTGTGTGCAAATCGTGTGCAGAGCTGTATGTTAAAGTAGCGTTGTCTAGGTAAGAGGGACACGCAGATGTTCACACAGAACGTCCTTGAAGTGTCTCTGCTTCTGATAAACTATTCTTATGTCCGGGATCTGTGGGAATTCCTAGGACTGCTAAGTCATAAGATAACATCAGTTGTATAAGAGAAATCACAACAAAAAATAAACCTGAGTAGCTGATAGGTGGGTAGATGCTGTAGTTGCTATGCAATAGAAAGATGTTTTCTCCCTGTAAAATGTGCTTTTTAACCAGATAACTTGATATCGTTTTTTTGGAAGGCTCTTTGGAAATTGACAATTCTGATTTTTAATGAGCGGCCAATAGGTCCATTCAAGTCTTCATTTTTGACTTAGTAAAAGCACAACTCACAGGTCTGACCCATATGGGCAGGCACGACTAACTAAATTGGTTAGAAGCAACTGAATAATCCCTACAGTTCCTGGACTTAGTAACCTGATTTAAATGGAATGATTAATTATAATAAAAAATAATGTTAATGACAATGAGAGTTCCTAAAGCAAGGGAAGCCGCCTGTTCATTTGTGGAATTTTTTTCCAGTCAAGAGTCAGCTTTCTGCAGCTTTTAAAATACACATACACCTTTCTCCCCCATATACACTGTTTTTCTATGTGCTCATTTACCACTGACTCACTGTCTGCAGAAACCCAAAATTGAATTAAATGTGAAGAAGTTTTGAATTTTTAGTCCAGCTGGTTAATGTTATCCAGGAATCACAAAAGCCTCTTTAAAAAAAAAAAAAAAAAAGGGATTCCATTGCTTTATAAATTGAGTTTGAGGAACAGGATGTAATTCTGAAAAAAAAAAGTGTAATGTTTCGATCAGATGACTTATTTTAGCAATATTTTCTATATGATTTTGATTTTAAATGTGAATAACTGAATAATAGAGTTTTTAGCTGTGTCATGTGATGTTGTTAATTATGTTTAAAGGCTTATGTAAGCATAAGTTCTCTGACCACAGGAGAAGTCATCTTAGTTTTGGTTGATAACAGCCTAACTTTTTCTATAGGAAAAAATATTCAAAGTGCCGATCATACACAGTGTAGTTGTAAGGCCGCCTTTTAAATTGCGTCCCAGAGCCAATTTTAATATGCGAAGCTCACTGGTGCTAATTCAAAGTCAGAGTAATTAGGATAAAACTATGGTTCCGTGAGAATCGTCTGATGTCAGGACCGTAGCCAATGCCACTAAACTCTGTATGTGAAGAGATTGCCGCAGGAATTAAATTTAATTCAGCGGAGCTGATAAAGCCAAACAAATTGACCCTAAGTCAGTGCTTCTAACTGGGAAGATGAATGATAGCAATCATTTTGTGGAAATTTTGCTGAGTATTTTGGACAAATTGAAAGTTCATAATGTACTTTGTTATTAAGAGTTTAAATATTTATCAGATATGGAATTATTTATATATAATATATTGAGTATATGTTGAATAGTCCATAGTGACAGAAAGAATACAAATAATATGTGTATTTTTGAATATTTACATATTTACATGGAGAGAGAGAATATGTCAGAAAGAAAACCTGCTATGTGCCAAGCACTATGTTTGGCATTAAAATCCCGCTACCAATTAACACAATAACTATTAATTTGCTTATTTGCTATAAATTAATATAATTGCTTTGAGAAACAGTAAATTCATGAAAACATAATCACCTCATTCATGTGTGTGCTGTGTGAGCAAACTATCTAAAAAGTAATCTTGAAAAGATCTATCATCACCACATCAGAGAGTAATAAACATTTTATGGTTTATGTAATTAAAATTGAAATCTAAACTGTTGAAAACTCTTTTGGGGACCTAATATGCATGTCTCAAAAACATACAGATTGTTCTGAGTTTGTTTGCTGAAAAATAAATGAAAGTATGCATTTCTTTCAAAAAGATTTAAATATTGACATTAAAATTTTATAAAGTCCAGCACACTATCTTTTACCGTATATATTAATTTTTAAATTTTTATAACTCATATAAACTTTAGAGAAATTAGTTGTGAATTTAAGGAAAAATTGAATGAAGTATTGAAACCACTGGAATCCATCAAGCCCAAATACCTTCTTAGGTAAATGAGAAGTTCACCTATTATAAACATTCCCTCGGGAGCTTTTTTATGGCGTTAACTTCTAAAGGGTTTCAGAAAGTTTCTTCTCTGTTTCACTTATTTTTACCAACCATAACTCTTTAGATTAGACCATCTCACTGTGTGGGAATAATGAAGGGACATTAATTTGCACATACGTCAATTTCAAGTTCCCAGTGATTTCGATTTTTTAAAATTTTAATTCAGTGAACCATTTGTGAATGTTTGAAGATACTGAGGCCAAACAAGAGGAGATGATCCAGGGCCGTTGATAAAAATTTGTTAGATGGGGTAGAGAGAGCGGATAAAGCTCAAGAAGGGAAAGTTTAGGTAGATGAAAGTAAGGAGGCAGTTTATCCACCTGTATGCTCATGGCCTTATTCTGGTTAGTAAGATATAGGACTCCCTTTTTTTCTAAATATGAAGATACTATCCCAAAAATAACTTTGAAAATTAAATCTAAATCAATGTTTTCTTTTTTCTTTGGAGGCTAGACTAGAAATGAAATTTATCCCTTGAGTTGCTAGTTTTAGGGTTTTTTTTCCCCCTATAGAATGCACATAATTTAATTTAATTGAAACGCCGTGATTCATATCCATTAAATATCAGACTGTCTGCCAAATCCTATGCCTGGCACTAAGGGAATAAGAAAAAAATAAGTCAAGATGTAAGTCCAAAGGGACCTACATAATTAGCAAGACTAACATTTTGTATTTCCAACACCAAGATGTCCTTTGTGCAAGAATACATTCTCGTTACAGAGCATTGTGAAGTTGAACACAGAGATGGACTTTTGCATGACCCTAGGATAAACGTATCATCATACCTAATTAATACATACTTATTATCAATCTTTAAATACAGTTTCATTGGTTCCACGTATTGCCCCATTACCGGGTACCCGTATCAAAATTGCTTTGCCGACATAGATCCCGAATAAAAACGCTAAGATCATTTATTATTTCAGTTGCTTTATGCAAACTAACATTTTGAGAGAACACTTCAAATTGATAGCCACCAGCATCAGAATTACCTTAAATTCTGTTTTGTGTGGCATCATGAGAAATTATAGTTTCAAATTAATGTGTGTCTGCGGCATGGAATTTCTTTAAAACATTTCTCATCCCCCAAGTCACATTTTAGTATGGTGTGTACTCTGGAGATTTTCGCTAGAGAAAGTCAGCATCAATTTTTAGGGCGGAAAAGGGGTCACCGGAAAGCAAATCCCTTTGAGAAGTGAAACCTTTGAGTGCCAACATCAGGATCTATTTAAATGGCATTTGAAAAGAAGTCTCATTTCACTTGAGTCCATGGGAAAGGCTAGAGGCTTTTAGATCGCATGAGCCAACCGATTCAGTGCTTCCTAGGGCCTGCTTAAAGCGGTCTGTGTTTGTACCCCGCTATGTGACTTAATTCCAATCACTCAGATTAGTTCTTACACCTTTCAATACATTGCAAAACTGGGGAGCCAAGAGGGTCAGTGCGTGTTCCCAGACATGTAACCGCTGTGCCCTTACTTTGCTGAGAAGTTGAAGTTCATCCCTCACCCCCCGTACACCCCGCATCCCACCTTTAACCACTATAGCCACCGGCTGGCTTACCGGGGCCTCACAAATGGGCCTTGTTTCACCCGAGCAGACTTAGCCCTTGGACTTCTTGAAATATTTGGGTTGGTTGCGGGTATTTTACCATGAAAAATTAGGCGGGTTGATCTGAAAATTTTGAACTTGAGCTTCTTGAGAAGATCAGGTTCTTTAGCAGCATTCCCGTCCAGCAGAGCAATAGTCCCTGGAGCTGGATACTAACTGGGCAACAAAGAGCATCACTGGCTTTTTAGGGGTCTCCTGGTTCCCCATCAGATGTTCACCTACCCAGCCTGCTTCTCTCCTGTCTGTGCCCTGCCTGGAGGCAAGTGAATTCGCAGCCTCTAATTAGCACCCTTCTCCAATATCAAAGGTGCCCACCTGGGCGATTGATCCCATCTTTCTCGCATCCCTGTTTAGTCAACACAGAACTCTATCCTAGAATCACCTTCTGTCTCCACACTGTCCTCATGCATTTCTGGGATAACCCTCCTCAGATTTCCTTGTCACAACCAGACTTCTCTGCCGAGAGAGAGGAAGAGGAAAAAAAAAAAGAATTCTCTTCTTCATCTTACAAATTCTAAGTTTTTGAAACTTGAGGAATTCATCTCGCCAGTTGAACTATTTGGTATTTTCAGACAGGTTGTATGCCCGATTTATTTTTATAGTATTCCGTGTTGCCATAAAAAGAAGAGCCATTCGGGAAATACTGGATGAATAAGGGAGGCGTGGTAACAGTAGAAATAATAATAACAAACTAACAATGCTGGTTAGGGGAAAGTAGGAAAAATTGGAACCAAGAAAGAATGATGCTTATTTTCACTGTATCTCCCATGACCACCCATCTTTCTTAGTCTAGTTTCAGGAAACCATGATCATCAACACATAGCCCTAAAATAAAAGGACAGTATCTGTGGCTGCAGCTAAAAACTGGTAGAATACATTTAAGCTTTTTAATGTACTGCTGCAGAATGTCATTCCATCCCCACCCAAAGCAAGTACCACATGTTGATATCATTCTTATTACTATATTTTCCGGCATATAAGACAACTTTTTAACACAGGAAAATCTTCTCAAAAGTCGGGGGTCATCTTATACGCCGGGTGTCATCTTATAGGGCAAGTATATCCCAAACTCTGTATTTTAACTGGAAAAGTTGGGGGTCGTCTTATGCGCCCAGTCATCTTATATGCCGGAAAATAGGGTACTCAGATTTCAACAGTGGCTGGTGACTACAGTAAATAATAATCAGCAGGACTGTGTTTCAGGACCTGACAGAAGCGACTCCATGACATTGCTATGAGGTTTCAGTTGGAGCTTTCAAATATGTTCATTTACTCATTGGCAGTAATTACACCTAACACCTCGTGACTACTTAATGTTTCCAATTGTGACTGTCTCGGGCTTGTTTGTCATAAACAGGCATGCATGCAGGTACTGGTGCATCAAGCAACATAGAAATAGTAAAGGTACTGTGGCCAATGCCATTGGTAAGAAATATTTTGTAAAACTGAATGCATACTGATATGTTAAAATATAAGACAGCTTATCTATCGTCTTGTTTATAATATAGTTACATTCTCTATGCCATCATGACCAAGTAGTTGTTTTATATAAACGTAATGAATATGAGTTTTCTTTACATTCATATATAGAATGATTAATACCTTTTCTATCTGAAGTCTTTAATTATTCTCTCTTATTCTACAGCACTCTCAACAATAACAACATTACCAGACTTTCCGTGGCCAGTTTCAACCATATGCCTAAGCTTAGGACTTTGTAAGTAGACACAAGATATATAAAGGTCAATCTAATCAATTAAGGATGCCCGCTGAGTACTATTTTTAGTAAGCAAAGAACAAGTAGTTCATTATGGTGTAGACAAGGAAAGCACCAGTTTTATTAAAGTTCTAGATAGGATATTGGAGCAAATTATTCTGAAAACTTGAAAGCTTTCTTTTAAATGATATGGGTTCTGGGAAGTTTGCTTTGAGCTATTGTGGAGGTCACATTTCATTAGGAAATGGAAGACTCCTTGATTGGCTGTCAGAAATGATAAATTATAAATCTTTATGTTTTTATTACTGTATGTCAAGCAGATCTAATAAAGCTAAACTAGCTCGCCAACATTCTTTGTAACATAAAATTATAGCATCACCTTCCAGTGGTTCTATAATTAAGGTTGTGTCAGCATTTCTATTTAAAAGTATCTTTTCAGGGGTTACAGATGGACATTACAATATTTTAAGTGAATAAAAAGGTTCTCTAATAAAGTATTTGCTGCAGCTATGTGTGTGTTTTTTTTCTCTTGGAGAAAAATTAATCCTTAAAGCCCAGGATGAGAATATTTATTCAAAGCATTTTCAGAGATGAATCTCATTTCAACTCAGTTTCAGAATCACCTTGACCTGAAAAAGCTATATTTTATACAATTATGTGAGAAATAGCCAGAAACATAACCAAAGCATTGGACTTTTTGGAAAAGTATATGTTCTTAAGTAAGGTACATATATTTTTACTGGCTTTTCAAAATATGTTTTTATTTTGTTTTATAACAGCTGGTAACTGGGAACATTATATTTATTTTATTTTTAATAAAAATCTATTGAGCTGCCAGATTTTTAATAATTAGGCAATATCAATGTCATTTTTTGTCACTTAAGTGTATGTGTATATAATGTTCCATCTTTATAATTTCCTTGGAATATGATTTAACAAAACAAAAGACTTCTGAGAGTACGCCCATATAACTAAATTTTGTTTCCTCAGGGCTATCAGATTGAGACTGATTTATCCAAATTAACAGCCCAGTTCACTCAAACTGTATTTAATGAAATTGGTTTTTCATTAAATTTAATTTTTATAAAACAATTTGATCGAGCTTTTCTTCCTTGCAAAATAAAGCCACTCAGACTATAAACTCAGCCATCATCTGCATTTTTAAAAAATATATTTTATTGATTTTTTACAGAGAGGACGGGAGAGAGATAGTTAGAAACATCGATGAGAGAGAGAGACATCCATCAGCCGCCTCCTGCATGCCCTCTACTGGGGATATGCCCACCACCAAGATACGTGCCCTTGACCGGAATCGAACCTGGGACCTTGCAGTCTGCAGGCCGACGCTCTATCCACTGAGCCAAACCGGTTTCGGCTCATCTACATTTTTGATAGTGTGCCTCATTTTCTTGCAGAGATCCACCACAGTCCGTCTTACTAAATCAGGCTTTTCAGTTATCTTCCTTTCGTACGTCACGCGTGCCCATGTAGCCGAACCCTTGTCCTGGGTTCGAGAAAGATGATGTGGGCTGTGCCGCCTGGCTTCCCAAGGATGCCTCTCTGACTTCCACGCAGGCGGAGCCGGGTTGCCCACCTTTCCCACAAAATATAATACAACTTATTTGTCATCTTTCGTACGTCAGCGTTTTGCTCTGCGGTGTGCAGTGTAGTTTTCATACAAGGCTCTTCCGCAGCTACAAGCTCAAGGATAATGTCAAAGAGCCATCTAACTCTGCGTTCCCTTGCTTTGCTGGTTTCATTGTTCTGTGTGATCATCGCTACTTAAAAATTCCATTTTTATGGTCCAATTATCTTTCTGGACCGAGTTCCGTTTTAATATCCATTACTGTTATTGGGTTAGAATTGAGCACATCAGCTAAAAAGGGCTAAAATGGCATTACCGTGTCACAGATGATTCTGGGAACGATGCTTTGATTTATAGCGTTGGATGTCCTTTTCCTTTAGTTTGAGAAAACATAAGAGCCAGTTTGAAGTCATTTACCTAATTTAGTGGATACATTTGTCTGATGTTTTATTAATGGCCAAGTGCTATTTGCCACTTGGAAGGGATCCACGATCGGGTGTGGATTCCTGCCAGCGCGGAGGGCTTCACTTAATTCCTTCACTCCCGGCCGCTTCTGTCTTTTAATTCCAGTTTCTGCTCTTTGGGGGTAAGTTCCCAAGAGCCAATGCTGCTGGTCCCTGTTTCTGATATCATGCAAAAAAAGGAAATGAGACTGGGGCCCTGAAAGAAGTGTTTTCTATTTTAATCCTTACCGCAGATGTTTATCAATTTTAGAGAGAGGGAGGGAGGACGGGAGAGAGAGAGAGGGGAAGGAGAGAGAGAGAGAGAGAATCATTGATATGAAAGAGAAATGTCCATCAGGTGCCTCCCATATGCACCCTGACCAGGATCAAATCTGCCACCTTTCCGTGTAGGGAACGATGCTCCAACCAGCTGAGCCACCGGTCCAGGTGAAAGAAGGGTTTTATACTGAATTAATATTCTTTCTTATCGAGCAAAAAAGCAAGTGGCCTGCTCAAAAAGATTTTGCAAGCACTTCCTGCTGAGACTAACTAATACTTCATCCTGGGAGCCACGAGTTTCATTAACGGGCCTCCTCGCCCTCCCCCCTGCTCTACCTGCCCAGGCCCCAACACCAGTCGGCTCTCAGTATATCAGCCCTGCAGAGCGATTGGCCTTGGACTTGTCTCTCTTTCCTGTTTTGAATGAACCTAGGCAAATGATTCGCACGGTCATGTTCCAGTTTCCACATACGTACCCTGTTTCCCCGAAAATAAGACAGTGTCTTGTATTAAGTTTGGCTCCCAAAGATGCGCTAGGTCTTCTTTTCAGGGGATGTCTTATTTTTCCATGAAGAAGAAGACGGTACACATTTATTGTTGAACAAAAAAAAAAAAAAAAAGGAAATTTGTGACCTGTCTACGGTACGGTAGCAGTTGTCATCACAAACCAGCTCACGGATGGAGGTCTCTTTAAATCAGGAGTCAGATACCTGGGGGCCTTATATTCCAGAAAGGCCTCATGTTTGGGGGAGGCCTTACTATTGGGAGGTCTTATTTTTTTTGGGGGGATGACTTATATTACAGCGAGAGGCAAAACTGGAAGTAGGTCTTATTTTCGGGGGATGTCTTACTTTCGGGGAAACAGGTACTTAGCTCCCAGGTGAAAGGAGAGAGAGAGACTCCATGGTGTGGTTGTAAAGCAGCAACATTTTTAGACAAGTCATCCGCTGGCAAGTTGCTAAGCTTTCTCTAATTGTATGTTAAGAAACAAAGCTCTCCATCATTACTAAAGATTCTCCCCAGTTTTGAAATAACTATTTCTGTTTTGTTTTTGTGTGTGTGTGTGTGTGTGTTTTTGCTTTAAACCCCTCGCCCTCCAGTCGCCTGCATTCCAACAACCTGTACTGTGACTGCCACCTGGCCTGGCTCTCGGACTGGCTGCGGCAGAGGCCACGCGTGGGCCTGTACACGCAGTGCATGGGCCCCTCCCACCTGAGGGGCCACAATGTGGCCGAGGTGCAGAAGCGAGAGTTTGTCTGCAGTGGTAAGGGAGCAAGCACCTTTCTGCGGTCCTACTGTGTGCCCTCCTCCAGGACACCGTGCTCTCGGGGTTCCTGCTTTCTCACTGATGTGTACCATCACTCTCTGGAAATCCTCTGTTTTAGCGATGATAATCACATGCTCTGAGACATCAGTGCGTGCTTTATAATTACTGATTACTTGTACCTAAGGAACGATGAAAGACTTTTTCAGTTGGCACTCCGGGGGAAATCTAGGAAATCCCTAGATTTTAGTTCTATTTGCTACTGGATATTTTCCCGTTAAGTAATCATTTATATCTACTTTTATGTTAACCATTGGAAATACGATTAATTAATCCTGGATCTCTGCTGGGAAATTAAAAATAAATAACTATAGTTGCAGAGTGATTAAAATACTTTCTGTGTATACATATATACTAGAGGTTGAGTATATATGGTAAATGACTAGCTTTAGCAACAAAAATCTGAAAACAAAGTAAGACAATGGTAATATAAAATATCAGTAGGTGACATTGACTGAAGTTCTTTCCATGCGCTTAAACACCTAAGTATTTCACATATAGTTACCTCATTTCACCGCTCTCCTAACAATTGTAGGGAAATGTAGTATCTATACGAGAGGTTAAATTACTGAGAAAAATATAATAAGTAACCTTGTTCAAGGTTATATAGTTTAACCCAAGGATCTCAACCCTAGGCAGTCTGATATCCAATCCATGGACAGATAGGTAGATTGTTATATATATTTATAAAATTATATGTTAATACAGGGTGGGGCAAAAGTAGGTTTACAGTTATGAGTATGCATAACACAGAGTTTATTCTTGTATGATTATTTATTAATCATTGTATTATTTTCCATACAAAAACTATAAACTTATTTTTGTCCCAATTTGTATTTTTATGATCCATATTAATATATAATTTTCTTTATAAATACAGGGCTGATTCTGCTTTAGAACTGACTGTTCAACAAACAATAAAAGCCATTTTAATTATATATATATAATAATTTATAATTATTATATATAATTGATAATTATATATATATAATTATATATATATATATATATATATCTTCATTATCATAAATGGTTACCAGTTTCTTAAAGGAATGGGAAGAGATGCCAGCATAGGATTTAAGCCATTGTTACCCTTTAGTCCTCTTGATGTACCTTTCCACACTTTATAACCCACACACAATTTTCTTGTGATGTCATGGAATGTTCTCAATAGGCCTGGTTGAATATTTTTTTAAAAATTAGATAATGAAATGACTCACAGTTTGTCACTAACCACTTTTTCTCTCTTCACTTTTCCCTCCCTGTTTTCTAGATGAGGAAGAAGGCAAGTTCACGTTTCTTGTTTAGCCCTAGAGTGTGTTTGTGGGGTCTGAGGGCTTGTCGGGGGGGACAGGGTTAGGAATAGCCCGCAGCCTCTGCCTGGCGTGTCCCCACCACTGGGTGCCTTCCCTGCGGGCCCCAGAGGGTTGTCCCTGCTGCGGTGGCCAATGTGTGCACCTGCCCCTTTGCTAAAATACTGCCGACATGTTGTGCATCCTCCAAACAGTAACATCTCGTTCCAAAATAATTTTGTTTTCATGTAATGAGTAGTTAAATGATATACCTGCGGGAAACTACTTCTGCTAACATGTTGGGCCACAGGAAGCCAAAAAATAAAGCATATCAATTAACAATGTCAGAGTGACCTGTTACAAATTATTGTAATAGCTCCAAAGGAAATGGTCATGTTGAACCTATTTAGATGTTAAACTAAGCATGAGCTAGTGTCCCCTCACATTTATTGCCACGTGATTACTTATTTAAAATCCGCAGCTATGTCTACCAAGAGGGACATTTTTATTTTTGAGGTAAAGTAAGTTAAGCTGTATAAGTTTAGTAAAGACCGAGCTCTATTTAAGTTTATGAGAAAATGAAATATAGACTAGTCTGAAGTTGCTGTATTTTTGGAACACAGAACAGTTTTGAGTAGAATTTTACTTTCAGAATCTGAGGTTAGCCTTTCTCACCATGATATCAAGTCTTAACCTTATAATTGGGACTAGAGGCCCAGTGCATGAAATCTGTGCACTCAGGGAACTCTCATCCCGACCTGTGCCCTCTCACAGTCTAGGAGCCCTCAGGGGATGTCTGACTGACGGCGTAGGCCCCGTCTCCATGGGAAACAGGTCTACGCTATCAGTCGGACATCCTTAGTACTGCTACCAAGGCAGGAGGGACCCCCACCACCACTGCTGCGCTCACCAGCTGTGAGCCCAGCTCCTGGCAGAGTGGTGCTCCCCATATGGGAGCGCCCTGACCACCAGGGAGCAGCTCCTGCATTGAGTGTCTGCCCCCTGCTGGTCAGTGCGCATCATAGCGACCAGTCTTCCCACCCTTTGGCCGATTTGCGTATTAGCCTTTTATTATATAAGAAAATTCTTTTTAAAAAATATCACTTGCTTCATCTGGATGTTTATCCCAAAATTATATAAATGCATGCTTCTTAAAGTCTATTGTAGAAATAAGAGACCATTTTATAATCAGGCCCATAGAGAAATGTTTTTGACATCCTTTGTTATGTGAGATAAGCTTGCAGGTCTCACAATTAAGACTTTCAGGAGGAAGAATATACTTGCCATTTATGTTGTGTTTTGCTTGATTTTTCAGGTCACCAGTCATTTATGGCTCCTTCTTGCAGCGTCTTGCACTGTCCAGTCGCGTGCACCTGTAGCAACAACATCGTAGACTGCCGTGGGAAAGGCCTGGCAGAGATCCCCACGAATCTGCCGGAGACCATCACCGAAATGTATGTGTCCTGAAACTCCCTCATCACCCTCCCCCTCCCCAGGGACCCAGACCTGGCTTTTCTGCGGAGAGTCTGGGTTTATCAAAGGCAGATCTGATCCACTAGTTTAGACAAATGCTCCTTTCAGAATGGTATTGACCCTCACTCTGTTTAATTAAGTATCTTGTCGAAGTGGCTAAGATTTGTCTCTTTTAAGCGCAGGGAGAGAGAAAAGGAATGTATTTTGAGGAGAAATAGTACGTTTCCTCCCCTCGAGGAGCTATTTAGGGAAAATCAGCAGGGCTTTCCTAGTCTGACCGTGTGGGTCTGCCCTAGTCCGTTGCCAGCCCTGAGTGGAGGGAAATAAGACAGGGGTAATAAATCACAGACACAGGATGGCTAGATGGGGTTCGGCCTCCTCTAAAAGAGCTCACATTTTAACAAGTAGTTTAGCTGTTGTTTGTGAGCTATTGTGTAATCCGCCACAAGGTACAAAAAAGAGTAATAATATAAGGCAAAAATCTAAGATTCTTAAGTTAGGGAACATTTGAGCCTACTTGGGGTGATGTGAAAGCCATTAGAAGTTAAATCCCCTTGACGAAGTGGTTCATACCTATAGGTACGCAGCTGCAGTGAGCACTTGTCTCTGTCCAGCCAAGGTCATGGGCAGGAAACAAGGCCGTGTGTGAAGTCAGAGGGACCGCTTTAACCAGCTCAAGCGGTAAACCTTAGGGAAAATCTTTACCTTGGTATTCCCTCACTCAGAAAGCACCTCTCAACCACCTGGGTGTCATATTGTTTTGGAAGCCAGTTCTAAATTTTACCTAAACAAATAGCACTGGGCATTTTGGGTTGAAATAATAAAGTTAGGACCAACTTCTTGTGATACATCTACCTTGTAGGCACAAAAACATCAAGTTATTTTCAAACCTATTTATTTATCAAGTTGTTTTTATTCTTTAATAATTTATTGGGGTGACATTGATGAATAATGTTATATACCTTTCAGGTGGACAACTTTACAATAAAACATCTATATTCTCTGTCGTGTGTTCACCACCAGAAGTCTAGACTTCTTCCTTTTTTTAAAATTTTTTGTCAATTAACTGCTCTAATTTATTTATGTGAGAATCACCTTAGTTCACCAGACCCACTGTCACTATTTTAAAGTAGTTAGTGTGTGCTTAAACATGTGCTTACAGCTTTGCTGTCTTAGACAGGGTCCTCTGAGGAACTCTAGAATTTATGGAGATTTGACCCAGATATGGAATAATGAAGGCACCTGTTATTCCTATCCTATTTCTGATGGATGGGACACTGCCTTGCATAGAAGACATATGTTTAGTATTTTTTAGCTGAACCTGGAAAAGAGAAGAATATATGGTTTTAGAAGAGGTGCGTGATATCACACAAAAGAGAAACAAACAGCAGGAGCCTAGGGCAGTAGTGGCAGCGAGTTG
The DNA here is from genome assembly GCA_011751065.1 of Lasiurus cinereus. Taxonomy (NCBI): domain Eukaryota; kingdom Metazoa; phylum Chordata; class Mammalia; order Chiroptera; family Vespertilionidae; genus Lasiurus; species Lasiurus cinereus. The sequence goes on from JAAGEH010002528.1 coordinate 3,170,473, forward strand.
TGTGTTAGAGATTGTACCTGTGAGGCGAATGGGAGTGTGAGGTGCAGGCCAAGAAAATAAACCCAGAAAAGGACACCTCTCTCTATACTTCCCAAGACACAGGCTACTGAAGGAGCTTCATCTTAGAAGATGTCATAGATGATGAACTAGGTAGTAGTTTTAGAATAGGGAATAGTACACGTATATTCATCTATCCAGGCATGAGCATTTATTTATTTGCTTTTGGATTTATATATTTACTAGAGGCCAGGTGCACAAAATTTGTGAACGGGGCAGGGGTGGGGGTTATGTCCCTCAGCCCAGCCTGCACCCTCTCCAATATGGGACCTCTCAAGGGCACTTGGACATCCCTCTCACAATCCAGGACTGCTGGCTCCCAACTACTCCCCTGCCTGCCTTCCTGATTGCCCCTAACCACTTCTGCCTGCCAGCCTAATCACTCTCTAACCACTCTTCTGACAGCCTGATTGATGCCTAACTGCTTCCCTGCTATCGTAATTGCCCCCAATGGCCATCCCCTGCAGGCCTGGTCATCCTTAACTGCCACCCCTGCAGGCCTGGCCCCCACCCCAATTTCCCTCCCCTGCAGGCCTGGGTCCTCCCCCAACTGCTCTCCCCTGCAGGCCTGGGTCCCCCCAAGCTGCCCTTCCCTACAGGCCCAGTCACTCCCAACTTCCTTCCTCTGCCAGCCTTATCACCCCTAGCTGCTCTCCCCTGAAGGCTTGATTGCCCCCAACTGCCGTCCCTTGCAGGCCTGGTCCCCTGCAACTGCTCTCCCCGGCTGGCCATCTTGTAATGGCCATCTTGTGTCCACATGGGGGCAGCCATCTTCTGTGTTGGAATGATGGTCAATTTGCATATTCTTTTATTAGATAGGTTAGAGTCCTGGTGCATGGGTGGGGAGCGGCTGGGTGTCCCAGATCAAGGTGGGGGTTCCCATGGGGCATGGGGTAGCCTGGGAGAGGGACCTGTGGTGGTTTGCAGGTCAGCCATGCCCCCTGGTGACCCAAGCAGCGTCCCTGGTATCTGGGATTTATTTATCTTCTATAATTGAAACTTTGTAGCCTTGACCAGAGCCAGGCTTCCTGGTTGCTCTGTGGCTGCAGCCATTTTTGTTGGGATTTATTTATCTTCTATAATTGAAACTTTGTAGCCTTGAGTGGAGGCCTGGGCCAGCCAGGATGTGCGGAAAGCTTGGCTTCCTCCATTGCTGGAGAAACCTAAGCCTCTTGCTCACTGCATGGCTACAGCCATCTTGGTTGGGTTATATGCATGCTCGCTCCTGATTCACTGGTGAGTGTGGCTTGTGGGTGTAGCAGAGTGATGGTTAATTTGCATATTACTCTTTTATTAGATAGGATTTGATTTCAGAGAGGAGAAGGAGAGAGAGATAGAAACATCAAGGATGAGAGGGAATCATTCACCAGCTGCCTCCTGCACTCCTCCTACTGGAGCTGGAGCCAGAAGCCTGGGCATATGCCCTGAATGAGAATTGAACCATGATGTCCTGTTCATAGGTTGATGCTCAACCAGAGGCACCCCAGCCAGGTCAGGCCTGAGCATTATTAAATAAACACTATATAAAGGCAGCTTGAATTATCCAGAGACCTTTCTATAAGTGACATTTGACATCCAAATTAAAAGCTATGAAATGAAATATAAAATAGTAACTCTGAGAAAGGAACAAATAAAGCCAAAGGTATTTGTTGCAGAGGTGGTAAACGGGGGGTTACAGTGGTGAACCAGAATTAGAAAGTTTTATTAGGACCACAGGTCTACCCACACTTTACTGTCAGTGAGACTATGGACAGTTACTTCTCATCCACATCTGAAGCTGATAGTTATTGTGTGTTTGAGATGGAATAATTAACATATGTAGAGCTTTATGTGCTTAGCATGTAGTAATCATTCAGTAAATGACACCTTGATCATTGAAGCCTTTATATAGGAGGTAGCCTGTGAGGTAAGCTTTGAAGAATAGATGGTGAATAGAAATGCAGAGACAAGACTTTCTTAATTGAACATTGTAAGCAAAGGCAATAAGAACAAGTAATACAAAACACTACAAAGCTCACTTTGGTATTTGAAACCGGAGAGAGCAGGAAAATAGACAGAAAGGTTGGTTGGAGCCAATTCATGGAGGGCCTTGGGTAGTATAAGGATCTTTGTCTTTATTTGGAAGGCAGCTGAATACAGGAGTTTTCATCTGAATCTTCAATGTTAATTGTTCAGTGGTTGGCAAAAGAATAGAATATCAGGCCAGGTGATGATGTTGATTGAGGGATGATGCCATGAGAGCAGGAGCTAATAAGTAGCCGTCGAAATGATGATGTGGAAGCAGATATGATAGCTTATACAGAAGTAGACATAATGGAATTTGAAATTCTATGTGATAAGAGAATAATGGAGAAAAATGAACCGAAGATGAAGCTAGAGCGTCAAGTATGAGGACTGGGAGATTGTGGTCATATCATGTGTAAGAAGCTGAGGAACCCAATCGAGACTGGCAAGGAAGAGGAGGATGAGCAACATTTGTGAAATGCCTAAGAGCCAGGGAGAGATTTGAAGGCACTGAAGTAAAACAGGCTGTAAGTAATGAAAGAATGAAAGTAACATGAGACATTTAAAATGGTTTATCTCAAGCAGTCTACTTTTTTCCTATTTTGCATGCTCTATAGATTTTGTATAGTGGTGGAATTTAGTAACATCAAAGTTATACAAAATAATATGTCCCATTGGTTTTGCCTATATTGGGGAGGTGGTGTATTCGATAAAGCTAGAATAAATTAAATTTATAAGTTGAGATGAAATAATATGTGAAGCTCTAGATGAATTTTACTTCTCTGATTATTACATTATCAGCTTTATCAGTAGAGCAGCTGATAATGAATCATATTGATCTTCAACTCCAACAAAATACTGCCATTACCATCAGTTATAGTGGCATAACTTACCAGCTTAGTAACTTATTTCTTTTATTACACTTATTTTTTATGAGAATAAAGAACATCAGTAAGATTCAGAAAATGAGGAAATAAAGACATGCGACTTCTAATTTTTTTATTGATTCCAGGTTTTTAATATATAAGGAACTGAACATTATAAACACCCATATTTTTCAAATACCACTTAAATCTGGATTTTACCATGAAATATTAATAGACTTTCTTAATTGGAGGTTATTATATATTACACTTGATAATGTTGAGTTGATTTCCTATGTGGTATGTCCTGATTCCTGCAACTGTCTCATAATATATTTCTGACCAAAAGAAAGCATGTATGTGCTCTGTGTTGGAGTAATCAAGTGCCAAAAAAACCTTGACCGTCTTTTTTTTTTTAATTCTATTTTGTGCTTGCATCTATAATGACACACTTCTGGTATTAGCTTTAAAAATTACTTGTTAAGCTATAGAAGGGAAATAGTCTTTTAAAGTCGGAATTGAAATAACTTGGAGAAGGAAGAACAGAAAAAGACTAACATTTGTCCGATACCTGCAATGTTGGATACTATACCTACATTATGTCATCTGGTCTTCTCATTGATCCCTGTGGGGTGTATTTGGACAAACTTAGTGCAGAGGCAAATGTTAGGTAAAGGTTGATGGTTTCCTCTAAAGGTCTCATTATCCTGAAGATTTTCCCATGACCCAGGTTCTGTCCTCCTCTTTGTAGGTTAGAAATCCGATTTTTGACTGCACCTACTAATTATATGTTGTCACTACATGTATATTTGTGCATTTGTTTCTTTTCCCTACAAAAGTCGAGGTTCTAATGAAGACAGGAACTGATTCTGGTCTAATCACTGCATCTAATAGCTCTTTTCCTTCCTTAGATATAATTCTCACTCCAGTCTTCTTACAATATCTTAGGCATCTTCCTCTAGGCCACATTCCCTCCACAAGGAAGCCACACACACTTATCTCACAGGCCTACAGGCTGCCAACCTCATTTTAAAAAGATGGGGCTCAAAACAGCTAGGAAATCTTGTAAAACGGAAGTCCTTGAATTGTTAGGTGGCTAAACTGGCCTCAATCTTAAGATTATTTGTCTCTCTGGTTCATGGCTCTTTCTTTATCTAGCCACCAAAGGAAGGTAGGCATGGCTCAGCTTGTTGGGACAGTATACAAGGCAATCATTGAAAAAATCAGGAGAGTCTAACTCATTACTCAAAAAAACAAAAACAAAAACAAAAAAACACAGGGCATGTACCTTGGTTGCGGGCACATCCCCAGTAGGTGCAAGGAAACCATGCACACTTACCTCACAGGCCTAATGGCTGCCTTAAAGACCTAAAGAACTTTAAGAAACTTCCACATCAGAAGAACATGGGAGAGGCATAGAAAAGGCATGCAAGTACAGGAATGCTTGCAAAACTGAGGGCCGTCTCAGATTGCTTCGTGCCTAGAACTCCTGTAATGTCATTGTCTTGTTCTGTGTTCAACATTCTCACTCCCTCTGGCTTTCGTCCACACAGAACTTCTGTTGCTTTAAGTTGATATGCTGAATCATGTCACGCTATTCCATTAGACTGAAAGCTTCAGGAGGGCAGAACCATGTTTCTCTCCTCACCATTTCTGCGCCAGCACTTAGCATAGTGTGGATGGGGAGGACAGTGCTGGGGAATACAGCTAGATGCACCCCAAGTCCCCCTATGACAAAGGGATTTGGGTTAATGAAGGCAGAAGGGGAAAATAGAATGTGTGATATCAGGTGAAATTAGGTTTAAGAGGAAGAAGCTGTTGCTAGTACTTAGCTCTGTTGATCTCTGCTTGTCAAAACTTTGTTTTCATTCCGATGGAAGGCCAGAGGCAAGTCTGTGTGTGAGCTGGCCCAGGGCAACAAATCATTAAGAGCGAATTGATTCTGTGTATATCAAATCCTCCAAATTAATTTCTTCAATCACATTTCGAGGTCTGACATTACAAATACAACGTGATGGATGGCTATAAAATAGACATTTAGTCCTCTTCAATCCAGTTATAGATTTTCTGTGGCACGTCACCTGTTCAAAGCATTATACAGGAAGTCCATACATCATGGAGAACAGTTAGTCCGAACATAAATTGTAACCATCTAGAATGTCTCTGGGGCTCTTCATATCTACTGGCTTCGCTCCCGGTTGCCTTTTTCGGGGGTCAGAAGCTGGGAGCCTTTTATATCTGTGTTGCTGCTGCTGTTGTTTGTTTGAGAGAAGAGGGTCAGGGAAAAGTTGAATCATGGGAAGGGGAAGGTGTAGCAATGTTGTCAGAACACTCAGTGTTGTTTCAATGTTTTCTAAAATGGATAGCAAATTCTCAGAGACGAGAACTGTTTGCAGACATGCTATTCAAATAGATATGATGGAAACTCGCTTTCCTATGTACACTCACTGGACTACTCTTACTCCATTGTGGCTGAAAAGGAGTCACAGTGAGGGAGCAAATACGAGTGAGGTTTGGAGTCCTTTTGTTCTTTTACTTGTATTCTCTTCTGGACCACTGGCATGCATACATGTAAAGAAGTGGAAGCAAGAATAATTCATGAATGCTATATCTGATTACAGCCTCCATTTGTGATCTATCTATAACTTTAAAAACTTACATTTGTTCCTTTTTTTTTTAAGACACATTTATCATATACTTTTAACTGATTTTGCATGCTATTGCTACCCTGGCTCCTTCCAAAATTGTGAACTCTTAATTCTTTTAAAGTCTACATACTAAAAAAATACATATAGATATTTGTAATCCCTTTCTCCCTTTTCACCCCTCCCCCCTGAGTGCCAACTCTGTATCCAACATTGCTCCGTTCCAGCCTCCAAAATGTTTACCCTGCAGAGAATTGAAGCTTTAGACAAATAGAAAATTTAAAGGTATATGATAAGTCATAAAATGCATGTGCATAGGGAACAGAGAGAAAGGAGCTCCTTAGTTTGCCTGGGAAAATCAAGGAATCTTCAAGTCGGAAACAGAGTAATTGAGGGCTTTTTAGACAGGAAAGAACATTGCAAAATCCCAGTCCAGTGGGAGGAGTATCTTTTGGGGAAATTAAGAGCTTTATGATGCTAGAACATAAAGCGGAAGTCTAGTCTTGCAGAAACGCCTGTTCGGATGACGATAGGATACAAGAAAGTGTGGGGCAGAGTAGCAGCATGGTTAGATGTGTTAGAAAAATCTTCCATCAGGGAGTGGAGAGTGGTTTGGAGGGAAGGAGCCCCATGATAATGAGGTAGCAACAGCCTGTCTATGGCGTGATGAAGGCCACGTAGCAGCAGGCGGTGATGGGAGGAGACTCCAAGAAGCAGCCCTTGTGCTGTATGGTAGTTTCCTAAAACCATCTACAGGAAAAAGTGGGTACTGTCAGGTGTAAAATAAGTCCTGGGGAGACTTCAGCATAAAAATAAAGGCAGCTGAGGTATAGGCAAAGTGTTATTCATTCTCAGACTAATGAAAGAATCTTTTTTTTTTTTTTAGGAATGAAATTCTAGATTTAGCCTATCTAATAAAAAGAGAATATGCTAATTGAGCTCCTGCAGTCACAAAGATGGTGGTACCCACAGCCAATAAGGAGGGAATATGCTAATTGACTGTCACGCCCTCAAATATAGCGGTGCCCACGGCCACAAGATGGCGGCCCAGTCCCTTCAGCCCCACCTGAGGCGGTAGGCATGGGGCACAGCTGGGCCCACCCCCAGACAGGTCCAGCCACTCTGGGCACCTGCCTCTAGAGTACCCCAGGGCCCTCAGTCCCCCAGCTACCCAGGGCCAGCCCGAGGTGCAAATAACCTCAGATGGCAGCTGCCCAGCTGCCCAGGGCTGCCCCAGGTTCAGGTAACCAGGACCGACTAAGGCTTGTGCTGCCAGCAGTGGCAGGAACAGAGGTGTGATGGGGTGTCGCCTTCCTCTGACCACCGGGTCACCTCCCACCCTTGAGTGCTCCCAGACTGTGAGAGGGGGCAGGCCCGGCTGAGGGGTGCCCTCTCCAGTGCATGAATTTAATGCACCGGGCCTCTAGTATTTATATAATAAGCTGGAAAGATTAAGTTGAAAATTTATGTAGTTCAAATTCCACTAGCAATCATGGTGCCATCTAACTTTAGGAGAAAAATAATGGATAACTTGGATAATAACTCAGGGTGGGGAGGATGCAAATTGCTACCCACTCATGGAGTAATACTATCAAATAAGTGATGAATAAAGATAATTTGCATAATGTTTTTAAAACTAAAATCACTACCACATGGGGGACTTTGTTCAGTGCCTGATTCATGGTAAGTTTCATGAGGTTTTCGTTATTTTTTTAAACTAAATATCATTTTATCAAGTTCAGAGAGAGGAAGGGAGAAGGAAAGAGATTGAAATATCAATAATGAGAGGGAGCCAAGGCCATTTGGCTCATGGATAGAGCGTCGGCCTGGAGACTGAAGGGTCCCAGGTTCGATTCCCGTCAAGGGCATGTAACCTGGTTGCGGGCACATCCCCAGTAGGGGGCGTGCAGGTGGTGGCTGATCGATGTCTCTCTCCCATTGATGTTTCTGGCTTTCTGTCCTTTTCCCTTCCTCTCTGTGAAAAATCAATAAAATATATATATTTTTAAAAAGTGATTATTTAAAAAAAAAAATGAGAGGGAATCATTAATCAGCTGCCTCCTGCATCCCTGTACTGGGGATCGAACCTACAACCCAGACATGTGACCTTGACAAGAATCAAACCTGTGACCTTCACTCCACAGGCCAACACTCTATCCACTGAGCCAAACCGGCTAGGGTAGGTTTTAGTTATTAATGAAAAACAAAGCAACAGAAATTCTGATTTTCTTTCCTGGATTGCTAAAGTAAAATCACATAGAAAACATAATGTTATTGGCATTATGTATCTATACTCTGTCCCCTGAAATCAATGAGCCATATCCCTCTACATTTCCCGCTAAACCAAATCAGGTGATGTGTGCATTGAGTGTACCAATGTGTTTGAATATGCATCCATAAGAATGCATGCATGAACTTGTTAACACTTGAAAGGTCACCGCCTGAAATATGAGGTCAATAGGAACACACACTCAGTTTTGTCTTGCTTTACAGGCCTAAAGACCAAGTGAAAAAAGAACTAATTCTATGAAAACATCCATTGCGTTTACACTCAGGGAACGTACCCTAGAATGATGTCACGAGAAATAAAATAAGATTAAGGAAATGGACAATTTTCAGCACTAAGTCATATGCCAGGCAAGGAAGGGATGGCTGGTAATTAGTGTGGGTACAGTCCTACGGCAAAAAAAAGTTAGTATATGCAAAGTCGGTCCCTCTAGGGCCGATATTCATTCAGCTGCTGAAATATTTATTAAACTTACCAAGTTCTGGAGACTGCAATTACATAACAGAAATAATATTCGGGTCGAAAAGAATCCTGGGCCATTTCCTGTGGGGACAGATGAAGGATTTCAATAGCATTCACTACTAACGTTAGAAGTAACATTCGGGAAATAGAAAGTCCCCACTTTAGAAATATTATGTAAGAGGCCAGAGAATCCCTGACCCCAAAGAAACATCCTTGCTTCCTCCTTTTCAAATGGCCGATGTTCCTTAATCTGAGGAGCTTCGGCCACGCCGGGCAATCCCAGATTCAGAAGCTGGAGTCATTCCACACCCCCCTTCACCCCATCAAGTCTATATTCTGGGCTGTGGCAGCTGCTTTTGCCATTTACATTAAAAACAGATGGGGAAATTGCAAAGAACTGTCAGTTTTATTGCCATGCATAATCGGCATCTGGGCTGTGTCTGTTACAGATACCATCAATCCAATCTCATACTTTACTGGTGCTGTAAAAACTTTCTGAGTTTTTTTTAAAAGATGGTTTTCTTTATTTCAGAGAGAGGAAAGGAGAGGGAGAGATAGAAACATCAATGATGAGAGAGAATCATTGATCAACTGCCTCCTGCACACCCCCTTCTGGGGATGGAGCCAGCAACTCAGGCATGTGCCTTGACCGGGAATCGAACTTCAACTTCCTCGTTCATAGGTCAATGCTCAAGACTGAGCCACATTGGCCAATTAGAACTATTTTAGTTACTTAGCTATATGTTAAACATGTTTATAATGGAAATTGCAGCTATATACACACACACACATATATATATAGTTGCAATTTCCATTATATATTTTTAGCCTCCATATGAATGATGTATGTGTATATGTGTTTGATAGTGACTGAGTTATCTGCAAATCTGTATTGCTTATTTGTTTAAAAACATGTTTTAGAACCATATGTGTTTATTTTATATTAGAGATCAAATCATGTACCAGATTTATTCAATTACATAATCTATGTATATGTGTGCAACTAAAATATATTGTAGGCATTATGTAATGCTAAGTGTCATATGTGTGGTTATGTATATTCTCCTATTTTTAGTCTTTTCCCATTTTTTTTTTGCAAGAAGAAAAAATCATACCATGTATTTTCTTCTACATCTCATTATTTACCAAAACACTTAGGGTAGGTTTTACTTTCCTCATTTTTCAGAAGGAGGAACTGAGACAGAGAAGCAAAGTAACTTTGCAAGGTCCAGAAAGCAAATGAGTGACGTGAATATAATGTAAACCCAGTCTCTGGAAGCTTCTAATCATTAAACTACACATGGTTGTCTTTGTGTATAGACAGATATACAACGTTAATGTCTCTCAGAGAGAGAACTACTCCAGTGTTGGCATGAAGATGTTATTTTGTGTGGTTTGAAAAAATAATCTAGTTTGAAGATACTGAGACTAATTCCTGGGAATTGAACAGTGAGCTGAAAGTGTTTTAACTGTCTTCTATGTGGCTTCAGAACTAGTTGGAGCTTTTTTAAAAAATATATTTTATTGATTTTTTACAGAGAGGAAGGGAATGGGATAGAAGGTTAGAAACATCAATGAGAGAGAGCCATGGATCAGCCGCCTCCTGCACACCCTCCACTGGGGATATGCCCGAAACCAAAATACATGCCCTTGACTGGAATCGAACCTGGGACCTTTCAATCCCATGTCAGTCCCCAGGTCAATGCTCTATCCACTGAGCCAAACCGGTTTTGGCAAGTTGGAGCTTTTTAATTGCCCAGCTACACTGCCCTGCAGACTCTCCTGATGTAAGATTTGATCATTTTTTCATTTTCTATCATCTGAATTAGGCAATAGAAGGTGATATATATTTGTTTCAGTTCATTCTTTGGGAACTCTGAAAGTATAAAGACATGCTTTATTCATATAAAAATCAGTAATGAATGAATAAGAGAAAATGTTTGTGAGTAGGGAGGAAAGATCTTTACTGGTCAAATTATTTTAAATTTTTGGAATGGAATCGTTAGAAAACTGTCTCCATTTTTTTAATCTTATTGAACTTCTAAGGAAAACTTCCTTATAGCTTTGATGAGTGGTAGCAGCAAATTGCTTTTACACAAAGCAGATAGATGATAGATAGATAGATAGATAGATAGATAGATAGATAGATAGATAGATAGATAGATAAGATAGATAAGATAGATAGATATGGATACACAAACACATATACAGTGATTAAATATTTTGTTTTTTTAGATTTAATAAATCTTTACTGTTCAGATTATTATAATTGTTTCTCTTTTTTCCCCCCATAGCTCCCCTCCACCCGGCTCCCACCCTTCCCTCTGCCCTTACCTCCCCTGCATTGACCTCATCCATAGGTGTATGATTTTTGTCCAGTCTCTCCCTGCATCCCCCTCACCCCTTTCCCCTGGGAATTGTCAGTCCACTCCCTTTCTATGCCCCTGATTCTATTCTATTCACCAGTTTATTCTGTTCATCAGATTTTTAATTCACTTGATTTTTAGATTCACTTGTTGATAGAAATGTATTTGTTGTTCCTAATTTTTATCTTTGCCTTTTTCTTCTTCCTCTTCTAAAAGAGTACCTTTCAGCATTTCATATAATACTGGCTCGGTGTTGATGAACTCTTTTAGTTTTTTTCTTGTCTGTGAAGCTCTTTATCTGACCTTAAATTCTGAATGATAGCTTTGCTGGGTAGAGTAATCTTGGTTGTAGGTTCTTGCTATTCATCACTTTGAATATTTCTTGCCACTCCCTTCTGGCCTGCTTAGTTTCTGTTGAGAAATCAGCTGACAATCATAATGGGTGCTCCCTTGTAAGTAACTAACTGTTGTTGTTGTTTTTTTCTTGCTGCTTTTAATATTCTCTCTTTGTCTTTTGCTCTTGGTGGGGGAAGTTTTTAGTCATTATTTCTTCAAATAGGTTTTCAGTATCTTGCTCTCTCTCTTCTTCTGGCACCCCCATAATTCTGATGTTGGTACGCTTGAAGTTGTTCCAGAGGCTCCTTACCCTATCTTCACATTTTTGGATCCTTCTTTTCCTATTGAGTATTTTCTGCTTCTTTGTATTTCAAATCTTTGACTTGATTCTTGCATTCCTCTAGTCTGCTGTTAGGTCTCCGTATAATATTTTTTATTTCAGTAAGTGTATTTTAATTTCTAGTTGGTCCTTTTTCATCTCCTCTTGGGTTTCGCTAAATTTATCCATCTTTTCTAGGAAATTCTTGAAAAACCTTATAACTGTGGTTTTGAACTCTATATTCAGTCTTTTGTTTTTCTCCATTTCATTTGTTTGTGATCTGTTCCTTTGTTTATGCATTTTAGCTGCTTCCCTGAGTTGGTAGAGTGGCTTTGTGTCCTAGGTGTACTATATGGCCCAGTAGCTCTGCCTTCCCTAGTTACCTGAGGTGGACTCTCTTGGTGGACAGCCTTGTTGTAGTTAAGTCTTGACTGGAGGGAGTTGACCTCCAAACCAATTGGTTGTGAGGATCAGCTGTGTCTACACTGGGAGAACTTCTGTGATGTAGTCAGTTTTATGATACAAGACTTGCAAGACTGCAAAAGCCTCTGTGCTCAGCGTGGATGGGGCGGAGTCTCAAGGCTGAGCAGATAGTTGGCTTCCATCCGCCCTGTCCTATGAGGCTCCTGGGTCTCAGTGTCCCTTGGTAATCGCTGCAGCCCTCTCTGCGGGCACTTGCACGTGCGCCTCCCGACCTCTGCCTTTCATGTCTCCCCTGAGTTTCCATGCACTTTGGGGACCCATATGAGTCTGGGTCCCCAGGGTCTCACCTGGAACTGGGGTTCAATGCAGATCAGAGTTTCTGTCTCCCTCCCACTAGAGGAAGCCAGTCAGGCATCCCACCACCTGTCCTCTCCATGTGCGCGTCTCCGTACCTCAGCTTTTAGCAGCTCCTCTGAGTCTCCATGAGCCCCTCTCTTTCCTTCTAGTTGTAGAATTTCCACTTAGCCAGCTTTCCTGTGGTTCTGGATGATGTCTGTTCTGTCTTTTAGCTGTAGTTTTGAAACTATTGTGTAAGGCAGTAGTTTAGGTATTCACTTATGCCACCATCTTGGTTTCTCCAATGATGAAATATTTTAGAATAGTTCATATATATTTTGTGGAAAAACAGAAAATGGTAAGGTTCTATCTACTTTTATGCATTAAAAAAAGGTTTTCTTACACTATGTGATTTATAGCATTTCTTCCCTCTCTTATTTAGTTTTATAAATCTATTTTTACCTTGAAATTCCAAACACTGAATTTTCTTTCTATTAAGGACTAGCATTTGGAAGGCTCTTAATTATGGTGGATTTTATCCATAGCATGAAAATATATCTTAGGCATTACACTATCTGTTTTTGTAACCCTGAATGTTTTTAATTTGATCCTTCATGGAACAATGGATTCATATTTGCACCTTACAAAATTCTATAGATTCTATGCTATTACAATAGAAGATTAGAGAACAGCAGAGATAAAAAATGTATGTTTTATTTGCTTTTTTAAATCTTCACCTGAAAAGTTTTAATATTTTTCATATTGATTTTTTAATAATTTGATTTAAATATTCCCCCCCTCTATTTTGTAGGAGTAAGGATACCTTGGGATACATGTGGTTTGTAGTTTATAAAATATATTCTGGTTTTCTTATTTTTAAGAACCTGAAATTTATGAAAATTAGTTATATGAGCTTGTTTTACGTTACTGTTAAATGAAGTCTACTAGTCACTAAGACTTTTTAATTTTTCTCATCATATCATAATCTTTTGAGCAAATCTTTAACAAAATGAAATGTTTCATTGGTCTGGATTTGAAGAAAATTCTATAATCTATAATATGCCAACTATGGCTTTCTTTTAACTTTATTTCTATTGATTTCATTTTAAACTTTTTAAAATTTAACTCTAAGAATGGATTACAGCAAAAACAAAAAAAAAGTGTCTCTAGGCCATCAATTTGTAATGTTCTAATCTATAATGCACCAGAGAAATTATTTAAATGCCCTTTGTTATATTTAGAACTTTTGAGAAAAATATGCCTTGTTAGGACCTAGAGAAGTAATTGAGGTGCCAAATCCACATTTTCCTCATAAAGTTTATTTCTTGTCTCCTGGGATCAATCTGCCGCTTAACAGCCACCCACTTGGTGGAGGAGAAATCTGTAAAAAACGGAATACGGGGAGGTAAAAGCCTGGGGAAGAGAATGCCCTCGGGTGGATAGAGAAAGATGCCGCTAACCAGACCTGAGAAAACAAAGTAAGACTTCCAAAGGTGGCCATGTTTCAGTCACCTTAACATGAGCGACCGGTATTATGAATAAAGATGTAAAAGTATTACCAGCCTAAATGGCTAAGAACTGCAAATGATTTGGGAAAGTATTTTGACAGTTGGATATTAAAAGACATTAAAATAATGTCTTCCAAAATTTTTGATTTTTGCTATATGAAATTTTGATATAAGAAAACATGTATGATATCATATTTGCCATAAAGGATACAATTCCAATTCTTTTTACACGAATACTTCCATTATAGAAAATAATAAGTATGCATGCCTAAGAAATAAACTCACCAATTTTAGCAGTGCGTTATGGGCGATTTAAATTTCATTCCTTACATATAAGTAAACTTGAATTTATTTTTAATGTGGACAGAATTCTGGTTTTTAGAGGGAGAATTATGACTAATGGTGCAGCTGATGGACTGAATTTTACCTTTTGTGTAAGAGAGGAAGGACAGAAACCGGAGGAATAGCTCGATGTGTAGGGGATTAGAAAGCAAAGTGATAAGGTGAGAAAAAGAAAAATAGAGTGAGAACCAGGGGAATGTAGTGTCACACGCAAGGAAAGAAGGATTGTTTACCAATATCAGAGCCACACTGAGTTCAAGGGCAGTGAGGATGGAGATGCCTTGATATCAATCAAGGAATCAGAAAAGACCAATACTTAATCACTGTTACCAACTCTCCTAGGGATCTTTTATTTGTTTTGAATTGATGTTCATTCATCAATAACATATACAAGTATATTAAAGTATTGCCAGCATTCAATAAAAATAACCATTGTATGGCACATTTAATCATTATATATACTCTCCTTTATAAATATATAAGTAGATACAACAACATCTATTTGGAAGTCATATATTTTTAAACGAGGCATGCAAGTGCAGCTCTGCCAGGTATTTCAGCAGAGGGACTTAATATGAGGGATGGATTTAACCGTTCTAGAAGATGACACAGAATTTAGAAGGCTGTCAACCCCCAGGGCTACAATGACCTAAGAAGCAAGTGAGATTGTCCTGAGTCAGGAGGTGGCCCAGCCAGAGATGAAGTTAGCAAGGAGAGGAGAGGACGGCTGAGAACCTCCCCAGAGGGGAGAATATCCTGGCTTCTCCCCTCTTCCTACCTCAGTCTCCAGCCTGTGCCCTCATTGGCCAAGTCACACAAAAGCCAGTTGGCAAAAACCCTAGTCCCCGGAAGCCAGCAGCTGTCTTGGACACAGGGCAGAAGAGAAGAGGGGAAGGGGACTGGAAATGTTTAATAGGATATTCAGATGGATAGACAGGAGGCTGAGAGGCACCATTTTTGATGGACTAAAATATTTATGAAAACACTTAAAACATATGTGTATGTATGTGTATGTATGTACATGTCTATATTTCTTTTGCTTTCATATCCAGGTGGGTAGAACCTTGTCTTTCTCTGGTAGCAGAACCATACAGTAGAAAATATAAGAGTTATTTTCAACTGTTTGATTTTAGTGCATCATAAAAATACTTCAGTTGTGTTTAATGCACTTTGCTGTAGTGCTTTCCACATGAAATATTCACATAATGAATCAGAACCCCAGACAGTCTTACTGAAAATGCCTGTGGTACTTATGGATTTAGAATTTAAGATTTTTTTTTCTTCATAAGAAACTTCAAAATTAATTTTCTGAGCATAACAATTTTTTTCAACGTATAATACACTTTCTGTAGAGGACATAAAAGGTTTATAAGATTTAATATTCTACAATAATTTCCTTTGTGGAAGAGTTATAATTATCTCTAAAACACGTTATATATCTACCCAGTGTTACCACATATTTCTCTTACTGAAATAGGGTTATTAACATGTACTCCCGAATTAATTCCCTACAGGTGCTTTCTCTTTGTACAAAGCCGAGTCTTAAATATTAATGGACGTGTAATGCCTAAAAATTAGCATTTTTTTTATTGTTCTTCTAATTGCCTTGTGTTTTTTTTTCCCCCCAGTCTTGCTTCCCATTTAGGTCACAGAACAATTAGTTATAATGGTCATTTTTAGAGGGAAAAAAAAATAGAAAATATTCCTCATAAAATGCATCAACTTTTCTTCTTGACATGAATCACGGGTTTGAATTAAACATAACTGAGAGCTCAGATTTCCATTTAAAAAATGAATTTTTTTTTTATTGCAGACGTCTGGAACAGAACTCAATCAAGGTCATCCCTCCTGGAGCTTTCTCACCATATAAAAAGCTTAGAAGAATGTGAGTGGAAAATGTTTTGAAATATGGGTAATTTTTAAAATTTTACGGGTCGTGACCGTGCAAGGACATCCATCTGAGTATGAGTATTTAGGTGTTACCTTCAGTATTAAGTGATCAGACTGTTTGATGCTAGTTCTATAGTATGTCATATTAAGAGCTAAACTACATACTATTTTAAGGTTCTCTCTAATTTTACATATGTATTCACATGAGTGCAGTCAAGTCTGAGATGTTCTAGATTCAAAAATAGGACATGGCATCCTTTCTAATTAAGACAATAGTCAATAATTGATTTAAAAAGGTGACTTTTTAAAATGTAGGACACTTCAGACATTTTATATTACCAGTTATACACATATTGATAGGTGCACAATCAGCATACAAAGGCGATAGATAGCGTTCTCCTGCAGTAAACCTCGCTGCCGTTGTATTTAATATAACCTCACCCTCTTTCTGATCTCAGCGACCTGAGCAATAATCAGATCTCCGAGCTGGCACCAGATGCCTTCCAAGGACTGCGCTCCCTGAATTCACTGTGAGTATTGACCACAGCCCTGAAGGAAAGCGCACTTAATCGTGGCTCCGTCTTTTCATTTGGATTTTTAAAAATTACCCCTTTAAGCTTTTGTGTTATGAATTATTAATTATTATTAGTCACTAGTGAATTCCGCTGTTGTTATCATGGAGGAGTGTTGCGTGTCACTAAACTCAGTCTGTTTCAGCTCAGCCAGTGTGGCTCAGTGGTTGAGCATAAACCTGTGAACCAGGAGGTCACCGTTGGATTCTGGTTTGCAGTCTTGATCTCTTAATAGGTTCCTGGTTCGGCTATTTTGGTCTTGAGTAGGTATCCTGGCTTCCAACTGGACGCGGGTGTTACTGCATCCTGGTACCTGGAGAGCGACCTGCCATCCTAGAGGGGAAATGCCAATGGTGGAACTGAGTTTAAAAATCCCAGCCTTCCTTGAGGCAACAGGAGCTGCCTTCAGATGTTCCTATTGTCCAAGAAACTATAAAAACTTCCCCATCAGCATAATTGTGCGCTGTATATAGAGCGCCGAATAGAATCATCCCTAAGAAAGCTGTCATCTCTGGTCTTTGGATGGTGTTACTCAAATCCCTCATGCATGTGTGTTCTTTTTAGTAGGATTCATTTTTACCTTTTCATTTCTTTTTGACACTTGTTTCCTTCTTAAGAACACAGCGCAGATTCTCACTGCCCTTCTGGCACTTGACGTCTTTATGTGATGGCGCGTCTTTCCCTCATTTTTAGAGATTTGGGCCCTGTTTTCTGACTGCCAACCAACTTCCCAATTCCTGGTCTTTGGCTTTTTTCTATCTTTGCTTCTTTTTATTTGTGAGCATGTGGATCTTATTGTCTGTAAGAAAAACATACCCAGCACTTGTGCTGCTATACCTTTTTGTGGAGAAATCTCATTACCATCCTAGTTAGTATATGTTTAGTATAATAGTTCCAAGATTTGGGGTTCATATACCCAATGCTGCCTACACAGATGGATTTTTTCCATCCTTGTTTAATCTCCTTTTTCTCCCATGAATCCAAATTATCTCATTTACAAAAATATATATACATATGTGTGTATATACATATATACATATATATATATATATATATATATATCTTTTTAAACATGATATGTAGAAAAGAAAAACAATGACTTGCTATAAAAATAAGTTTCACAGTGCAAATATGACATACCTCCCGGCTGTTCCTCCTTTCATTTGAAACAAAAATCCGAAATAAACAACCTACCAAATTATTTGCCCATAAATTCTTATATGGGCCTCCCACTACTTCTATGCATTATATTTCCTCCTTTAAACTTCAATGGGTTCAAGTTATGAAACTCCTTCCGTATTCAAATTACTCTTTTGGGTTGCTCTTTGAAGCCATAACTTACTCATCTTGGTCATATCAGTGCCTGGAACATGCAAAAATGATACACATTCAAAAAATAAGGGTCGGAGTTAGTAAAATTGGGCACAACACTTAGATGCTAGCAAAGTTCCTGGTACATGGTAAGTGTACAGTATCGATTGTTGAAGGAACTGATTGAACAGTAGTGGGCGGCGTATACTGAATTGATGCCGTGATCTGCTCTTTTGTGCTCCTAAAGCCTCCTCTTTCCTTATTCTTTATCTTAAAACATTTTTATTTATTCTTGCTTTACCCTTTCTTAGTTCCCTTACCTCCTTGGCCCTGACAATACAGGTTTATCTCTTTTCTTCTTTTACTGTTAAAATGATTTCTTCTGTAATTGATTTACCTTTAAAAATATATATTCTACAGAAATAAAATTGTGTGATGCTATGTACCTTTACTCTAGGAGTCTACACAGATTTAAAGTCGCTTTACACAGTACAACACCCAGCTTTACTTATTCCCTTGAGAATTTTCTTCAGTTTTGTAATATATCCCACCTCTCACTGACATCGTAAAGTGCAAGCTTTATCCTCACTCTCATTTATCTCTCTTGTTATTTTCCTCCTTTTCAAACAGAAATCATGTGCTGCTGCCTACCAAACATATTGTTTAGACTCTCATTTAAACTTTTTCTTCATGTATTATGATATCCACTTAACTTAATTTTAAAATAATTTTTTGTTTGAAAGGGTTTTAAAAGATGTGTTTCTTTTTTGTATTTATTCTTACTGTTGAAAGTATTATAGATGTCCCTTCCCGCTACCCCTCATTAACCTCTCCCACCCCCTTAGTCCCTCCCACTCACAGGCCTTCATCACACTTAGTCTTGTCAAAACCACTTGCTTTTAGAATTACTTTTTTCCGTTTCAGAAGTGATACATGTTCACTGTAGAAAATGTAAAAATTTTAAAAAATGTATATATGCAAATCCAAGTCAACTCTGGATGGCAAATCATTTGCCATCCAAAGATATTTCGTATTTTTTCTCTGTGTGTGGATATATATATTTATATATTTAAAAAAATTAAAATTCTATTGTAACTTACTAGTATCCCATTATATTATGCTTTGAAAAAATTTTATTAAATTTATTGGGTTGACATTGGTAATAAACTAATAATCATAGAATTGTACATTTCAAACTAGGTTTGAAATGTACATGATACATTACCTCTATACTACATTATGTGATTACCACCCAGAGTCAAATCTGCTGCCATCTCTTTACTCTTTTTTAAAAAAAATATTTTTTATTGATTTTTTAAAAAAATATATTTTATTGATTTTTTACAGAGAGGAAGGGGGAGAGGCATAGAGAGTTAGAAACATCGATGAGAGAGAGACATATCAATCAGCCGCCTCCTGCACGCCCCCTACTGGGGATGTGCCCGAAACCAAGGTACATACCCTTGACCGGAATGGAACCTGGGACCTTTCAGTCCGCAGGCTGACACTCTATCCACTGAGCCAAACCGGTTTCGGCCCACTTTACTGTTTACTACCTCCCACTCACCGCCCCCCCCTCTGTCTCTTGTAACCACCTTGCTGTTGCTGTCTATGAATTTTTGTTTGTTTTCCTTATTTGTTAATTTCTTGCTTTCAAGTTTATATCCGACATATGAGTGAAAGCTTACGGTGCTTGACCATTTCCATCTAACTTACTGCACTTAGCATGATATTCTCCAAGATCCATCCATGTTGCCAAAAAAGGCAGGATTTCATCTTTTTGTTGGGCTGAGTAGTATTCTATTGTATATATGTCCTACATCTCCTCTATCTGATCATCTATTGAAGGACACTCCAGTTGTTTCCATATCTTGGCCACCATGAATAATGCTGCAGTGACCACTGGGGTACTTATCTTTATAAATATATGTAAAACATATGACAAGTTAGTAGTGCACAGTTTTATGTAAAGGCAATAAAATTATGAACGGTGCTCATTTTGTTAATTGTTCTTGTTTTTCAGTGTTTTCCAAACTTTCTATCATAAGCATCATCTGTGTTATAGAGTACTAACTAACTTCTTATTTTCCTGACTATATACTAGTATGTGTTGAACTAACTTGTTATACTGGTTTGGTGTCTGACGTTTCTTTTTTTTATTTAAATTATGTCTTTCCAGTGTTCTCTATGGAAATAAAATCACAGAACTCCCAAAGAGTTTATTTGAAGGATTATTTTCCTTACAGCTACTGTAAGTATTTGATTGTTTCTGATCTGTCGAACCAAATGTTATATTTTGTCAGTGTGCCATTTCATCTTTTCATGGGGGCTTCAGAAAAATTTGACTCAAAATGACATAGATTAATAAAATGGAAAAGATCCTCCTAGTGCTAACATGGTGGACTGTTATTTATTCGAAGACCCAACACTTTGAAATTGTCCCCAAACCTTTCTCTCCACACTGTCACAAATATACTAGTATGAATTTTATCTGCTCTGTCACTTAATGCTTTTACAGTCCCTGCTCTTTGTGAAAATTATCTCATTTGATTTAACAATATTTGGAAAGGAAAAAATATAGTGATATATGTATCCACCTTTGTGCAAAAAAACTCTGCAAGAGTGACAAGCTAGAATAACAGCCCCCAGCACAATGGCAGTGTGCGGAGGCCAGAACATAGCAGTGGCACTCGAACTAATCTTAGTAAGAGATTTCTCTGTAAATCCCTGGATTACATCTTTAAAGACCACTCTGCTTAGACAATAGCTAAAGGTCTCTTTTGCCTCCAAAGAACCATTTACTGTACATATTTATAAGACTAAAATGACCCCAGGTGTTTTAATTAATGCTTATATGAAAAGGAAATTAGACCAAAAAAAATATGCTATTATTAAAACTGGCCCAGCTGCTGTGGATGCAAAGATGAGAGTGATGTAATTACTTCTCTCAACGAGTTCATAGTCAGTCTACTTCACAGTTTTTAAATGTACGATTTTACTTGCATGTGGGATCTAAGGAATAATATAAGTAAACAAACAAAACAGAAACAGACTCATAGATACAGGAAACAGACTGATGGTTGACAAAGTAGAGGGGGTTTGGAGCCTGGGTTAAAAAAGTGAAGGATTGAGTACAGATTGGTAGTTATAAAATAGTTATGAGGGTGTAAATCACAGAAAATATAATCAACATTATTGTAATAATTACGTATGGTGCTGGAAATAGGGGGGGAGGCATTTTATAAAGTATATGATGGTCTAACCACTATGCTATACACCTCAAACCGATATAAAATAATATTGAATGTAAACGGTAATTGAAAAAAATTATAATAGAAAAGTCAATAACACAAAAATAATTTAATCTGGAGTGTTATATTTTTTATAGAGCAGCTGAATGGACTAGTGTCTTATGGCTTTTATTTTTTTGTCTTCATGGTGTTCCTGACCGCAGAGGTTGGGTCTCACCCACCTTCGTCTATGCATACCTCTACATGTAGAGAATCTGTGTAATCACTTTTTAGTGAATAAACATATAGGTACCACTAGCTTTGGGCTTTCTTTCAGCTGTGTGAGCCTTGCTTTGTCCGATAGAACTCCAAATCAGCCTCAGTTATTATAGTTGACATGTCCATGTTGAGAGGAAAAGAAATGTATTTCTCATCGTTTTTTTTTTTCTCAAGGACGGAAACTTGAAGGTAAGTTCAGGAGGCGCTACCCTCTAATCCTCCGACTGTTTGATCACACAGATTACTGAATGCCAACAAGATCAACTGCCTTCGGGTGGATGCTTTCCAGGACCTGCACAACCTGAACCTTCTCTCCTTGTACGACAACAAGCTTCAGACCATCGCTAAGGGGACCTTCTCGCCTCTGCGGGCCATTCAGACCATGTATGTACATGCGGTACGGGTCCTATGTGATGACCGTTATTTTCATCCTCAACGGGGGAGGTGAGTTCCTCGCCAGCCGTGCATCATCGTGTTCTCTGTGTGTTTCCCGAAGGCATTTGGCCCAAAACCCCTTTATTTGTGACTGCCATCTCAAGTGGCTCGCGGATTACCTCCACACCAACCCCATCGAGACCAGTGGCGCCCGCTGCACCAGCCCCCGGCGTCTGGCCAACAAAAGGATCGGGCAGATCAAAAGCAAGAAATTCCGTTGTTCAGGTAATTCCTGACCTCATGTGGCATCATCCCCCCTAATGTCACCAGCTACCGTGGTAACGGGACACCTAGAGACAGTCGGCCTTTGGCTGGATTACCAAATGTTGTAGGAAGATAGATCTTTGTGTTTTAGAGCTATAGAAAAAAATAGAGAGAATCATAAACACAATGCAGATAGCCCTCCTGTGTGGGCCATTTTTTAACACCAGATGAAGCAGGAGAAGCAGTCTGCTGGCCAAGAGAAAAAGATGCATGCCTACTTTACACTGGATTCCTGGGGTCCGCTCTGAACAGGGGACTCTTAGTTAACTCTCAGTGCTTTTGAAGCCTATGAAGTCTCATGTTTGTTGTAGTTTTCTCCAACCAGGAACCCCAGGTAATGAATCATGTTTTCGTGGCTTCAGGAAAGGAACTGAGACTTGGTCACATGACTTGCTCAGGCTCAGAAGTAGGGGGAAATCTCCTGATCCCTTATTGGATCCTGACTTCTCATTTTGCATTCTCTTATAGTATTTTGAATAGGACTGTAAGGATACATTCTCCTCCTCCCCCCTAAAATGCAACCTTTGAACATGTTAGGAATATTACATTTAGTGAGAGAAAGCTAACTCCAGATGCATTGTATTAATATTAAATAGAAAGCTTACTGCATTGAAACTTACTGTTTGCTTTGGTCGAATCTTTTCTGTGTTTGTATGAGAAAGCTAGAGGCCTGGTGCATGCATTCGTGCACAGGTGGGTCCAGCCAGCCCACCCCAATTGGGGCCAATCAGGCCGGGCCGGCCAGAGGGGAAGGGACGTGGGAGGTTGGTGGGCTGAAACCCCACCCCACCCCTGGTCAAACTCCCAGTCGAGGAGACAATTTGCCTATTAATTAGCCTTTTATTATATAGGATACATTCGGTATGTTTTGAGTAATATGCTACCCTATCCCTCCAGGCATAGTTCACATCTGGCAAGTTAATTCAGACTAAAAAGCTAATATCCAGGCAAAGCTGGTTGTTGCCCATGGTTCTAGATATGTTTATTACTTACTATACATTATTATACTTCAGCCGCTGCTGAAAATGTACATTTTCACCAAATTACCTGTAGTAACTTTAGTCCATTCTTAATCTAATATAACTCATATCTCTGCTTGCTGACATTCAGGTACGTCTTCTATTTTTTGTCTCTTTTTTTTTTTATTTAGCTAAAGAGCAGTATTTCATTCCAGGTAGGTTTTGCTCGGTAGTAGGACTAACTACAGACCCCCCCTTTCCTCACCTTAAAAACATAGCTTCTAAAACTCCGATATGCATGCTTTCGAAAGTACAACGGGTGCTGTGTAGATAGATGTACTCTGCATAGATCACTTGTAGCTCTTTCCCAAACACCTGACCTTTGCATGCAGCGTCTGATGTTAGATACTATTAAGCACCCACCTTTCTTCTCCCTCCCTCTCACTTTGGCACATCACCTACAATTTCTCACAGTCGCTAAAACGTTTGAACCTGTGGCCTTCCACTTAAAACCATTTTCTCTCCTTACGTTGTCTATATCTGATCGTTCAACCTGTTTTTAAAATGTAGCTTGTTGAGCTGGTTTTAAAGACAGAGACTCCCTGTTGTCAAAGAGCTAGTTCCACACGAAATCAGCTACCGACACCCAGAACTGTGGCTTTTCAGTCATGGGATTGGCCTTTTTATGGTTCTTGTACTGGAAAACGGGTCGTTTTTGCTTGACGGTGCTTACTGTTGTTCCACTTTTTATGCGAAAACAGCAGCTTCCTGCTGACTGAAACGCACCTGCACTTTCTCTGTGACTCCACATCCTAGCACACCTGGGGTCACAGTTTAACTCCACGAAAGCAACATTGACAGCATCCTGCGAGCATGCAAGTTCTGGGGCGCTGAGTGCCTTGAATAATTTAGGCTGATGAATGAATGATGAAATGTGCTTAGAAAAGTGATTGAAATGTTTTACCACTACAATCCTAACAGGATCAAGGCTGAGGATTCTAGAACTAGCTCTTTGAAATATGTTCTTTATATTTTTTACTTGCTTGCCAATTGCGTAAAATGCCTCTTGACTTGTTTTTTTTTAAATGCTTATATTAAAAAATATATGTCAAGTAGTGATTGATTGGCCACATTTACCATATATTCTAGACTATAATGCATTTCAACATCTATAAATAAAAATATATTATGCAGTGATAATGTGCAAAACCATATCTATTTTTTTAAAGAATTCTGCGTTTGGTCTCTCTTTTAAGGAAATAGGTATTGCTTGCCATTATTGAATTATGATTTGAATAATGTTATGCATTTAACAGATTTTGTTTTATTATTTTGAGCTTGAATGATCAATAATATTTTCTGGCTGCATAAGAAGTAACATGTTGAACAGAGGTTGATTTGCTTTCACGGGCAATCTTTAAAACTCATTATTTTTACCTAATTTTTAAGTAGAAAATCATCTGAAAGCTCTTACACAGAAAAAGTTATATTCTAAACCTATGGGATGAAGCATTTATATTACTTAAATCCTCAAATTATAGCAATTAATATCATTGTTGCCAAATTATTTAATCTATTATTTTTTTAAATATATTTTATTGATTTTTCACAGAGAGGAAGGGAGAGGGATAGAAAGTCAGAAACATCCATGAGAGAGACATCGATCAGCCGCCTCCTGCACACCCCACACTGGAGATGCGCCCACAATCAAGGCACATGCCCCCGACAGGAATCAAACCCGGGACCTTTCAGTCCGCAGGCCGACGCTCTATCCACTGAGCCAAACCGGTCTCAGCTATATTTTAATATACTTCATTGCTTACTATTACACTAAATATATTTTAAATATTTATTTTATTACATAATGTATTATTTTAACCCAGGCATATGCCCTTGACTGGAATCAAACTTGGGATCCTTCAATCCGCAGGCTAACACTCTATCCACTGAGCTAAACCAGTCAGGGTTATTTTAAATATAATTCATTAAGAATTTAGAAATTAATATTTCTTTTCAGCAAATAAAGAACAAAAGTCAGGTTGTTTCAATAAATTCTGATACATTTTTGCCCTTTATTGACAGCAACCAAAACAGGTTTTAGAAAATACTTTATCAGACATCACAACTTAATTGTCAATGTCTGATCATTTAATTTGCATTATTTAAAATAATAATTGTAGAATTTAGAACTCAGAAGAACACTTTTCCCAGCTTTTAATTAAAATTTGAGCCATAACATAAGAACCACTGTCCTTGTATTGATGGTGGGTTATTTTTAATGTAAGACACCTATTGCACCTTTATTTAGCCTTTGTTCCCGGTGTTTTTTTATTTTAATTTTAAAACAAAAGCTTCAACCACAGTACAACAGATTTTCAATCAATGTCATGGCATTAATTTCCAAATGTAGTTGAAACTATTATATTTAGCTTTGAAAACGTTTATCTGATATCCTTTTAACTGAATGACGTTATTTATAAATGGGAAAGGTCATTCAAAAGCATGGAAGCCGCAACCTAAGGATTAATGCAAACGCGCTCATGATAGTCCTTAAAGCTCTCCATGATTCATGTCTCACTTACTTTCACATGTTTACTTGCCTACCACTGTTCTGTGTGGCCTTCTACATATTATCCTGCTAACTCAAAAGAAAATCTATCTTGCAGAGAATTCATCTTTTCAAGGAATTGACAAGGGCTTAATTTATGCTATGCATCTTGGATGCCGTTGCTTTTCCTGCAAGACCCCTTTGCTTCAAAAAAATTTATTAGAAAAGTTTACAAAGCACGTGACATTCCCTGATCATTGCCACAGTAAGACAAGAAGAAAGAGACCTTAGTTAGTTGTATATAGACATATATGCCTATTAATCTTAACAGGGATTACTGTCTTTCTTTCCTTCTTGGTGATTTTTAATTTTACAGGAGTTCACCATTTGGGCTGTAAGTAAAAGCGTCTGATCTGAAACATACTGTACTTTTCTTTTCAATCCTGATGTACCTTCTAGTCTCGATCTTTTGTGCCCTTTCTTCTCCCCACTCCCCCCAACTCTCCTCCCAAGAAGAAACCACGGATCTTTTGAGCTTCTCTGTTGTCCTCGTAGCTCACGTCCCACTTCTTCCTGAATGTTGATCCCGAAAGGCTGTTGATTCCGTCCTTCCACTCTGAGGCTTGGGGGAGACAGTTTTCTGTGTAGCCCCCTCTGTGTTCCCAGGAACCCTGGGTAGTAAGGCTCTCCCTGCGGTCCTAGACCTTCTGTGGGAAGAAGTGCATGTCACATACACACGACGACATCTCCAGAACGTCTGTAGCTTCTTTCCTGCTTCCCTTCATCTTTCCTCTCCGTCTTACCCCTGGCCTAGTGGATGGTGTAGTGATGATGGAGCGAGATTTTCTGTTGTGCTTGATCTAACCATGTGGTTGCCAGGTATGAGTAAAACATGGTTCCGTCAAGCACCATGGAACGTCGCGCAGCTTTCTACAGCATGGCAAGCTGCTGAGGCTTAAATCGGGATTGACTGGGTCTCTCTTGATAAAAATCAAAATGCAAAAAAAACAAAAAAAAATGCAAAAAAAAAAAAAAGAGGGCCTTGGAGGCATTTCTGAAGAGTACGTGAGAGGGAGAGAGCAATCAAAGACCGTAGACAAATTAAAAACCTGAGAACATCGATTTGCCTGGGAAAAAAAACCTTAATTTTAAAGTGGTATACAGGGAGATGTGGATGACTGGATACAGTTTCAATTCTCGACTCGGAGAAAAAAAAAAAAATCCGTTGAACGATGACTAGCCATTGTGTGCTTAGCTGTCAAATAGGCTGGAATGGCTCAGAACCGGATCAGCAGACAGTACCGCTGTGAAAAGCTCATCTCTATTAATGTTCTCCTGTCCTGTGAATCTAGTTACTCTTTTTTTTTTCCAGCAAATTCCAAGCCCTTGTTTTAACCCTCTCCTGACATCCATTGACCAAATTCCCCCAAGTTGTCTCCCTGCTGCATAATCTGTAGTTACCTTCCTTTTTTTCTTCCTCCGACAAATTAACAAGCATTCTGACCTTGAGACTCAGTATCTCTTTTATTTTATCTCTCTTGGCTTAACTCCTCCATAGGTACAGAGGATTATCGATCAAAATTAAGCGGGGACTGCTTTGCAGACTTGGCCTGCCCTGAAAAGTGCCGCTGCGAAGGGACCACCGTCGATTGCTCCAATCAAAAGCTCACCAAAATCCCAGACCACATTCCGCAGTACACGGCCGAACTGTAAGTCCCTCTCCCCCCAGAATCCCAGACCCCACCCCCAGTGCACATTCCCAGTCCACATTCCCTGGGACACATTCTCCAGTATACTGCAGAACTGTAAGTCCCTTTTCTACAGCATCTAGGTCGGAATGGAGGAAAGAAAAGCATCACAATAATGGGGTTTTTGTCTTTGCCTTTTATTCTCAATAATTGCATTGATCTTTGTTAATACACATTTGCATAACTCATATATATATAGATAGATATAGATATAGATATAGATATAGATATAGATATAGATATAGATATAGATATAGATAGATATAGATGTAGATGTAGATGTAGATGTAGATAGAGATATAAATTCTCATCTGAGGATATGTTTATTGACTTTAGAGAGAGATGAAGTGGGAAAAAAAGAGAGAAATATTGGTGTGAGAGAGAAACATCCATCAGTTGCCTCCTAGATGAGCCATGACCCGGGATCGAACCTGCAACTTAGGCATGCGCCATGCCCGGGAATCTACCCCATGACCTTTTGGTGTATGGGATGATGCTCCAACTAACTGAGCCACCCAGTCAGGGCCAAGAATATTTTAGAGGCTATCTTACTTCTTCTTTCTGGCCCAAGATATAATTACAGGAATTAACTTGTCTCCCATAGATCCAGCTAGTACCTAGTTAATACTGCTACTAATAGCATTCACCTGATAGTTCATTCTTAAGCATTATTTATGCCCAAGCCCATTTCTAAACAACGCGTAAGTGTTTTTGCATAGTTAGCCTTTACAGCAACCCTATGAAGTAGTTTGAGACTCACCATTTTGACTGTTCATTATGAATTGAAAGAGATAGGCTTTTTTATCTGCTTTATTATTATCTCCATGACTCCTGGCTGGCAGGATTCGGTGATTAGGAGGTATTAAAACACAAAGGGTAGCATAGCAGGAAAAGCTGCAAAGACAGAGTGTGATCAGATTTCTATTTATCACCCTCACAAAGGGCTGCTGAAATACGTTCGTTGGATCATTTATAGGTACGACGCTGTGGATGTTTTGCCTTTTTACTGACTTTTCCAAGGGAGACGTTTAATGTTAGTGTTCTGAAAAAGCCAAGGAAAGCCTGGTGAAATCTCATCGTTTTCCGCACATCGTGGCCATGTTTCTATGTAGCACCATCTGGTATCTGTCATTATCCACTTTGCGTAGTTGCTTGTCTTTCTGTGCATGCATAATCCTTTTGTCTTCACTGCGAGTACGGCCCCTCCTTGGCAGGGACTGTGTTTTATAGTCGATCTCCCGCTGTGTCTATGCTCGTGCCTGTTACTTAATGAATTTTGAGCAATTGGAATAATTAAAAATAATGTAACGCTTTCAGGGAGATGACAGAAACCGGCTCCCTGTGAGGATAGTGGGGCTTTTATATTCCTGGGAGTTCCTTAAAGCTATTTCGAAGCTCCAGGACTTCTAGAAAGGCATGGAGACCTTGCAGCCAAACCCCCGAACTCAGTTTTTACAGTCATGTTGGGAGCTACGCTTATTGCTAATAATACTACAAACAGTAAATCCAAACCCCATCTTCCAGCATGAGAATACATTGAGGAGGCTCACTGATGAATCAAGAATTGTATCAGAAGCAGCGTCTAATTGTTGTTTTCCAGCAGGAGCCCTGTGTATGTTAAGAAATTAAGAATTTTTTTTTAATTATACATTTAAAAATTAGCACCTGGAAGAAAATATTTGCAAACCATACCCTGTTTCCCCAAAAATAAGACAGTGTCTTATATTAATTTTTGCTCCCAAAGATGCGCTAAGTCTTATTTTCAGGGGATGTCTTATTTTTCCATGAAGAAGAAGGCGGTACACATTTATTGTTGAGCAAAAAAAAAAAAAGGAAATTTATTACCTGTAGACGGTCCGGTAGTCATTGTCATTAAAAACCAGCTCACTGATTGGCCGCAATGCAGCCGGAGCTGTTCACGCAGTGCGAGGTCTCTTGAAATCAGGAGTCAGATGCCTTACGATAGCTTTGGGGCCTTCTATTCCAGGGAGGCCTTATGTTTGGTGGAGGCCTTATTATCGGGGAGGTCTTATATTCTGGGGGATGCCTTATATTACAGCGAGAGGCAAAACTGGAAGTAGGTCTTATTTTCGGGGGATGTCTTACTTTCAGGGAAACAGGATATGCACTATGATAAAAGACTTCTTCCATAATAAATAAGGAATTCTTACAATTTAACCATAAAATTAAGAAATAAAAATGTGTATTATCCAATTAAAAGTAGTCAGGATATGCTAACTGACTGCCCACCCCCTCAAAGATGGTGGAACCCACAGCCAATAGAAGGGAATATGCTAATTGACTACCCTGTCCTCAAAGATGGTGGCTCCCACAGCCAATGAGGAGATAATATGTTAATTGACTGCCACACCCTCAAAAATGGTGGTGCCCATAGCCACAAAGATGGCAGCACCCAGTACCCTCAGCCCCTAGTTACCCAGGGCCAGCCCAAGGTGCAGGCAAGCCTTAAATAGCTTTAAGGAACTCCCAGGAATATAAAAGCACCACTATCCTCACTGGAAATGTCCATATCCTTGTATGGACATTCTCCAAAGAAGATATACAAATGGCCAATAAGCACATGAAATACGCTCAGTATCAATAGGCCTTAGGGAAATACAAACAAAACCACAAAGCAGTAACACTTCACACCCCCTAGAATGGCCATTAAAACAAACACACAAAAATAACAATAATAAATGAGAGAAATAGGTCCCCTCATACATCGCTGCTAGGACTGTAAAATAATGCAGGCCCTTGGGAAAGAAAAATTTGGCTGTTTCTCAGTTAAACCTCAATTTCCCGTGTGACCCAGCAATTTCACACAGATGTAAGAAGTGAAAATAGATGTCCACAGAAAAACTCTGCACTGATGTTCAGAGCAGCATTATTTATAACTAGAGGCCCTGTGCATGAAAATTCATGTACTGGAGGGATTGGGGGTCCCTCAGCCCGGGTACCCTCAGGGGCAGGAGGTGACCTGGCAATCGGGAAGGCGATGCCCCATCACACCTCTGCTGCTACCACTACCGGCAGCATAAAGTCTCAGCTGGCCCTGGTTACCTGACCTTCAGCTGGCCTTGGGCAGCTGGGCAGCTGCCATCCAAGGCTTGCCTGCACCTTGGGCTGGCCCTGGGTAACTAGGGGCTGAGGGTACTGGGTGCTGCCATCTTTGTGGCTATGGGCACCACCATCTTTGAGGGTGTGGCAGTCAATTAACATATTATCTCCTCATTGGCTGTGGGAGCTACCATCTTTGAGGACAGGGTAGTCAATTAGCATATGCCCTTCTATTGGCTGTGGGTTCCACCATCTTTGAGGGTGGGGCAGTCAGTTAGCATATTCCCTCCTTATTGTCTGTGGGCGCTGCCATCTTTATTAGGTAAGATAATCTAAAAGTGAAAGCAACCCAAATCTTCATTCACTGATAAATGAATAAACTTAATGTGGTATGTCCATACAATGGAGGAGTATTTGGCCGTAAAAAGGAATAAAGTATTTATAAATGTTAAACTTGGATGAACCTTGTAAACATTATTCAAAGTAAAAAAACAAATAAAACACACACACACACACACACACACACACACACAAGACCACATTTAGTATGATTCCATAATATGGAATGATCAGAATGAGAAAATCCATGGAAACAGAAAGTATATCAATGGTGGCAAAGAAGTGAGGTAGCATGAGACCAAATTGAGGGTGACTAATAATGGGTATGGGATTTCTTTTTTGGGTGATGAATATATTCTGGAATTAAGTAGTAAAAACAATGTCACAATTTTGTGAATATACGAAACACCACTGAACTATATACATCAAAAGGGTGAACTTCATGGCATATACATTGTATAACACTAAAGCCTTTAAAGAACATAAAAAAAATTATGGAGCAAGTGATTAGGAAAAAATGGTCTAGAATGATTTCTTAGAAATGGGACTAAAAATAAAGCTTGTGATATGAGAGTTTAATCTGATTTTCAACTATTGGCTTCCTCTGCTAGGTGCTTCTTATATATTTTATTTTGATCATTAAAATTTGAGTGAAATGGGAAAAATTCAGTACAGTTGGCTTTGCATAGTCTTGGGTTCTACATCAGCAAATTTAAACAACCTTAGACCAAAAATATTTTTTTAAAGTTACTTTGCAGCTGACATGTCCTACTCCCACATAGTTAGGCCTACAGTGGTGGTCTATTCTGAAGGTGTAGCATCTACAGGCATATTTCCTTGTTTTTATTCTCTAAACAATACAACATAACATCTATGTAGCGTGTGCCTTGTATAAGGTATTATAAGTAATCTAGAGGTGATTTCATGTAATCAGGAAGATGCGTGGAAGTTACATGCAAATACCTCATCATTTTATATAAGGGACTTGA
This sequence comes from Lasiurus cinereus, assembly GCA_011751065.1. NCBI lineage: Eukaryota > Metazoa > Chordata > Mammalia > Chiroptera > Vespertilionidae > Lasiurus > Lasiurus cinereus. The sequence goes on from JAAGEH010002528.1 coordinate 3,202,045, forward strand.
GCACCCATGGATTTTGGTACGTCTGGGGGTCCTGGGACCAGTCTTCCATGGATATTGAGGGAGTGAGGGCATTTCCCACAGAGCATCCATGATAAGTGTCCTATGGCTTACTTCAGGCTCATCATTAAATAATGGTATCCCCTGTATGAGAGATAAAAACACAATCCCTTCATGACCCTGGTGTTGAAACGCTGCTCTTTCTCTTTCCCTAGGCGCCTCAATAATAATGAATTCACCATGTTGGAAGCTACAGGAATCTTCAAGAAACTTCCTCAGTTACGTAAAATGTAAGCCGTGCATTAGCCATCTTTGTGAATTTCTGTTGAGTTTTTTTTGCTTTTTTTCCCTACCCCTTGGCAGTTTTATTTCAATTTCTTTGGAAACTGGGAGATATAAGAAATGCAGAGAAATATTCCTGTAATGACTACCGGTGGCACAAACTGAGGGTCATCTCTGAGAGGAACCAGAATAATTGGCCTTTTTCTGGATATTCCAATGGCGTCTTTCTGTAGCTCGGACAGCTGGTCGGCTGTGGGCCCACAGCAGGAATCCAGCATCTAAGCACATGGGATGGGGGGGCGGAGGCAGTCATGTGTTGTAACTTCCTGTGCTATTCCCCAAACTCGCACTGTTATTTCTCTTTCAGCACTTTCATGGCAACTATTTGACTTTTTGCCTCATTAAACTTTCATTAGGAGTTTAGTCAAAATTAATAATTGCTCAACTGGCTTGAGAGCTCATCTGTGTGACTGCATATCTACAACTCATAATTCAAAATAATTTTCTCAGCTCAGCAGTTTCAGCAACATTCAGAATGCCACTCCATCCCCCTGAGAATGGGGGCAGGGAGCCTCCTCATCGGAGAGAGGGAAGGAACACTCTTCCCTGATATCTTCCATGATATCTTTTATATATGTAACCGGTGCATGGTCACATGGACTGTAAGAGCAGAGAGGACTAAAACTACTTTTGTGCGCTTGACCCCCTTGCTACATACTGCTCCCCAACTAGTTTCTACTTGCTTAGTGATCCTCCTTTCTCTCTGACATGAACTACTCTTTTCTGTTGTTGTTTAGCTAGAAGGTTCCCTTCTATGCAATGTGTATTAATTGAGAATCTACTGTGGGCAATGTTCTGAGAGGCATATAATGATATGTAAAAATGACCCTTGTTCTGTGGATATTCCTGGTCTTGGAATGAGCCATGAGAGAGAGAAAGAGGGAAGGTATAGAAAGGTGTTGTCTCAACTGGACAACAGGCAAACACGTTGTAGTCTTTCATATCACACAACATTCTGACCCATTTTTACATGAGAAGTTTCACTGGGAAAAAACTTATATTCGGATATATCTCTGATGCTGTCTAAATGCTGGCATATTTTAGTCCGTCTTCCTTTTTTTAAAATATATTTTATTGATTTTTCACAGAGAGGAAGGGAGAGGGATAGAAAGTCAACAACATCGATGAGAGAGAGACATCGATCAGCCGCCTCCTGCACCCCCCACACTGGAGATGTGCCCGCAAGCAAGGGACATGCCCCCAACCGGAATCGAACCCGGGACCTTTCAGTCCGCAGGCCGACGCTCTATCCACTGAGCCAAACCAGTTTTGGCAGTCTGTCTTCCTTTTTACTCGGTTGCCTTCTTTTAGCCATTAATGCATTCAACACTTCTTAATCAGGGGCATATCTTTGAAAAGTTCCTTATTAAGTTTTGCGGCAAACCAAGGTTGATGCAACTCAATACCTGACCTCAAGAATGGTGCACTCCTGGACACCCATTCAGATCACGTGGCCAATGACCAGGCTGTATTTTTCACCGTAAACATTGCCCTCAGGAGTGCGATGGCTTTGTCCTGGTGGAATCCCGAAGCTGTGTTCCTTCAGAGCCCTGGGTGGGGCAGAAATTGGAGATGGTGGGAGACGGTTCAGTAGCAGAAAATGATCAAACATGATGTCGCCGTGCCCGCATTGGGAGAGAGACATCATGTCAAACCCGTGTTTCCATGCTTTTTCTTCAGAAACTTTAGCAACAACAAGATCACCGACATTGAAGAGGGAGCTTTCGAAGGAGCATCTGGTGTAAATGAAATCCTTCTCACGAGTAATCGCTTGGAAAATGTGCAGCATAAAATGTTCAAGGGATTGGAAAGCCTCAAAACATTGTAAGTGTTCTCACTGCGTTGTGATTCTTCCGCAGGATTGTCCTCTATGGTCATTACAGTCCTGGGAGGGGAGGGAGGTTCCATTCTTCCTTGTTGTCCCAGTCATATCTCTCTCTCTCTCTCTCTCTCTCTCTCTCACACACACACACACACACACACACACACACACACACGCTTGCGGATGCAGATCTGTCTGTTGCTCTAATACCCTGACTTTAGCATGTTGCCTGCAAAAGGGTCTCTCCTGGCTGCAGTTCTACAACGAGAAGGTCTTTGCTCCACTCCCTGTGAAGCTTTGGCTCCTCTGAGCAGCCTCAGAACAGGGGTTCTTCTTCCTTTTCCTCAAGTACCTCCTTCGAAGACTCTGTCTTGGACCCAGGTCTCTGGCTTATGCATCTGCTCCAGCCCCCTGGCTGCCCTGCAAGGTCTTAGCGCAAAAGACACTGACTGGTATCGGAACTTTTACTGCCAGTTTCAAAGCGAACACGCCAAGGGTCACGTGTACTGACTTACCCAGGTTGTGGGCTTGGGGAAGAGAAATTCTGTGTGTTTCTAAACGGCTGCTGTCTAAGAAGGATGGAATTGGGTTGATTCCTAAGGACAGCGCTCTGAGTTATTTGAATGTCCACAGAGCACGTGTGTACCTTTTATCATCTCCAAAGGATATCATTATGGTTGACGAAAGCGGTGGCTCGAACGTTGGGAGAGACACAAAGCAAACTCTGGAGACAGCAGGGAACGCTTTGTCACCAAGCTGCAGGCCTTGGCAATAGCAGAGGAGAGAGGCCCCAACTCCTCCGTCTCCCCTAAACCCTGTCCTCTCCTACAGCCCCAGAGCCACAACCAGGGCCCTGAGTGCCTAGAAGTCCAAAGCCTACTCTTTTTTTTTTTTAATATATATTTTTATTGATTTTTTACAGAGAGAAACGGAGAGGGGTAGAGAGTCAGAAACATCGATGAGAGAGACATCGATCAGCCTTTTCCTGCACGCCCCCTACTGGGGATGTGCCCGCAACCAAGATACATGCCCTTGACCGGAATCGAACCTGGGACCTTTCAGTCCCCAGGCCGACGCTCTATTCACTGAGCCAAACCGGTTTCGGCCAGAGCCTACTCTTTATCACAGGCAGAGAGCTTCCCTCCAGCCAGGGGGGATGTCACTAGCACCCCAGCTTCAAACTCCGCTGAGCAGCCGCTGCCCAAGGAAGTGGGATTGTGGTCCTTGAGGAACAGCCTGGAACCTAACCATCCGGCAGGACCAGCTGCCACCTGCTGACCCCTCTCGTGGATATCTTGGAGTTCCTTCAAGATCTGATGCAAATATTCAAATAGTTCTTCAGCCTTTTATGACAGAGAGAATGAGTGTGTAGAAGGCAGAAAGGGTATACCCTGGTGGCTGCATCCACTCCTTCCCCGCTCCCCACTCCAAAGCTCTCTCAGGTGACTCAGCGAAACCCAGATCCTGCAAAAAGCAGAATTATTCCTTCTCAGACAAGAGTCAAGGAACTTGGGGGCAATAGGGGTGACTTGTCATTGGAACCTTCTCCTCGAATGGACAGCAGAAGGGGCAGGAACTGTAAATCCATCTGTATTGGTCAATCCTGGGCTGCCTTCATGAGAATCCGTACCAGATGACTCAAACAACAAGAATTTGTTTTCTCACAGTTCTGGAAGTCCAAGGTCAAGGTGCTGAGAGGGTTGGTTTCTGGCCAGGGTTCTTTTGTTGGCTTTCAGATTGCCGTTTTTTCACTGTGTTTTTGTTGACTTTTCCTCTGTGTCCTTTTCTCTTACAAGGACATCAGTCCCATCCTCTGAGGGCCCCATTGATAAGATCTCATGTAACCTCATCTACCTCCCGAGAAGCCCTATTTCCAATGCCATCACATTGGGTATCAGGGTTTCAACATAGGAATTGGAGAGGAACACAGCTCCGTTCCTCACACCACAGCAAAGACCTTATCAAAGCATTTCTTCTGACTGGTTTCATTCACAAGATTCCTCTTTCTCCTTCATTGTGTTTTTAGCCCTGTTTTTGTGCCTCTTAAGTTTTGGCAGCTCAGCCAGACATCCAACTGGCTCGCTACTGAATCCCTCTGTACCACAATGACCATAATGGAGCATTCAGAGCCAAGCTTGGTGTAGGCACAGGCCTCCAGCAGGTTTATCTGGACCTTACATTCTGCTCAGTGGTAACCTTCAGCTTGGAGTTATACAGATTTTTGCAAGACACCCTTACTGCCCCCCAGAGTTCTTAACCCTCCAGTACTACTAAACCTCTTAGCAGTCCATGCCCATACTTCAGTGAGTCTTGGTTTGAATCCCCGTTCACAGGTGGGGAGTTTGTAGTGACAGAAAGCAAAGCTTTCTTCAACTCCTTCCAGCATTCCTCACCCAACAAGACTGAGACCAAGTGCTCTTTATTCCTTACGGTGAAGGTGATGCTGATAGAAAACCTTCTGCCGCTCCTTTGTGCCCTCTTCATGAGGGCATCATCCCTTCTTCTTACCCATGACTTGGCAGCATGCGGAAGTGGATGTTTCTTATTTATCCTAGGATACTCTAGGACTTTAAAGGAACACTTTGGTGTTCATTTGTCCTGCCTTTTTTTTTTTCCATCCTGCAATCTTCAGAGTCATCAACTCCAGTTTAGAAAAATTAAGGAAAAAAATGAACTTTCCAGCATTTCTGAGTAAGACTTATGGCAACGATTCATTTTGATATAGGGATTTTAGAAACCTTCTGGAATTTCTCTAAGCCCCACAAATAATCAGTTTAGAAAAAAAGAAATCAAGAACAGAGCCAACACTTGAGCTGAGACCAGTTTGGCTTAGTGGTGCAGACTGAAAGGTCCCAGGTTCGATTCCGGTTGGGGGCATGTATCCTGGTTGTGGGCACATCTCCACCGTGGGGCATGCAGGAGGCGGCTGATCGATGTCTCTCTCTCATCGATGTTTCTGACTTTCTATCTCTCTCCCTTCCTCTCTGTAAAAAATCAATAAAAAAATATTTAAAAAAAAAAGAAGAACAGAGCCAACACTTGAGCACAGTGTTCATTCTGTTAATGGCAATGACCAAAAAAAAAGTCAGAATTGTTTAAAGAGAAGACCCATTTCCATTTCACTGGGAACCACTGGGATCTTTATCGCTTCTTTTAAGTCCTGGTCTCAAAACAATGAAACAGTTTTCATAATTCAAATTACGTGCGCAAACTGTGCATGTTCCGTCGAGTTGGACTCCCCCCGCTGATGTTGACATTGACGTGGCCTGTGGGTCCTTGAGATGCCCTTAGTCCCTCATCTGCTGTGGGTTTTGATTCTGTTCTGCCTCCTTCCTCTTCAACCTTCAATGCAGCACTGCGGTGAATACACAGATCTCAGGCCTTTAGGGCTTAGAGAGCTGGAGGCGCCTCGGGACGTTATGTAATCAGGCAAACAAAAGGATGACATCCGGGGACGCATCCTGTCCTCATCAGGTGGGCTGGGAACCCGCACCCAGGCTCACCTTGCTTTCTGTAAAGGAGTGCAATCATTGTTTTCTTCTTGCATGAGGCTTTCAGTACAGAGCCACAGAGATTCCTCATGACCAGAAAACATTCAGGAAACAGTCCCGATTGCCACAGATTTGCCAAGAGGGGTTCTCTCGCTCCTCACATAGGCACCAGTGGTGGCCTGCTGCTTTATCTCCATAACCACGTTCTCTTGCCCCCTCAGGATGTTGAGAAGTAATCGCATCAGCTGCGTGGGGAATGACAGCTTCATCGGGCTGAGTTCAGTGCGGCTGCTTTCCTTATATGATAATCAAATCACCACCATTGCACCGGGGGCCTTTGACACTCTCCATTCCTTATCCACTCTGTGAGTATGAAAAATCGTCCTCATTTGTGGATTGCCGAGGCCGCGGCGTTACATTTATTACTTTCATTGATAGCACTTTAATGCACTGGTAGGCATTTCATAAAAATGTGATCAAGGATTAAGTGGCGGCGTTTTGTTTTTGTTTTGTTTTGAAGACAAATGTCTTCATGTTAAACTTACTTTAACTTTCTCTAAAAAGATTACCTACTATCTTATATGAAAATATAACCAAGATCATAGTAGTGTTCAATCAGGTTTTTTTTTTTAATAATAATACGCGATGGCTTCATTTAGAAATTTTAATTTTGTGATAACTTGACTGTGCTGCCAGCAAAGGAAATGCTGTCGATGTCCCCGAGTGTCCCTGCACGAGCGTCTCTTCAGGATAAGTGTCATCCAAACAGAGTTGATAGAGTCCTTTCCACCGCCTGATACTCAAGGGCCATTCACAATCACAGGGGCTGCATCGAGGGGACCTGACCAGCAAAGAAGGGCTGTGCACTAGAGGGCGTTAACTGTGACCTTAGGAAAATATTAAAGAGATCAATTGAGCTTTTCCAGAAGGACATTTTATGTAGGTTTAGACACAGAACTCGGAAAGTGTCACACACACACACACACACACACACACCCCTCCAAACAATGCATCGCAGGCATATTGCCTATCGGTATATTAGAAGGGGTGTTTGAAACTTTAAATCTGACAAATGAAATCAAATTTCCCAGTAATGGTGACATACTAGTCTAACTCCAAAGGTAGTTAGAAAGAACAAAAAAAGAAGGGGTGGGGGGAGGGGAAAGCATGTTCAACCTAGCTCACGTCGCTGCAGAAATCATTTGAGGCAAGCATCCCACCATCAGGAAAGCGCTTAAACCCCTTCCCACACAAAACGTGACACTTTACATGGGGTGACTAATTCGTGCATATTAAACATGGCATGTTTATAAATAATGGCATCGTCGATAGGTTTGCGCGGAAGTGGGGAGATGCCCAAAGTGCGGAGATTTGTGGAAGGGAATTCATTTTCATAACTGGCAGTTAATCAACTCAGCTGTCAGCTTCGAGGGGAAACCTGTTCTCTTGAGAAAATAAGAAATGGAAATTGGGAAATGACAAATTAATGAAATCGCTGTTGTCAGGTTAAACTCAATAATATGAGGTAATCAGCCTTCATCTTGATAGGAAGTTGCTGCATTATCAGGGCAGGGGAGGCTGACAGCAGCCCGGGCCTCAGACAAGTTGAAATGATCTCTTAATGAGCTCTCCCTCAGGATCCACCGCCTAAGCCCTAAATTGCTGCCTTCGCTTGATTTTTCCCCGCATGAAATTATTTGGAAAGAATTCTGCATAGGGAAGTCTTGTTATTTTGTAAATTTTACACATAAATCCTTTAGCGTAAAAAAAAAAGAAGTGCATCCCATATACAGTGGTACCTCGAGATACGAGTGCCCTAACATATGAGATTTTTGAGATACGAGCCATCGAGCGGGCGATTTTTGCTTGGAAATACGAGCAACATTTGAGATAGGAGTAATCGTGCGGATTGGCCGGCTGCACAGGACCCACCAGTTTACCGAGACTCGAGCATCTCATAGTTTCCCACGCCTCAAGGTTACAGAACGAATTAAACTCGCATCTCGAGGTACCACTGTATTGTGATGGGGTATGAATTGGGGACTGGAGGGTAATAAGAAACCTAAGGACCCATTTCAGCAGAAACCCTATGGGAACTGGGGGTTTGGAGAAAGAAGCAGGCGAAACCCTGACTGAGCTCGTCTGCTCCGCTTTGCATGCGACGCTCAGGAACCTCCTGGCCAATCCTTTCAACTGCAACTGCCACCTGGCCTGGCTGGGAGAATGGCTCCGGAAGAAGCGCATTGTGACGGGCAACCCCCGCTGCCAGAAACCCTACTTCCTCAAAGAGATCCCCATCCAGGACGTGGCCATTCAAGACTTCACCTGCGACGACGGTAAGAACCGGCGGTCCCCGGGCGTCCAGGGGATGAGCTGATCTGAAGGGGGCAGCTGTCCCAAGAGGGTCCTTGCGCATCCTTGTAAGTGCTTTGCTCCGTTTTAGCCAGAGGACACTTCCTTTCTCAGCCGGCACCTTCCTACCCAAACCTCCTTGGTGCTTTTGAAGGCTGTAGATTTTCCAGTTTCCAACTGGCGGTCGGTACTGTTTTACAGCTTCCTTCTAACATTTCTTTGTTACCCTAAGCCAGCGGTTCTCAACCTGTGGGTCTCGTTGGGGGTCGAACGACCCTTTCACAGGGGTCGCCTAAGACCATCAGAAAACACCTATTTCCCATGGTCTTAGGAACCAACACACCGCTCCTCAGTGCAGCAAAGTGTAGCAACGTAGTTTACTGTTGTCACATGAAGACTGTTACCCATGCTACACCACGATTCAAGACAACATTTCATTTATTTGTCATTAGAAATATTTCACAATATATAATTACATATTGTTTTTGTGATTCATCACTATACTTTATGTTCAATTTGTAATAATGAAAATACATCCTGACTATCAGATATTTACATTACAGTTCATAACAGTAGCAAAATTACAGTTATGAAGTAGCAACAGAAATAATGTTATGGTTGGGGGTCACCACCACATGAGGAAGGTTGAGAACCACTGCCCTAAGCATCTCTTCTCGGAACTCTCGTTTCCCAATGAGAAAAGCCATTGGCTTCTCAAAGAGAAATGCTAGTCAATCCAACAAAAGCAGTAATTTTCGCTTTTTCCTGCACTCGCTGTGTCATGGCACTTTATTGGAGGAACCCTGTCAGTAGGCGAGACAGGTTCTGTGATCATTGCCGGTGAATGCAGAACTTATTTGAGCTCATGCTTTAGTAGGTGGTACCCTGCCCAGCCGGTGTGGCTCAGTGGTGGAACATTGACCTAGGAACCGGAAGGTCAGGGTTTGAATCCCAGTCAGGGCACATGCCCAAGGTGGCTGGATCCCCAATGTGGGGCATGCAAGAAGCAGCCGTTCAGTGATTCTCTCTCATCATTGATGTTTCTCTCTCTCTCTCCCTTCTCAGAAATCAATAAAAAGATACTTTTTTTTAAATGAGGGACCCACATCATTTTTGCGAAACATTTGAAGTAACTCTGTCTCTTTATGTCTCTTCACATCCGTCTCCTTAATTCATTTAACACATATATCCTAATTAAAAGTGTGATTTATATAAATAACTGTACAAAGACAGTAACTATTTTTTTAATTTTTTTATTAATGTGTTACATGTATACATATCTTCCCATTGCCCCCCCCCCGGGCATGCCCTAACCCCCCAGTGTCTTGTGCTCATTGGTTATGACAAAGACAGTAACTATTATCATGGTATTGATGATGCACATTGGACATTATTTTCTGGAATTCTGGCCTAGGGTGTCTGGAAATGGAGCTGTATGAAACGTATGGTGTCTATAAATCCTTACCGCCCTCCACCTGGGTGATCATACGGCCTGAGATGGGTGTTTGTTGTGTTCATTTAAAGCCATAAAATCATCTCTAGCCTCTTCCACGCTGCAAATTCCTGTATGTCTTTTGGCAACTCAGGGAATGACGACAATAGCTGTTCGCCGCTGTCCCGCTGCCCCGCCGAGTGCACCTGCTTGGACACCGTGGTCCGATGTAGCAACAAGGGCTTGAAGGGTTTGCCCAAAGGAATCCCCAAAGACGTCACTGAATTGTAAGTAACGCGTGTCTCTCTCTCCTTTCTGAACAGTTATTATGTCATACTCCAAGGGAAATGGGCTTCATGCCAGAGTTTTTACAGTCCTGTTTGCAGATTGCATTCGAGGGGCCATTAATAAAACCTTAAATACAGTGGTACCTCGAGATACAAGTGCCCTAACATACGAGATTTTTGAGATACGAGCCATCGAACAAGTGATTTTTGCTTTGAAATACGAGCAACATTTGAGATAGGAGTCATCGCGCAGATCGGTCGGCTGCACACGACCCACCAGTTTACCGCGACTCGAGCGTCTCATAGTTTCCCACGCCTCAAGGTTACGGAACGAATTAAACTCGTATCTCGAGGTGCCACTGTACTACAAAAGCTAGATTGGAGACGTTGGGGAAGGCCGATTGTGTGTGTTTGTCTGCTCTCACTGCAGGATTTCTCAGCGCCTTTCTTATGCCAAGGAGCACTGTGGAGCTCCAAGAGAGGATGGGAAAGGGTGAGGTAGCTCCCATTCTTATTTGTTCCTCTAGCCCTTTCCCCATGGAATATGTTGCAAGGCTAATGTCCCACCCAGTGCACCGTGGAAAGTGCTGTATATTCAGTTCATCTACAGCAGTGGTTCTCAACCTTCCTAATGCCACGACCCTTTAAGACAGCTCCTCATGTGGTGGTGACCCCCAACCATAAAATGAATTTCGTTGCTACTTCATAACTGTAATTTTGCTACTGTTATGAACTGTAATGTAAATATCTGATATGCAGGATGTATTTGCATTGTTACAAATTGAACATAATTAAAGCATAGGGATTAATCACAAAAACAATATGTAATTATATATTGTGAAATATTTCTTTCTAATGACAAATCAATGAAATTTTGTCTTGAATCGTGGCGTAGCATGGGTAACCGTCTTCATATGACAACAGTAAACTACATGGCTACACTTTGCTACACCGAGGAGCGGTGTGTTGGTTCCTAAGGCCATGGGAAATAGGCTTTTTCCGCTGGTCTTAGGTGACTCTTGTGAAGGGGGTCGCGACCCACAGGTTGAGAACCACTGACCTACAGTGTTGGGACATGACATTTGGTTAAGTATCCCTTATCCCTGTGTCTCCTGGGAGAACATCTCACCATAGGTGGTCCATTAACATCTGGGAGGCGGGAGACGCTGACATCATCCTTAAAAAATAATGCGTGGCTGCCCTTTGCTCTTGAATCGGAGTCCCTCGGTTTGTAAAGGGTATGTGCGGCCATTTAGCTCTGACATTCTCATTACTGACCTTTACCTACGGATTCCATGGCCAGTGCCCACTATCCTGACACCAAGCGCCACCCACTCCTCCCTGGCTGCTTCGTGCTCTGCGGTGTGTGTGTGGAAAATGGAGTAAGTCAGAGGCTAGACTGCTCAAATGGCAACGCATGCGTGCTCTATTCCCTTCCTTCATCTGGGTGCCAAGGCCATGTACACATGCCTGGCGTGCGTTCCAGTCATTCTGCCTCGTTGATTTTTGTCTGTATGGACCCGTACATCAATAACGATTTCAGTCCAGCCCTAATTCCTGCAAATCCGTACCTGTCATTAATGCGGATGCATCCAAGCACCCCCAGTGAGCAACTCTGATAAACTTTGGGCCACGCAGGAGCATTTTTTTAAAAATACATTTTATTGAGTTTTTGCAGAGAGGAAGGGAGAGGGATAGAGAGTTAGAAACATCGAAGAGAGAGAAATACTGATCAGCTTCCTCATGCACACACCCTACTGGGGATGTGCCCACAACCAAGGTACACGCCCTTGATCGGAATCAAACCTGAGACCTTTTAGTCTGCAGGCCGATGCTCTATCCACTGAGCCAAACCGGTTTCGGCCACGCGGAGCATTCTTAATGAGGTTTAAGAAGATGCTACCTCACTTGTCAAAAGTCTTGTTTTCAAATCCTGTGCAGTTCTGTGAATCTCAGTTTGGTCCCGAATGGACCACTTAGACAGAAACCGTGTGATCTTAGCATGTGTGCAAAGAAGGTCCCTCTCAGAGAGGAACAGTTGTGAGGTGAGCGGTTTCTCTCTCTGACTACCGTTACAGTTGTTAGTTAGCGACAAGCACTGTTTTGTATGTGCATGGTGCTTAATTAAAGACTTAACCCTCACTTTAATGTGTATTTAGTTGAGAAGGTCACCCTTCGTCCAGAGTTGGGGAGCTAGATGCCCATAGAATAGTCTATGCATTGATTCTAGATGCACCCCACCAAGGACATAGCATACCATTCAGATTGTCTTCATGCTAAATCCCTTCTTGGATCATTTAACTGGCTATCTCTTAGTCATTTTACCTGGTTCCCGTTAAATAGTTTTGACCTTGCCTTTTGAAAAAAATTTGCCTGGTTGGCATGGCTCAGTGGTTGAATGTCGATCAATGAACCAGGAGGTCACGGTTCTGATTCCTGGTCAGATCATATGCCCGGGTTGTGGACTCCATCTTTAGTTGGGGGGGGGGGTAGAAGACACCCAATCAATGATTCTTTCTCATCATGGATGTTTCTATCTCTCTTTCCCTCTCTCTTCCCCTCTGAAATCAATAAAAGTGCATTTTAAAAATCATTAAAATATTTAGTATTCTTTGATTTTCTTACTAAACCATATTTGAGAACCTATTTGATCCATGTCCTGCCTATGCCCTCTCTGTGTTTCTTTTATCATATAGTCAAGTCTTCCATCTATTTCTCTACAAATGTTTTCAAGTAATCTTTTTTTTGCTAAAGAAAATAGATTACAGAGATGAAAAATGAACTCATCTCTTGTAAATTCTAGGCTTACTCCCCCAGAGAGTTTATTCTTAGAACCACACTGAGTCAGCAATATTTCTCTTTATAGTAATACGTATGCATGTATTAGAAAAATGCCATGTGCTTATTTTATTGAATTATCTAAGAATTTGGTGAAATAATGTTGGTGGAAAATGTCAAACAAACGGTATCTATTATTTTTAATCAGTTCCATGTAATTTCCCTCATGGATTGTTTTACATGTAAACATGCATGGCACTGCATTCTGGAATGAAGGGAGAGTGTTGAAGTACATGTGATTATGCTGCCCTCTAGTGGTAACAAGAAAACATCTATCTACAGGAAGAAAGATGGAAGAGGAGTTGAAATAGAAATTTTGAGTAGACATAAGGACTCGTCTCATGTGCTGGTTCTTAATCAAATATTTATTATGTACTTTGATAATTTGTGACTTGTTTACAACTGCTTTCATTTTGAAATAGTTGAAATAGACTGTTATCTTAGGCAATTTCTCAGCTACTGCTGTATTCTGCGCAAATATAACCTCAACCCGGGATCTTGAGATTGGCCACAAAACTGGGGAAGGAGGCGGGGTCACATGCCCCATGTGCCAGAATTGATTGTGGACACTTCTTACAGGTGACCTAAGTTAGTGACAGAATGTTTACCCCTCCCCAGCCATATTCTGGGAGAGAACAACCTTGGGAGGAGATAGAATTTAGTGTGTGTGTGTGCATATGTATGTATGTATGTGTGTGTGCACACATGTGTATCATCATGGATATTTAAGCATTCCTTTACTTTTGTATCTTGCCAGTTAACCCTGAGCCTATCTATTCTCTGATTATTCTGCTGACTCTCCTCAGAAAGGCACAATGTACTTATGTGTGGTTATTCGATTATTACTTTTGCATATAGATGCTATTTTTGTGCACTTGGTAAATGTGATTTCCTAATTAACCTCCTACAATTAATATCAGCAAGTAGATATACAATAATAAAAACTATTTTTAAATATTATTCATTGAAATCTACTTCTGTTTAAATTTCCAAATATCTCCTTTACAACAGTCATTGCTGTTTACTAATGTGCTGATCATTATGGCGGTCAAGGGTGGTCTCGCCTTCAGCAGCAAGGTTCTGCCCGTAGTGAGTACCTTTCATGGTACTGACTCTATGTATACACAGCAAACTGGAGTTATTTGAATGACCTTCTTGCTGACCAGAAAATGGCGGGACACATGCCTGCCTTCTGAGAAAACCACAAAGACCTGGACTTGCCAGTCTCTCCCGGATTTTAGCATTTAGCCCAAGTGACCCACAAAGAATCTGCTGGATTGAACAAAGCTTTCTTTTTTTTTTCTTTTTTCTCTTCAATCGCAATCTCAGCTAGGAACATGACATCATTTTTTTAAGTATTTTTTATTTCAGAGGGGAAGGGAGAGGGAGAGAGAGAGACATCAATGATGACAAAGAGTCATTGATTGGCTGCCTCCTGCACGCCCCACACTGGAGATCGAACCTGCATCCTGGGCCTGGGCCCTGACCAGGAATCAGTCCACTCAACGCTCAACCACTGAGCCACGCCGGCTGGGTATCGCCATGACCTCTTGAAGTCAGAATCACTACGTGCTTCAACTACTCTAGGATGCACTACTGTTATGATTTAAAAATGTGCCTTAGCCCGGTTTTGCTCAGTAGTTAGAGTATCAGCCTATGGACTGAAGGGTCCGTGTTTCACTACCCAGTCAAGGGCATTTACCTCAGTTGCAGGTTCGATCCCCGTCCCCTTTCTGGGCGTGTGCAGGAGGCAGCAAGTGACTGTGTTTCTCTCACATCCATGCACCTTTCTTTCTTTTTTCTCTTTCTTCCTTCCTTCCTTCCTTCCTTCCTTCCTTCCTTCCTTTCTTTCTTTCTTTCTTTCTTTCCCCTTCCTTCCTTCCTTCCTTCCTTCCTTCCTTCCTTCCTTCCTTCCTTTTTTTCTTTCTTACCTTTCTCCCTCCCTCCCTCCCTTCTTTCCTCTCTTCCTCCCTTCTCTCTTTTTAAAGATAGTCAGAAAAGATATCCTCAAATGGGTATGAAAATAATAATAACAATACTACTAATAATATTGTTTCCTTGTTTTTAGGTACCTGGATGGGAATCAGTTCACACTGGTTCCTAAGGAACTCTCTAACTACAAACACTTAACACTTATGTAAGTAACGTACGGTATGTTTCTGCCTTTGCCTTCTCATCCTATTGCATGAAACCAGGATAACAGGGGGCAGAGACGTAATGAGCCTTTCCGATAGTATCATCCCTTCACAGTCAGAGCCCCCCCTCGCTCACCTGGTTCTGGATCGCTATGTCCGGCTTCACTCATCAATACAAATCCGGTTTAGTCTGTGGATCAAAGGGTGGCAAAGATTTGGTAAGAAGCTACTACTAGCTTCTTATGATGAATATGGGTTATTTTATGATAAGCCAAGGAAAGATAAAAAAAACATATTTTTATTCTTAACTTTAAACAAAAGATGGTAGATGATAGTAATCCCACTGAAAACATAAGTCTAGTTTTTTAGGTTTGACTCTCTTATATAATAAATTGTGAATTCTTTCCAATTCAAATTCCAGTATTCAACTTCATTTGATAAAACCTATGTTTACTTCTACAGTATTTAAGAAAATGTGGCAAAAACACTGGCATTCTGAGTATAAATTTCAAAACACTGGTTTTTGGTTATTTTTAGTTTGGTTTGAGGTCCTAAGATAATATCTTTTTTCATTCATTTATGTAAATAACTTTTTTACCATTTTAAAGTAGATATAAGATTATATTTAAACACACAAAAAATTCTATGTAGTTATGTGCAAATACTTCTAAAAATATATAGCCTCACCCAATATAAGTCACACTTAGAGTAGCCTTGATGGAAACTGATAACATTTCTCACAAAACACAATATAAGCAACAATAGTGAATGTAAAGGGAAATGCTTTATCTTAAGTATTTAAGATAAATCTCTGGTTTTAAGTCTCTCTAAATATGACTGGTGTAGGAGGCAGATTTCTATAATCCCTATAATAAGGAGGTTATTCTTAATTAGTGAATTCTAGAAACCAGGGAAGCAGAAGATGTTGAATTTCTCAAGGTAAACATTGCCCTCCGGCAGTGATTTTCAAGTGGAGTGCTGCCAGAATTTTTAAAGCGTGCCATGCCTGACTCTTTAGCCAGGGGCACTGAGCTATTTTCCCTTAGTTTGTCAGATGAGGAAAATGACAATAGCCAACACAGCAATAGCCAGCAATTTTGGATGTATCAAAATTATACCTACTTCTTCCCTAGCAAGCGTTTCTCCATGGTTGGAATGTCGGCCCAGGCACTGAAGGGTCATGGATTTGATTCCTACTCAAGAGGAATGTACCTGGGTTGCAGGTTCTATCTCCTGTCTCTCATACATTATTGGTTTCTCTCTCTTTGTCTCTCTCCCTTTCTTCCTCCCTCCCTTCCTCTCTTCCACACTCTCTAAAAATATTTGTCCTTGAATGAGAATTAACAAATATCTATATCTATAAAAGCCTAAGCGACTGGAATGACTGGTCACTATGAAGCACACTGACCACCAGGGGGCAGATGCTCAATGCGCCCCTGGTGGTCAGTGCGCTCCCACAGCCAACCTCCCACAGCTGGACAACCTCCTGTGGCCCCTCCCCCAGGCCAGGTCCCAGGCTGAAACGGGGAACCAGGGGTGGATGGCAGCGGACGCAGCTCCTTTCCCAGGGCGCCGAGGGCCAGCTCCGTCCTTGGGCCAATAGTCGACCTCTGTGCTCTGTCCCTCCCCTTGGCCAGCAGGCCATGACTGTCCAGCCTGCCACCCACCCACTGCGGTGGTGGCAAGGGAAGGAGGGAGGGGACATGGGGAACGCCACAGTGGTAGGGCACCAACTATGGCAGGATTAGCATCTGCCATCTGTTCCTTCCATGCCTGGCCCAGTGACTGTCACCTTCTCTCCAGCCCGGCCGCAATTGGCCCTGATTGCTGGCCAGGTCTCGGGACCCAACCCATGCACAAATTTTGTGCACCGGGCCTCTAGTGATAATATAGTTTTGCTGTTCTGAAGAATTTTAATAACGAGTTTGTGTGCCATGAAATGAAAAAGGATTGAAAATCGCTGTCCTAGGGAGGTGGAGGTTAATTAAAATGATGCTTATGATTTTTAATTTTCTTTGAAAAATACAGGAAAACGCTTTGGATAACAAACTGTGAAATTAAGGAAAAAGGAATACCCTCCAAGACAGTCCTAGTTATTTGTTTAACAGCAGCAAGAAGCGATTACCTGCATTTTGTTCTGTTAAATAAACCATTAAATTGCCACAGTTTCCAAAGGGTCACTTCAGCAGAATCGGGTCATTTGCGGGGCAGTGCATGATTATTTAAAACCAATTTGAAAACGAAAAATGAGAATTTGTAGATCCACAAATGATTTTAACAAGGAGTCATTTTGCTGATATAGCTATACTTTCTTCCCTTTAAAATGTAGGTACAGTACTTCAGCAGTTGAGAACATGGATTTTAGAGCTTCCATAACATCCCTTCTAGTTTCACAATTTAATTGGTCAGTTTTAGTGATATTTTTACTGCTTTAATAAAGGAATGGACAATTAGCTATTCCGGATCTTGCATTTAACGATTCATATATTTTACTTCAGAAAAACTTAGTGAATATAAATACATACACATAAATGAACATAAATTAAACCCTAAATTACTTATTCATGAATCTTCCTTTATTTATATATTTGGCATCTTGCTGTAGGAAAACATTAGTCAATATATACACCTTCACTAATATCTGTGTCATTGTTGTATATATGGATGTGTATATATTCATAATTTTCCCTAAAGCAAAATGCAAAATATGTATATGTAAATGTTTTATATTATTATACTTCATTATGTATTATATTTATAATATATTATGCCGTTATATTAATATATCACATATATTTAACAAAAATAAGATCACATTCACTGAATATAAATTATAACCCATAGTACAAAATACACTTATAAATAGCCATTTAGCTTTGGTAAATAATTCACATCTCCCTCATTTACTTATCATTCAATAACTAGATATTTACTGAAGACCTAGTATGTATCGGTGACTTTGGCCAAGGGCAAAATTATTTTTTAAATGTATTTTTAATGATTTCTGAGAGGAAGGGTGACAGATAGAAACATCAATGATGAGAGAGAATCATTGATTAAGTGCTTCCTGCATGCCCCCTACCGGGGATCAAACCCACAACCTGAACATGTGCCCTGGACCAGAATCAAATCCAGGACCCGTCAGTCCACAGGCCAGTCCTCTATAACCTGAGCCAAACTGGCAAGGGTAGGGCAGAGTTTTTAATTAAGACATTTTGTTGGTGGTGGTGGTGGTTTTTAAAGTATCTTTTTATTGACTTCAGAGAGGAAGGGAGAGGGCGAGAGAGAGAGGATAATATTGGTGAGGATATATTCCCAAGAAGATAAGTATGTGTAACTGATGGAACTCTCAAAGACATAGGTTTATTTCCCCGCATTCAATGTGTGTATTGTAACTGGCCTCCACATGCCTGTGTGCTGGGACCAGGCAACAGTCACAGGGTCTAGGGAAGGTCACAAGCCTTACAGGAGAGAGAGGAGAAAGGACATGGGAAAAGCGAGCTCACTCTTAAGTCTTTTCTGAAGTGAAACTGGCTCTGGTACCTACACCTCATTGGCCACAACAAGGCACATGAATCGTTGTGAGTAACATTATAGTGTATTCCTTAAGGTTGCCTGATGTCTTGTTATTTTCAGATAAAAGCTGAGTGCCAAAATTGTTGCTATGACCTTGATCAAAAAGACCTTCTCTTTCTATGAATCATGAATATTTTCATTTCTGTGCTAACAGTAGACTTTGTTTCCTTCTTTTTCTCTTTCAGAGACTTAAGTAACAACCGCATAAGCACCCTTTCTAACCAGAGCTTCAGCAACATGACCCAGCTCCTTACCTTGTGAGTGTGAAAGTGCGGTACTGAGTTTTCAATAATTCACTGGGCACTGGACATTCCTGGTAAACAAGACAGATAGCATTTTTATCCTTGAGGAATGTAAATACTTGCTGGGAGAAACAAACAAATAATACCTCACTCAGCCAGCAAACACATTACAGAAGGTGCAGGGTTCTCTAAAAGACAGAAGGGATATTTACACTTGTGGTGGGGTTAGGAGAGATGCTTAAGCAAATGTATGCAGAAGGTCACCTTCAGGAGGGCATAGTGGACGCATCAGCACCTGTGGACATAGGAAGCTTTATGGGCTGTATTTAGGAAATATATAGGTGGTTTCATAAAAACAGTACAATATTTTTTAAATACTGGAGGCCATGTGCACGAAATTTGTGTACTGGGGGGAGGGGGGGTGTCCCTCGGCCCAGCCTGCACCCTGTGGGATCAGGCCTAAACAGGTAGTCAGACATCCCTGTTACAATCCGGAACTGCTGGCTCCTAACCACTTGCCTGCCTGCCTGATTGCCCCATAACGACTCCCGTGACAGCCAGATTGACTCCTAAGTGCTCCCCTGCTGGCCCAATGGCCCCCAACTGCCTTCCCTTGCCAGCCTGATAGCCCTCAACTGCCCTCCCCTGCTGGCCCAATGGCCCCCATCTGTCCTCCCCTACCAGACCAATGGCCCCAACTGCCCTCCCCTGCTGGCCTGATTGCCTCCAACTGCCCTCCCCTGCTAGCTTGATTGCCCCCAACTGCCTTCCCCTGGTTGCCCCTAATTGCCCTCCCCTGCAGGCCATCTTGTGATGATGTGGGGATAACTATCTTGTGATGACGTGGGGGCAGCCATCTTGTGAAGATGTGAGGGCATGAGAGCCAATTAGGCTTTTATTAGTATAAGCAGTCCTCAGGTTACATCTGACTCGACTTACATTGTTTCGTGGTTATGTTACCATCTCTCATTTACAGTATTTATTAAAACAAGTTCTGTTATTTCTACATATGTACATATGTGCTTTATGGTGTTTTTTTATTATTTATCACAAGTAAAGGTCAGGAATTGTTATCTTTCTTTTAAATTCTGTTACTGTTTCACTTCATTTCTGCTGTGTCTGATGTAGGTGCTTATGTAGGTGAGTTCCAACTTACGGCAAAAAACGAGTTATGCCGTGCCATAGGAACGGATCTCCAACATAACACAAAGATTGCCTGTATAGATTATGTGTCAATATTCTCAATTTATAATGTACTAAAATAACCTTCTTAGCCACTTTATTTTAAAAATGGCATCCAGCCCTTCTGGATGCCTGAGTAAGACACTTGGCTTCTATATGCTTTCAGGATTCTTAGTTACAACCGTCTGAGATGCATTCCTCCTCGAACCTTCGATGGATTGAAGTCTCTTCGATTACTGTAAGCATCTGATGTGCAACATAGAAACTCTTCTCAGGGATTGAGTTGTCTGTTTACTACTGGCTTAACTGCTTTGTCGATCCTGGGGTGTGTTCGGTTATATGCATTAGGATTTACCACAAATTTGGAAACCCTATCTAGCTACATCACTGTTCATCAGCTTTAATTTGGACAATATGATTTTCTCTTCTGTCATGTTTTCGCTGTAGTTGTTTATTTGATAATATGCAATATTTAGAGGTATGCTTTACATAGAGTCAACTAATTTTGAAAAAATGTAGGAAATGTTGTCTTTGCTGATTACATAATAAGTGAATTTTTAAAGTAGGTAAAGTAAAACATGGTCCTCAAGCCCAAAAATTTGCCATTACCCTCAAGTACCCTCCCCAAGAATTTACCATTATCCAATTTGATGTTCTCTTCTGGTCCTTCCTTATATGCATTTGGTTTTTGTTTTTAATAAATTTTTATTTTTTTAAATGTATTTTATTGATTTTTTACAGAGAGGAAGGGAGAGGGATAGAAAGTCAGAAACATCCATGAGAGAGAGACATCGATTAGCTGCCTCCTGCACGCCCCCTACTGGAGATGTATCTACAACCAATGTACGTGCCCTTGACCAGAATCGAACCTGGGACCTTTCAGTCCGCAGGCCGACGCTCTATCCACTGAGCCAAACCGGTTTCGGCTAATAAATTTGTCTTGATTTCAGAGAGGAATGGAGAGAAAGAGAGAGAGAGAAATGTCAATGATGAGAGAGAATCATTGAACGGTTACCTTCTGTACACCCTCAACTGGGGATTGAGCCCACAACCCGGCATATGCCCTTGATCAGAATCAAATCCGAGACCCTTCAATCCACAAACTGATGCTCTATCCACTGAGCAAAACTGGTGAGGGCAACACATTTGTTTTTTTTTTGTGTGTGTGTGTGTGTGTGTGTGTTTAATGATATACATATTCCCTGGCTATATCAATTTTAAAAGCCATAAATAGGAATTATTATTTTTTGGTCACATCTTTACTAGCATTTGTTTTACTTCCAAATTTTCATAATGCTGTTCATCACTCTAAAGAACAGCCTACACTTTGGTACAAATGTACCAAAGTATTTCTGTAGCGATTTGCGGGGGAAGTTAATGTCAAGTGTACTGGGAGAATACACAATTTACAAATTTATTTTTCCCACCAACTATTTAATAGAGTATCTGCTTTAAAGCACTCCTGAAAATATTGTATATTATCAATCCTTTCATTTTTATCTTATGACAAAAGCAACTTTAATTCCCATTTCTGATTTAATTTGCAATTCCAATTACGCGAGCATTTGAATGTATTTTGTTTATTGAGCATTTGTGCTGCTTAATCTCTGAGTCTAATCATACCATTCTCCATTTTTTTCTGGGTTCTTTGTATTTTCCTTATTAACTTACATATCTTCGTGCATCTAGCACTTGACTTAAGTTTGCAGTTCTTTTCACAAAGGAATTATCCCTTCTATCTTATATGTGTTGCAAATATTTCTCATCCTGATCTTTATATGTAATCTTTTATAGTATGAATATATTTTATGTTGTCAAAAATTTGTCACTCCTTTTCATTATGCTTTGCTGAGTTTTACACAATGATTTTGAAAACCTTTCCTGCCTTGTTTATAAAAAGGAACTCTTCTGTATTTTCTCTTAATACACTTCAGTTTTATTTTTAACTCTTCAACCTAGAATTTATTTTATGCATATGACTTGAGGTAGGAACTAATTTTTTGCTTTCCGAAATAGATACCAAAGCTATTTATTGACTAACCAGTGGTTCTCAACCTTTCTAATGCTGTGACCCTTTAATACAGTTCCTCATGTGGTGGTGACCCCCAACCATAAAATTATTCTCATTGCTACTTCATAACTGCAATTTTGCTACTGTTAATGAATTGTAAAGTAAATATCTGTGTTTTCCAATGGTCTTACATGACCCTGCTAGCGGTTCTCAACCTGTGAGTCGCTGCTATAGAGTCTAAGACCATCAGAAAACACAGATATTTATATTACAATTTGTAACAGAAGCAAAATTACAGCTATGAAGTAGCAACGAAAATAATTTTATGGTTGGGGGTCACCACATGAGGAACTGTATTAAAGGGTCGTGGCATTAGAAAGGTTGAGAACCACTGGCTAGTCAATACATAGCTTTGGTATCTATTTCAGAAAGCAGAAGATTAGTTCCTACCTAGACCATCTTGTCTGCACTGATTTAAAATGCTTATCATCCACTAAAGCTTCATATGCATACCTGGGGATTTTTCTGAACTCTCTGATTTATAGGAAATTTAATTTTCTCTTTCTTGTTTCAGTTCTTTACATGGAAATGACATTTCTGTTGTGCCTGAAGGTGCTTTCAATGATCTCTCTGCGTTATCACACCTGTGAGTACCATGTTCGTGATGTGGTTTTAGGCTCTAAGTGTCCCTGGCAAGCGACACGCATCCTCTGCTGCCCCTTTTATTGTCGCGTCCTCACATGTGAATGGTTCCATTTTAAAGAAAAGGCAAAGATTTTCCATGTAGATATGGTGAACTCCAAAGATAACCTTCATGTAGTATTACTTTGGCCCATACTCCCCACTAGTTGAGTGCTCTCTCTTACCCAACATCCGAGCCAGTGTCTTTGCTCTTGATGTTCTCTGACTCTAAAATATTGGCTCTCGCTCCATCCAATCTCCCCAAACACAATTGTTCAAAGACACATCCCAAGTATCACCTCCTCCAGGAAGCCTACCCTAATTGCCTCACATGGGCACATATCACTCAGCTAGAACTCTGGTTCCACGCAGAAATCAATGAGGCAGAGATCACAACTTTATAATGTGGCAGGGGGAGGGCAATAGGCAAATCCTCACATTTGGGTGAAACACTTTGTGTTTTTTGGTATAGCAGCCATCTGTACCTCCATATTTCCCGGAAGTGCAATTTCAAAAATTAAAAATTTGGGATAAATGGTGTCCACAAACGCAGCTGGGTCAAATGCCCTGATTCTGTTATTTTCACGTGTACTGTTAAGACCAAGGCCAACCTGGATGGAAGTTGGGGAAAGGGTCCCAGAAATCACAGCCTCTGTAGGGCAGGCTGCATGGACATTCCTGGGGAGCAGTTCTCTGCTGGGGCTTAAATATCAGTGTCACTAGGCTCCCATTTCCTCAGAGAAGTGCCCTGCCATGTTCCCTTTTCCCCCCAAATCCCCAAACCCCAAGATCAGACTGTAGCCAATTGAGAAAGGGGGGTGGACAGAGGATAGGAGTTAGTTGTCAATCATGCTACATCGGAATGTGTGTTAGGGGGCTGTGTTCTCCATGCAGGTGTTTGCACATCTGATTGCTTGGTGCCTACAGTTAATATTCCTTCCAACTAAATGATTAGGTCGCAGGAGGCAAGACCTCCATGTGTTCCATATTTGAACCCCAGCATCTCAAGGTCAACATCAGGACCACTCAGGGGTGTCCTTTGCCTGAGACACAGTGTTAATGAAAGCCAGTAGCTCCAGGTGTATGACTATGATGCTCTCTGGCAGACCAGATCATGCAGCATAAAGAAGGAAGCAGCCGTTCCATCCGCTAGGTCAGGGTGATGGCGCAGGAAGGGCTGTCCCGGGCAGGGAAATATCCCTTTCAGTGGCCACCCCCTTCACAGTGAGGGCAACTTGAACTTCTTGGTCCTGTGTTCCGGTCACTCATGTATTTAATGTATGTGTTTGTCCCTAGATTATAAACAGCTCTGCTCTATTCACTGTTTCTTGCTACACCCCTCACATAGTAAGGACCTAGCAAGTGTCACTAAGGAAGAGACCAAATTACTCAAAAACAACATTTTGCTTATTTTTTATTTGAAAAAAGAGTTTGAATCTGACACCGATATGAGCATAACATTTACTCCAGTTTTCTGGTTAGAGCTGGGCATTAAAGTTACAATGTAAAGTATGATATTTTACAAGCATATTTTGGGGGTTTTCTAATAGAACAGTAACTTTAATTTTGTGTAGACTGTAGACCTAAAATGTTATTAATCTGAAGTTAATTATCAATCAGAATTCGTCAGTTTTTAAATGCTGATTTTTGTGTCTCTTGCGCCCAAACTTGGCGATTTTACAAACCCAGTGGTCACCTTATTTGCCCTCAGGTTCGTAATCTGTAAAATGCTTTATTCATACTATTGACATGAGAGAGTTGCTCTTTTGGATAAAATGATGTAATTCATGTCAATTCACGGCTTAGCACAGCCACTGCCTATGGGATGATGCAGTAAATGTCAGCTATCACCCTGATTGCTTTTCCTATGGCTGCTGTTGCTTGTGTGAGTCCGAACCCAAGTTCTGAAATGAGACACTTTGTAAAGGGACCTTCATCCGATGACGGGCTGAATCAGCTCTGGCGAACTAGCATCTCTCTTGTCCCAGGCACTTGCTCATCCTTGTACCTCCATGCTCACTGGTTTTACCCACAACATCCTCACCAGCCTTCCCCATCTACTTGACTCATTTAAAGGCTTAGACATTTTAACCCCCAGTCCCCTCAGGAATTAGCCTCTGTCCCCAGTTTTCTTGTCCATCCTTCTGCCAGAGCACTTCTAAAGGAAATGTGGGTGCACGTGTGTGTATAGGTTAATCTCCCTCACAGAGGCATTCTTGGGAATTAAAAGTAATGTAGGTTTTATATCGGGATCCCCAGAACACAGCATGGTGATTGGGTTCTCATTAAATTATCACGAATGAAGGAAGCGTTGATCTACACCCAGTTTAAACCTGTTTCCGCAAATCCCTGGACGCTGTCTACATTTCAGGTATCCTCAACATTCGTGACAATCCACTCACTTTCAGTTGCACGTAATTCAGGAACATGGGTAACCCGAAGTCTTCCTTTTCTTCTAAGTTGGTTTTGTCAGTACATCTATAGCAGTGGTTCTCAACCTTCCTAAGGCCACGACCCTTGCATACAGCTCCTCATGTGGTGGTGACCCCCAACCATGAAATTTTGCTACTGTGATGCATCGTGATGTAAATATCTGCATTTTCCGATGGTCTTAGGCGACCCCTGTGAAAGGGTCATTCGACCCCCAAAGGGGTCGCGACCCACAGGTTGAGAACAGCTGATCTGTAGGGAATATCTACTGAGCATCGCTTTATGTTCCCTTAGGAAATAATACACGTGTGTGCATGTGTGTGTGTGTGTGTGTGTGTATGTGTGTGTGTGTGTGGTGTTTTTCAGGGCGATCGGAGCCAACCCTCTGTACTGTGACTGTAACCTGCAGTGGTTATCGGAGTGGGTGAAGTCGGAATATAAAGAGCCAGGCATCGCCCGCTGCGCCGGCCCCGGAGAAATGGCAGACAAACTCTTACTCACAACCCCCTCCAAGAAGTTCACGTGTCAAGGTATGGCGTTCCGTCGCTGGTATTCCTGTCCATACAAACCTGCCATGTTCGATTCAAGACAAAAACATACCACTTGCTGCTAGCTTTTAAAGGTGTGGCTGAAAAGCCCCCCTAACTAGTGTTTGCACCCACTCTGGGGCAAGACAGAGCAGTTACCTGAGGCACCCTAGTAAAGAATGAGGTTTTTCAAATAAACTTGCAGAAAGAGTCCCTTGGAAATGACTAAGTTTTCTGTAAGTTGCATGGAGAAGTGCAGAGCAAAGTGAATTTCTCTGGAAATGCCTCTCGTCGCTCTAACGAGTGAAATGTTTGGCTTTTGCTCCGTCTGGACTCGTGCCCGGCTGCCAGGGCTGCCCTGTGGCTTCCTGCCAGGGAAGGAGCTAAGCCCCAGTGTCGGGCCGAACCTCCCCTCCGGCCTCTCGTGTGCCCTCTTCCTGGGATACTACGGCCGTGGCTTCCTTCCTATTGCCCTTGTTTCCCCTTCGTTTTATGTGTTTGTGAATTTGCAACAGCATTTTATGAACAAGTATTTTTAAAATGTATTTTATTGGTTTTTTACAGAGAGGAAGGGAGAAGGATAGAGTTAGAAACATCAACGAGAGAGAAACATCAATCAGCTGCCTCCTGCACCCTCCCTAGTATGGATGTGCCCGCAACCAAGGTACACGCCTTTGACCAGAATCGAACCTGGGACCTTTCAGTCCGCAGGCTGATGCTCTATCCACTGAGCCAAACCAGTTTCAACTTATCAATAAATATTTTTATATTATTACAAGAATAATATATACACAGCATGGAAAAATCAAAAGAATAAATTGTAAACAGTAAGCAACATTCCATTTCTGAAAAAAATTAAAATGAGTCATTAATCTCAATACCTAGAGGTAAACATTATTAAACTTGTTTTGTATGTGTTCAAATTTTCTAGTCAAATGCATGGGTTTATTTTTTATTTATTTTTAAATATATTTTAATGGATTTCAGAGAGGAAGGGAGAGGGAGAGAGAGAGAAACATCAATGATGGGAGAGAATCATTGATCAGCTGTCCCCTGCATGGCCCACTGAGGATGGAGCCCTCAACCCGGGCATGTGCCCTGACCAGGAATCAAACTGTGACCTCCTGGTTCATAGATCGACACTCAACTACTGAGCCACACTGGCTGGGCCCAAATGCATGGATTTAGATTCCTTACTAAAGATGGGATAGAAGTTTACTGTCATTCTTAATTTGTAGATTTTCAGGAGAGCCACTTATCATTACTAGATGGAGGAGAGAAATTCTTGACAAGTTTAAATGTACAATCAGCAAATGTTTATTAAACATGTTTTATGTGTAAACCAGATCCTCGGTGTCATTGGACATATAGAAGTTCGTGTTATGTTCTTGCCTTCCAAGGCTCGAACGCAAGGCTGAAAAGATAAGCTGCCAATGTTTGCACCTTTAGGTGGGAAAAACGTATCTGAGTAGATCTCAGTGTACATGGGTCACAGTGGGTCATAGTGTGCATGGGTCACAGTGGGTCATAGTGTGCATGGGTCACAGTGGGTCATAGTGTACATGGGTCACAGTAAGTCATAGTGTGCATGGGTCACAGTGGGTCATAGTGTGTATGGGTCACAGTGGGTCATAGTGTACATGGGTCACAGTGGGTCATAGTGTGTATGGGTCACAGTGGGTCATAGTGTGTATGGGTCACAGTGGGTCATAGTATGTATGGGTCACAGTGGGTCATAGTGTGTATGGGTCACGGTAGGTCATAGTGTGCATGGGTCACAGTGGGTCATAGTGTGCAGGGGTCACAGAGCACAGGGGGTCATGGTGTACAGGGGTCACAGGGGGTCATAGTGTGCAGGGGTCACAGAGCACAGAGAGTCACAGTAGGTCACAGTGTGCAGGGGTTACAGTGGGTCATGGTATGCAGGGGTCACAGAGTGCAGGGGGTCATGGTGTGCAGGGGGTCACAGAGCACAGGTGGTCACAGTAGGTCACAGTGTGCAGAGGTCACAGTGTGAAGGCAAGGCCCCACCGGCCTTACCCTGGGCTGAAGCCAGGTTCGCTTTGCAGCATTACGGAATGGTTAGCCACACTTGCCTCATCTTCTCCTGTGGGAGAGAGGCGATGGCTGTCTCCCCAAAAGAGCTTTGTTAACGCTCAATAAGCCATTACATGTGGATCTTTCCTTTACAAAAGCCAATTTTGCCCTAACTGGTTTGGCACAGTGGACAGAGCTTTGGCCTGCAGACTAAAGGGTCCCAGGTTTGATTTCGGTCAAGGGCATGTACCTTGGTTTCGGGCACAACCCCAGCAAGAGGTGTGTAGGAGGCAGCTGATCGAATTTTCTAACTCTCTATCTCTCTCCCTTCCTCTCTGTAAAAAATCAATTACATATTTATTTAAAAAGCCAATTTTATACAAAGAAAGACTACATGGTGGTTACCAGGGGCTGCAGGAAAGGGAAAATGGAGAGCTGAAGGTCAAAGGCTTCGAACTTTCAGTTACAAGAAGAATAAGTTGAGAGGATGAATGCTCAGTCTGATCACAGGAGTTAATAATACAATGTTGGCCCAGCTGGTGTGGCTCAATGGTTGAGTGTTGACCTATGAACCAGGAGGTCATGGTTCAATTCCCGGTCAGGGCATGGGTCAGGGCACATGCAGTCTTGACCCCTAGTTGGAGGCATGCAGGAGGTAGCCTATCAATGATTTTCTCTCTTCATTGATGTTTCTCTCTCTCCCTCCCCCTTCCTCTCTGAGAGAAAAAATAATAATAATACAATGTTGTATGCTTGAAAGTTGCTGAGTAGATCCTGAACAATCTCACCACAAACAAAAATTTAACTATGGGAAGTGACAGATGTGTTAATTGTCTTAATTTCGCAATATTCATGAATATCTCATCATCACGTTGTACACACTAAACATATGCCATTATATTCATCAATTATCCTTCCATGAAGTTGGGGGGAAAGATTAGTTGAAATGTATACACACACACACACACACACACATATATGTAAAACACATTACCTTACACACAGGAAGCACCCAACATAGGTTAACCACTAATTTTATTATACCTCTTCAAAAGGTGAGCAAACATGGTGAGGGACTCTCCATGATTTATTGATTAAAGAAGGGATTTTCAAAACCTATATTCCCTACAAACATTTTTAACTTGGCATCTAATGCTTTCTTCCATAGCTATAAATGGTTACAAAATATGTATATCATTTGCAGTGCACTGTAATGTTTGACACTTTAAAACAAAATTCTGCCATTATTCATTTACATGATTTGGTGGAATCTACATATAACAGCTAATTTTAAAAGAAAAAAGCCAAAACCGGTTTGGCTCAGTGGATAGAGCTTCAGCCTGTAGACTGAAAGGTCCTGGGTTCGATTCTGGTCAAGGGCATATACCTTGGTTGCGGGCACATCTCCAGTGTGGGGCGTGCAGGAGGCGGCTGATCGTTGTCTCTCTCTCATCGATGTTTCTAACTTTCTATCCCTCTTCCTTCCTCTGTGTAAAAAAATCAATAAAATATATAAAAAATAAAATAAAAGACAAAAGCAAGATCCTTCTTTTTCCTTTCTCCTTGCACTTGTTTTCTTCCTTCAATTTCTATTTCCAGTACCTCAGAGAATCATATCGTTCTTTGTTACCAAAAGAGTATATAAAATTAAAATTTTACAAAGTTTTCCTGCCACCAAATATCTGTGGCTTTTTAAATCTTTTCTTTTAAATTAATTATTTCCATCAATACCCCAACCATTGATTGGGACACCATTGATTGGGGATAGCAAAATTAGTTATCCATATTTTAATGTTGTTATTGAAGGTAGAATGTTAGGGAAATGCCTCTCGGGGATTATGGGCATTGACTGCAAGAGTCTTTGCCAATAACCAGTATTTTACACTGTTCTTTGGTGACCGAGGTTCCTGGGGCAGCGCCCTTTGGCGAAATCCTGGTGGGCTGAGGGGCGAACTGTCCTTTGTAAAGTGGAGGTGATTGTCAAAGGGGAAGGGAAAGGGGCATCACTCTTATTCTTAGGAATGTTTTGAGGCCGAAAGGTTTCAGAAAGACTGCGTGGGGGGAGGTTAAGAAACTGCAGATTGATTCCATTACACTTCTCTGTGCTCAAGGATACAGGCGCTCTGTTTTGAAAAATGATAGTGCTTCTCTGTATTTCTTAAAGTTTAGAGTTTGTCAGCGATATTTTTCAGGGAAACCAAAGTCATGGTAACACAACTTTGAGAAAAGCTACATCCTTACATTCCATCCTTCGAGCATCCTGGTTCCCATTAATTGATTAAATGTTCTCCAATCCAAACGCATGCATGTATACATATATACATACGTACTTACATGTCTGTTTAACTCAAGATGAAAATAACGGACTTACCTTTTTGGTTCATTTGGTTAATGAGTGTAGAGTCTCAGGTGCTTACTGCCACGTGAACGGAAATGTGTCGGAGGGGATATTGGCCTGTCTGCCTGCATGATGCAGTGATGGAAATAGGGTATGTCTGCGACAGCCTGTCTGGTAGCCACTAGCCAGAGTGGTGGTTGGGCTCATCATGTGGCGAGTGCAACTGAGGGAGTGCATTTTTTTTAAAAAGAATACTTTATTGATTTTCCACAGAGAGGAAGGGAGAGGGATAGAGAGCTAGAAACATCAATCAGCAGAGGGATAGAGAGTTAGAAACATCAATGAGAGAGAGACATCAATCAGTTGCCTCCTGCAGGCCCCCTACTGGGGATGTGCCTGCAATCAAGATACATGCCCTTGACCAGAATCGAATCTGGAACCTTTCAGTCCACAGGCCGACGCTCTATCCACTGAGCCAAACCGGTTTCGGCAGGAGTGCATTTTCAATGTTATATCATTTAAATGTGACTGTAAATCGCCACATGTGGCTAGTGGCTACCATATCGGGTAGAAGAGTTGCTACAGGGGCTCAGAGTCAGGTGGCTGTGAAAGGGGGTGTGCAGGTGTGTCTAGGCCAGCTGTGTGCAGAAGCGGGTGAGTGTGGGACCGGGGTGCTCCTGGGTGGAACTGCAGGAGCAGAGCTGAGAGAAGCCAAGTGCTAGAAGGGTCCCAGCGCCTCCAGGAAACGGTTGAGCTGTGTCTGGTTGATTGACAGATGATGTAAGGGCTGAGGCTTCTCAGCAGGACTATGGCAGTTGAGTTTGATACTCACTGAGCTATCAAATTAATCGATTCTGTAATGTTCAAGGTGCTGTCCTCAGCTGGATAGCAAACACCATGGGTGTGCACCAGTTGGCCAAGAATGTAGGCATTCAGAAGTCAACGAATACAGCATAATTAATTTTAGCAGACTGCAGGATGCACTCACTTTGGCTATACTGTACCTGAATATCACTAAGGTTCTGGGCAAGTTCAACACTGATAACATTTCATATTGGATCTCTACCCATTCTGCCTCTACTTCTAAAAATAATGACAGCGAGAGCCAGTTTGTACTAAGCAGCTTGCATTGTGCTGAGAATTTTAGGTAGACACGTATCTCCAAACTTTCACATCATTCCTATAGCAGGTACAACTATTTCCACATTTGAGAGAAGAAAATACTGTAATGTAGGAAGATGATTTAATTAAAAATCTCTCAGCTGCTGAGTGAAGGAACCAGACTTGAGCCCCGAGGGCAGAGCTTGCTGCTGAAGTTGATGTCCTAATTTTCAGTAAAAATATTCTCAAAACACATTATCACTATAAATATGATGCTCCTCCCCCCGACTACTGAGAAAATGAAAGTTTGAAGCACTCACATGCTGCTGGACATATTTACATAATAAATGGATTAGTAGGAGGCAAAGTGTCCGCATTTTCAATTAGAAGGACTCAGGGTAGGAAATCTGAGTGCTTAAACGCGATAAAATGATGCTCCTTAAATACTTTATAATTTGAATTGTTTACATTTTAATGAAACGTTTCCGGTAGTTATGCCAGTTTAATGTGTTTTATTTTATTCATGAAAGCATGTAAATACATGCTCCTCTGATTAAGGTTTGTAAATACATAATTTCAATTACAGCAAGAAGAGGAATATTCTTTATTTGAAGACATGTTTACACAGCTATAATTAAATATGATTTAGGGGCTTTCTCTGCTAGGAAAGACTGGGCTACTATTTTGAGTCATTAATTTTTTCACAACAGTTTTTACCCCACATTTTCAGAGTATTTTCTTTATGGTTATAGTCTCACCGTTTCACCAGATTAAACTGGTGAGTCCATGAGTATTATCAAGTTTCCTTTTTAAATAAAGTTTTAAAATTAAAAACAACGGGAGAAATGAATGAGATGAAATAGGTGACCAGAGCATATTGAATTAATACCCTTTAAAACATTCCTGAGTGGGAAATAGATGAATATGACTTGTTTTTGTAACCCAGAGGTCTTGCTCTCATCTTTCAAATATCAGAGGAAATTATTAGGATGAAGCAGTTCACTATAAGGCCAAGGTTTTTGTCCTCTCCAGGTTTTATTGAGAAAGTCAGCATGGGATGTAGAATATTTTAATGTCTAATATTCCCTGTATTGCTTTTGATTCAGGGAAGATTTAGCTACACAGACAACTAAACAGTTCATGTTTAATGTGACACACATTTATTAAACTCTTGAATGTGCTAAGGAGTGAAGAATCTAATGCAAATGAATGATGTGTTCCTTCTTTTTTTTAATATATTATTTGAGTTCTTGTTATGCACCAGGCATAGATAGGTCTAAGGTATTAAGAATACAACAACAATTAGTAAAACAGCAAAGAAACCCATGGAACTTAGAGTTTGACCAATGGGTTTATTTAAGTAGATAATTCCAAAACAATATGAAAATTTGGTGATAGGAAAAAATATTTATGTGTGTGTATGTATACATATGTTTATGTATATATGATATTAATGTTATATATTCAAACCAAATAATTATGGAACACTAGAGGCCCGGTGCACAAAATTTCATGCACGGGGGTTTAGAGAGTCTCTCAGCCCGGCCTGTGCCCTCACATAGTCCGAGGCCCTTCGGGGGATGTCCGCCTGCTGGCTTAGGCCTGTTCCCCGGGGAGCAAGCCTACACCGGCAGTCAGACATCCCTCTTGCCATCCAGGATCCCTCACTGCTTACTGTCTGCCTGCTGTGGAGGCAGGAGAAGCCCCATCACTACCACTGCACTCACCAGCAGTGAGCCCAACTCAGGAGCCATTGACCACCAGGGGGCAGCTCCTGCATTGAGCGTCTGCCCCCTGGTGGTTAGTGCGCATCATAGCGACTGGTCATTCTGCCGTTCGGTCAATTTGCATATTAGGGCTTTATTATATGGGATTAATAGGATAGCTGATGCCCCCACCAGACCTGTCAGGCTCTCCGGAGATTCTTCTACTGCGTCAAGTGGAACTGAGAGTGAGATGAGAGGGCAAGGCCCAAACGGGCTCTGTCTGGTAGCCAAGAGCTCAAATAAGGAGGCAGAGATATGGTATCAAAGTTCCCCTTTTAGTAAAGGTCAGCCCAAGGATCAAGAAAACTTGGGGCTCTTTTGTAACCCGTGATGTTCAACGTTTTACCACCCCATGGTTGTCTCTTCCTCTACTTTTATATGTTAAGAATCTTCTAGATCCTGGAATTCCTGGGGAAAATTCTGCATCTTCCAGAAATTACATTGTAACATTGTTTTTCTCAGCAAGAGCAACATCTTCTTCTCGGGGGAAATTTGAACAAGCTGGAGGTCTTTTATGTCTCAAAATTATTGGTTGCTATTGTCGTTAGTGACTGAAATAAAGTATGAATGCAATTAAATAATTTAGCCCAAATTAGGAATAATATAAACTCAGTATATAATTTTATATGTATATTTTATTGATTCTTACAGACAGGAAGGGAGAGGGATAGAAAGTTAGAAACATCGATGAGAGAGAGACATCGATCAGCCACCTCCAGCACGCCCCCTACTAGAGATGTGCCCGCAACCAAGGTACAGGCCCCTGACCGGGATCGAACCCAGGACCTTTCAGTTTGAAGGCTGATACTCTATCCACTAAGCCAAACCGGTCTCGGCTTACTCAGTATATAATTTTTTAAATAGCCTTAGAACTTTGTCATTTTTTAATGTTTTTATTGGCACTACTAGCATATAGTTATAACTTTGAAATAACCTTATGTGTGGGGGATTATTATTGCTTGCTAAAGAAATATTCAGGTGTGTACTAGTTATTTGCCCCAAACACCATCTTTAAAAAACAAATAAAGGAGGGGAGAAAAAGGGGAATGAGGGACATCTGTAATACTGTCAGTGATATATATGTTAAAAAATAAATTGTAATAAAAACAAATACCTTTACAGACTAAAAAATAAACAAGGACTATTTTTACTATACATTTTAAATTTTAAAACACTGAGAAGATTTTAGCAGACATTTATTTT
The DNA here is from genome assembly GCA_011751065.1 of Lasiurus cinereus. Classification (NCBI taxonomy): domain Eukaryota; kingdom Metazoa; phylum Chordata; class Mammalia; order Chiroptera; family Vespertilionidae; genus Lasiurus; species Lasiurus cinereus. The sequence continues at coordinate 3,235,835 of JAAGEH010002528.1, forward strand.
CAAAAGTGGTGAGAACCAATGATTAGTATTTTTTTCTTATATATATATATACATCCACATTGCCTCTGATGGAATAATGCCATAAAATAATTATCGCTATTTTCCATTTAAACGCAACTCAATAAATTCACTTACTGGCCTAAGGTTGCATATGTATGTAGCAAATGGCCAAGCCACGTGATTCCAGGAGTGGAATACCCTGCCTTTGTTTTTTAACCATTTATGAGGTTTTTTAATGCAGATTTATGGGGTTTTACCCCCTATTGTCTCATGATCATCCCACCCCTCCAATGAAACTATACCAGTAACTTCCATCTTGACTATTTCAGTGGCTTCTTTAGTTACTTTCATTTGCTGTTTTTTCATCTTAGATAGATAGCTGTTGCCACTACGCTTCCTTGCACATTCTCTTTGCCTTTATTCTTATGTTGACTCCTCTTACCACTATTCTTCTACCACTCTTTAATATTAACACATGTGGGGTCCTCTCCTTAGCCTTATTAAATTAATTGATCTCAACCTCATGGCTTCAGATACCTAGTCATGACTTTTCTTTTGAACCTCAGATTCATATTCTCATGCACTTAGTGAATTACTCCCCTGGATCGCTTGCAGAAACTTAAAACATATCCCAAAACATACACTCCCATTACCCACATCCTCATACAACTGCATTCTGTAGTTGATACAAATATGTCTCTAGAAACTCAAGTATTTCATTGGGTTTTGAATTCCCAACACTTAGCAGATTGTCCTGCACACAGTAGTTCCTCAACAAATATCTGATAATTGAATGACTTAATGATGGAATTTTAAAATATGTGATTGATATTCGTTCTTAAGGAATGCAAGAATGTCGCAGCGAGTGGAGTGCTGAATAGTTGGTTTTACATAAAAACCTCCTCTTATTAAATTGTGCCTAACCTCAAACAACCCCTCCATTTTATTTTTAGTTGTCTTTGACACACCTCAGACTTCTTACACGCATAGTGCTAGATGATTTTGTTATTGGACTCAAGTTTCCAAGGGATACCAGAATGAAGGCAGGCTCTGGGACACAGCTAGAAATGTGTGCCTGGGGTTTTCAGCCATAAATCAAAGTGAGATACGATTCTCAGTGGGTGGCAGGATGGGTGGCAGGTGCGCAGCTCGTGATTTGAGTCCAGTAAGCAAGGCTGCCTACAAGCTTTAATGGATGTGAGGTCCGGCAGTTCTTCCATTAAAGATTAAAGTAACTGACAGAGACAAATTGTTAACCAAACTTTCTTTTCATTCCCCTTTGAATTATTAAGCTAAACACACCTCCAGTCCAGATAGCTGATGCTCGAAGGCTCTCTTAAATCATGACCAAGTCTTAAATCAGTCCAGGTAGCCTGGACTAGACTCTTTCATTTCAGTGACATTCGTAAATCCTGTATCCCTGGAGGTAGGTGGGTTTTTTTTTTCTCCTCTATAACACATATTATCAGGGCTAATGTTTTGGAAGTAATTTAACAATTCTTGTAACCGGTTTACTTTGGGAAGGAGAAAAGAATGAAAATCGCGAAGTTATATGGAAGCGGGCTGCCATTCCTTAAAGAGAACCTCTCCTTCTTTTCTGTGATGGACTGTTATTTCTGGAGGTCGTCCATACCGAATTTATAGATCAAACGTGCACCCTTAAAAATGTAAAATTATTAACTCTGAGGGTTGTTGCTCAATGGGTAATTATGTCTTGGCACCCACTTCCCTTCTCCCGGGGTTTTGATAATAATAGCCTCTACGGTTTTCCCAAATTTGAGTAACTCCTGACACGGACAAAAGGTACTCAGTGAACTTGTGATGAATGAATTAATGGCAAGTTCTAATTTCCCAGTGTCTGTGTTAGAGTTTGCTAAACAAGCAGAGGAAGACTGTGTGTCTCCTTTTCAGTAAACCACACATGTCTCCCTCCCCCCCATCACCTAGGTATTTGGAAGGCTAGGGAGGAGGGTCAGAACTCACTGTGGCTTCTGCGCTAGCTCTCGCTGTAGTGTGTACTCATTTAGCATCTCATTTAAGGCTTAAAACCACCCATTAAGCCTAAACCGGTTTGGCTCAGTGGATAGAGCGTCGGCCTGCAGACTGAAAGGTCCCAGGTTCAATTCCTGTCAAGAGCATGTACCTTGGTTGCGGGCACATCCCCAGTAGGGGGCATGCAGGAGGCGGCTGATCGATGTCTCTCTCTCATCAATGTTTCTAACTTTCTATCTCTCTCCCTTCCTCTCTGTAAAAAATCAATAAAATATATTTTTAAAAGAAAAAAAGAAAGAAAACTACCCATTAAAATGGCTGCCAAACATTCTCCTAACTTTACGCATTTAAGGGACAAACTTAGGTTACTAATTTGGGTTGGTGGAGCTCAGACTTTCTGTCCATTACTATGCATTATGCTAAAAGGCTGTTCTACTTCCTGTTCCTTGGACACCTTCTTTTCACCCGGGACTAAATCAAATTTGTAAAATGCTGCAAGTGTTGGTTTGCTTCTAGAGAGCTATGCAAATTCTTCACTATTTCATGATGACTTTTTCAGCATCTTCCTTTAACGTTGATACCATCTCCTTATTATGGAAGCAGATTAAAGATGTCATTCCCCTGGAATAAGAACTTTACAGGAGAGGATCTCAGAGAAAGTGTGCTGAGTGGAAAATGAATCATAAATTGAAGACAAATAGGAGAAAAGAGATGTCTTATAAAAAGGGCAAAATCTGGGTAGGAAGTGAATGAGAGGAGAGAACCAGATACAAGGCATAGTTGAAACTTGAACAACATGACTTTGAGCTGCATGGGTCCGCTTATATATGAGTTGTTTGTTTGTTTTTTGTTTTTGTTTGTTTTTGCAGTAAATACCTGTAGTACTTTCTGTCTGCATTTGGGAGTCTGAAGGCAGATTGTGCTCATTGACCTGCGCCATTGTATACAGGGAACTTGAGTACCTGCACATTTTGCCATCCACTGGAGGTTCTGGAACAATCCCCATGGTTACTGAGAGACACCTTTTTGGGGAAACGAAACTTACATGCAGATGTCCAGCTGCTTTAGGTTCAGTGCTCCTAATCCCTCAGTCATTCAAGGGTCGATTGTAGTTCTAAGGGATTAGAATGTAGAAATAAGATTTAGTTAAACCATGTAAATGTATAAGTCACATTATAAAAAGAATGTTTAGTGAGGTGGAATTCCAGTCTAAATAAAATAGAAAGAGTCCTAACCGGTTTGGCTCATAGATAGAGCATCAATCAGCCTATGGACTGAAAGATCCCAGGTTCGATTCTGGTCAAGGGCATGTACCTTGGTTGCAGGCACATTCCAGTAGGAGGTGTGCAGGAGGCAGCTGATCAATGTTTCTCTCTCACCGATATTTCTAGCTCTCTAATTCTCTCTCTTCCTCTGTATAAAAAATCAATAAAATATTAAAAAATAAAAAATAAATAAATAAAAATAAAGTAGGAAGGAAATAAGGCATACCAGAGGATGCTGCTATTTAGAATGTATATAAATTACAAACAGCTTTTGAATTACCCTTTACTCAGACTTGAGTACTAGAAATAAGAAATTACCATTAAGAGCTGACTTTCGCCGAAACCGATTTGGCTCAGTGGATAGAGCGTTGGCCTGGGGACTAAAGTCCTGGGTTCGATTCCGGTCAAGGGCATGTACCTTGGTTGTGGGCACATCCCCAGTAGTGGGTGTGCAGGAGGCAGCTGATGGATATCTCTCTCTCATCGATGTTTCTAACTTTATATCCCTCTCCCTTCCTCTCTGTGAAAAATCAATAAAATATATTTTTTTTAAAAAAGAGCTGACTTTCAAAGAAGTATTTTTAAAAGGAGAAGCAAATACAGTAGTAGTAGCAACTTCCAACCTGAGGGAGTTAGAACTCAGTATTTTGCTATTTTCCCCACCTTGATGTCATCAAAACAGTTCATGGTTTTAAGGAAGTGCCAGAAGAGACCTGTGCATGTGGTAAAACTGATTATTTTGATTCCTTTAGCTAAACTGAACAGATTCAAGGGGACAATGATCTCCCTTTATGTTCCAGTAAGAATTTCCAGATAGGAAATCATTAAGCAGGATTAGCTCTATCAGAAACCAATGCAGTGAACTTACATAATACATATCAATCCAATACCGTTCCGTGGGTATTTATTAAATGAATCCTGACCTTGTGTTAAGCTGGACAGGGACTATTTCAGCCTGGCAATTTTGTCACCTGCATATTCTATTGAATTCTTCAAAATGTATTCAGTTTTTTCCCCGCTTTAGTTTCTCATTTAAATAATCAAATATAATTTCTGGAGAATGTCACATTCCATAAAGTAAACTTTGAAACTGTCAGCCCTCCACTCCTCTATTCAACCACAACCTTACAAGGTTGAAAGCACAGAAGTAGACAAAAAGACAATTTTTTTCCAAGGTCTTGGGAAGTGGCCAGTCCTAGCATTTGCTGACTTGCCGTTTTGCTGGGTGCAGTCTTAGCTGCTTTATCCAACGCCTTTGTTCAAGATTAGATTCTTTTTCCTTCTGGCCTCGCGAAGGAATCCATTACCAGTCAGCTTTTTCCTTCCCTATCGCTGATCCTGAGTGTGATAACTTTAGCAAATACAAAGTCGCTTATTGTGGGGCCATTTCGTTAATTTAACTTTCTGCTTTAAGTAACGGCCACCATTCATTTTTGCAATATGCTGAATAGCTACAGTTTTGTCCTTAATTGACAAGTAAGATGGGAGGGGTGAGAAATTGAAGTTCTATAAAGATCACTTCATTGTTAATCTCAGAAATTTCCCATCTGCAATTTGATATGGAGGCTGCATTAGTGATTGTGGTTTCTAGAAGCGAACAACACCCCTTCCTGTTGACACCACCATCCCCAGAACTGTCATTCACTTCAAATGGTTAAATAGGAAGAAGAATCTCTATTTTTCAAGCTTCTTATTAATATAAAAGGTGAATAACGTAGAGAATTGTTCTGTTTTTTATTTTACTTCAAAAACATTGTATGTGCTTGGCTGGCACTCCCTATGGTGAGGGATTAAGATATGAAGTTTTAGCCGAAACCGGTTTGGCTCAGTGGATAGAGCATCAGCCTGTGAACTGAAAGGTCCCAGGTTTAATTCCGGTCAAGGGCATGTACCTTGGTTTCAGGCACATCTCCAGTGTGGGGAGTGCAGGAGGCATCTGATTGATGTCTCTCTCTCTCATCGATATTTCTAACTCTCTATCCTTCTCCCTTCCTCTCTGCAAGAAATCAATAAAATATATATATTTTTAAAAAAAGATATGAAGTTTTGCCTGGATGATGTGACTCAGTGGTCGAACATGGACCCATGAACCAAGAAGTCACAGTTCGATTTCAAGTCCAGGCACATGCCCAGGCTGCAGGCTCAATCCCCAGAGGGGGGTGTGCAGGAGGCAGCCAATCAATGATTCTCATCATTGGTATTTCCCTTCCTCTCCCTGAAATCAATAAGGATATATATAAAGAACAAAAAAGATATGCAGTTTTTATGTCCATATTCTCCTTCATACATGAGTTTTGTTGGTATACTTAAAACACCAACTTGAACTCTGATCGGTAGAGAAATATGATGAAAGGTACTTTATATGAGCAGAAGTCATCCAACTGTTTGAGGTCCAGTGGAAGGTTAGAGCAGCGACAGGAAGGGGAGCATACTGCACAATGCACTCAAATAACTTTGCTGAAAAGGACGTGTGATCAAACATGTAATTGCAGTTGTCGCGGCTGTTTCAATGAGGTTAATGTCTTTCAGAGAAACCAGTGAGAGCAGAGACATAATTAAAATAGTTGTATCCTATATAAGAAAGAGCTGATATGCTAATTAGACCGAACAGCAGAACAACTGTCTGGATGACCTTCCGGACGAAGCTGGGGTTGTGAGGGCCGAACCCCTTGCATGAATTTCATGCGTCGGGCCTCTAGTTTTATATATAAAGATGTCAGCTTGATAGAATGTCCTCATCTGACAGTTGCCGAGAAGCCGTCCAGTTGCAAAGCAGCATCAGTGGAACGTAGTTTAATCGAGGACAGTGCAAGTTCTAGCCTGTTAGCCATTTATGGGATAAATACGTGCAGCCAAAGGAAAAGGGCTGCAACTGAATTTGCTTTGAATCCAAACCTTTTATGGGTCATGAATATTTTTTAAACATATCTTCCAAAAAGTGGGATAGCAACTAGAGATCATTTCATTGGGAAATCCTTCTGGGTGAGGATGATACCGAAATTCCACCCATCGCATGCCTGAACCTATGTGCTGGCAAACTGAACTGAATGGATATGAGGGAGGATACAATAGAGATAGTGTGATTGGTTTGTGCATAAACATGTTTTTTTTAATATCTTGTGTATGAAAACAATACTATTGAACTAATCAGGGCAGGTGCATGTATTTCATACATTTTTGATGAATTTATATTTTAACTGATTAGTTTCTACTTATTCATAAAACTCATCCACCCATCTCCCAATGTACATGCAGACACAGACACACACAGTCCTCTTTGGGATGGGTGACATGTTTTTCCATGGCAGCTGGCTGAAATTAAGATACAGGCGTGGCCATGATTAACATCAGATACTAACCATCTAAATCAAAATCCAGAGTCCCACCATCCCTCAATGAGAAGGCCTCCTATTGCATTATTGCACATAATACGATGATGCTGATTTCTGATGTTGTCATGGAAGAGACTTATATACAGATATGTGGCCAATAACTTTTATATAAAATATACTGTTACATTAAAGCATTAAAATGATCCTAAGTGATCTATACATAGAAAGCACCAGTTTCTCATATTTTTTTTCAATCACTTTTTAGGTCCTGTGGATGTTGCTATATTGGCTAAATGTAATCCTTGCCTGTCAAACCCATGCAAAAATGATGGCACCTGTAACAATGATCCGGTTGACTTTTATCGCTGTACCTGTCCATACGGTTTCAAGGTGAGTCAAAGCTGTCATGGGAGCTGTGATCGGAAAGCAGAGCTCTCATTGGTGGGCCTGCCTTATTTTCGTGTGCTGATAACTACCTTATTTTATTGTGCTAACAACTACTTTATTTACACCCAACTCTGCTTGGCCACTCCTTCTCCAGGGGCAGGACTGCGATGTCCCAATTCATGCATGTATCAGTAACCCATGTAAACATGGAGGAACTTGCCACTTAAAAGAAGGTGACAAGGATGGATTCTGGTAGGTCATTCATTAGTCTGTGATCTGTGTCTGAAGTATGGGAGCAAGAATAACTAAGCAAACACACATTCTCCTTTTCAAACCTGGGAACTTTATTTGAAAACTAGAAGCCCAGTGCACAAAATTCATGCACTGGGGGAGTTTCCCTCAGCCCAGCCTGCACTCTATCCAATGTGGGACCCCTAAAGGGATGTCTGACTGCTTGTTTAGGCCCAGGAGGATTGGGCCTAAACGAACAGTTGGACATCTCTCTCACAATCCAGGACTGCTGGCTCCCAACTACATGCCTGCCTGTTTTCCCAATAGCCCCTAACTGCTTCTGCCTGCCAGCCTGATCACACCCTAACCACTCCCCTGCCAGTCTGATTGATGCCTAACTGCTCCCCTGCCAGCCTGTTTGCCCCTAACTGCCCTCTCCTGCTAACCTGGTCACCCCCAACTGCCCTCCTTTGAAGGCCTGGGTCCCCCCATCTGTCCTTCCCTACAGACTTGGTCACTCTCAACTTCCCTCCTCTTCCAGCCTCATCACCCCTAACTGCCTTCTGCTGCAGGCTTGATTGTCCCCAACAGCCCTCCCCTGAAGGCCTGGTCTTCCCCCAACTGCCCTCCACTGTAGATCTGGTTCCCCCACAATTGTCCTCCACTGCAGGCCTGATTTTCCCCCAAATGCCCTCCCCTGCTGACCATCTTGTGGTGGCCATCTTGTAACCACATGCAGGCAGCCATTTTGACCACATAGAGGCAGCCATCTTGTGGGTTGGAATGATGGTCAATTTGCATATTACTCTTTTATTAGATAGGATAGAGGCCTGGTGCACGGGTATGGGCTGGCTAGTTCACCCTACAGGATGTCCCAGATCAGGGTGAGGGTTCCTTTGGGGTGTGTGGTGGTTTGCAGGTTGGCCATGCCCCTCGGCGACCCAAGCAGAGGACCTGGTATCTGGGATTTATTTATCTTCTATAATTAAAACTTTGTAGCCTTGAACAGAGGCCAGGGCCAGTCAGGAAGCTTGGCTTCCTCCATCACTGGGGAAACCCAAGCCTCCTGCTCGCCCCGTGGCCACAGCCATCTTGGTTGGGTTAATTTGTACACTTGCTCCTGACTGTCTGGTGGGCATGGCTGATGGGCATAGCAGAGGTCTGGTCAATTTGCATGTTTCTCTTTTATTAGTGTAGATGAGTGCCAGGAATCAATTCACAGGAACAACATGTGTGAGTCCCTTTCTAAGATATTGCAACATATAAACAAATATAGATGTTTCAGTATTTTCAGCTCAGGCAGCTACAAAATCCAGAAATTTTAAAATATGTACATGCACACATTATGATTAATCAAGTTAGATTAGATCAAGACAATGGAGTGGCTGTATTATGCTAATTAATAGCCAACTAGTCTCTTACTGAAAGTTATATATTCATTTGTTGCTGTGTGTATTGCTTTAAAGACAGTGTGTAATGAGAAGATGTAGGTCCCACTGAAACAGAAAATTAATGATTCATTTCCAACCCCCAATATAAAGAGACAACCATGCTGTGAACATTTTTAATCTGGAATTATTTAATCATACAGTACAATTACCTCAGATGTACTTCATGAATTATGAAATAGAGCTCTTATGATGACACTAATAATTTCACGTGAGAATGCTAATGTACCACTAAAGCTTGTTAGGGATATTACTTTTATAATAAATAGGCTTCATTTCTGCATTCTGTCTCTTTTTCATAGAGGCTTTTCAAAGATTATTCTGATATCTATTAAGATGAAATGTACAGTATTTTATGCCAGTGGAAAAAATTGCATTTGTTAAGACATGAAGAGAACATTCACATTTTATAATAGCAAGAAAGATAAAATTTGATTTTCAAATTTCCTTTTCTGTTTTGAGACATCAGGAACATTTCACATAGGCTAGTAGGTGTTTTCATTTTTTTAAAAAAAATCAGAACCAGTTCCTTGGCCCTTGTGAGCAAAGAAGCATGGATTATTTTATGAGAGCACAATTTGAGATTAAATAGAGTAAACTTTACTTGTGTTTTAGATCTGCAAATATATTGGATTTATTGACCTACAGGGCTATTTCCAGCCAGCATTAATTTTTTTAAAGTTATTTCTGATTTGCAAGATATTACCTTAAATCAGTGATTCTCAACATTTCTAATGCCCTGACCCTTTAATACAGTTCCTCATGTTATGGTGACTCCCAACCACAAAATTATTTTCAGTGCTACTTCATAACTGTAATTTTGCTACGTTATGAATTGTAATATAAATATCTGTGTTTTCTTTTCTTTTCTTTTTTCAGCTGTGACTCCAGACAGGACCCAAAGAGGAGTTTTATTATCTCTTCTTTGGGTTTTATGGAGACTTAGTTTACCCTTCTGGGTTAATATCTGTGTTTTCTAATGGTTCTCAACCAGTGGGTCACAACCCACAGGTTGAGAACCGCTGCTGTAGAGCCTAAGACCATTGGAAAACACAGATATTTACATTATGATTCATAACAGTAGCAAAATTACAATTACGAAGTAGCAACAAAAATAACTTTATGGCTGGGGGTCACCACAACATGAGGAACTGTATTAAAGGGTCACGACATTAGAAAGGTTGAGAAGCACTGCCTTAAATGAATGCTTACAACATGTTATTTAAAAATGAATTTTTAGTAGTTAAAAGTTCTGTAATTGATAAGTGTATTTAGTATTTTTCCATATGTAGGCCACATGTTTTTTTTTAAATACAAGTTTGTTTTTATTATTTTTACTATTCCCCCTTTTGGTGTTCAGGTGTATTTGTGCTGATGGATTTGAAGGAGAACACTGCGAAGTCAATATCGATGACTGTGAAGATAATGACTGTGAGAACAATTCTACCTGTGTGGATGGGATTAATAACTACACATGCCTTTGCCCACCTGAGTACACAGGTAGGAAATGCTTGGCCATCAGTCCATGCATCCGAATGCATCATGGGAATTTTGCTGCATGTATTCAGTAAACCATTGCATTATTCAATAACTGGTAGGTATTGGGGAAATTAGAGGTAGTGTAAATAACAGCCAGAGCTAACAATGGTTTCAGCCAATCCGATGAAAGACCTGCCAAACTCAGTTATCTATCATGTTATTGCTCTCCAGCAAAACCAAGAGTTGCCATACTGAACTTATTAGTCTCACAATTGAATGGTATCACACACAAAGTAGTTTTCCTGTGCTAACCAACACGTGTAAAAAGGGGCATTTTTAATACAGTCAAATCATAATTAAGCATTTTAGATTCCATCAATACTTGCTTCTTCACTAGGAGTGCTTTCCTCCAATAACTCATGTTCTTCAAAATAAAATACAAATAGAAAAATATGAAGCACTTTGAATAATCTCATAAGACTGTCACCTTCTTTCTGGCGTTTTGCTTTGGAGATGATAAATCTCATAAGACTGTTCAACTTACTTAACTTCTTCCCCGGATCAGACAATTGGCTGTAAAGTCAACATCAAGTGTATAACTGGGCTATTATGTCAGAATACCTATTTTGATTTAATTTTGTGGCTGTGAAGAAAGAAACATCACAATTACCATCTTGTTTTCTTAACAAACCACCTAGAGAATGTTATGCATTTTATTTGTGAGAAAAAGCGGAGCAGTAAATTCTGTGACTCTGTTTGAAGTTACCATTTTCATTTTGCGGGGTACATTTCATTAGTTGCATTTATGTCCACATGATGTAATCCATAGTTAATATCAGAGGGTGAAATAACTATGTAGATGCCTAGGGTCAGCGTCTCTTAACATCGTGTGATTAGCTGTCCCGGGGATTTATGAGGAAAGCAGGGACATTTAAGCTTTTATGGCATGCCCAAACTTTGCAACTCACTAAGTACCTTTCTTGATGGGAAAATGCAAGATAGAATAATGGGGTGTTGTTTTGACAACCCAGATCTGCTTGAGTGCCTCTGAAGATCTTTGAAATTTTTTTTTATACCAGTGAAGCACCCAATGCCATATAAAGTAATATACTTACATTTGAACATGTGATAGCCACCGATTTCTCTATGAGGTATACGCAGCCCTGGGGCTCCTCAGAGGGCAGAATTTGAGTGTTCTTTGATATTTTGAAGGAGTGAAGGATAGCAAGCGTATTCAGCATGCCCTGATGCCTGGAGGCTCCCCTGGGAATTGAGTTGTATTGCATAGGCTCCTTTAGACCTGTAGATGAAGCCCGCTGTTTGCCCTAAAACCTGTTACCCACATAGAATCCTTTTCTTTGTCTGCCATTGCTCTGTCATCATTACAGAAAGCGCTTAATTCGTGTCATCTCTGAGGCCTTTTTGTACTCTGGCTAGGAGAAATTGGACCAATGCACTTCAAACGCACCTTGGCCAGCTAATGAGATCCAGAGCCCAGCAATCAGGAATTGGCCAGTGTCTCCCTTGTATGGACAACGCAGGCTTGAGAGCACTGTTGGGGTTCTCACGTGCCTTTTTGTTTTTGTTTTTTTTGTGGGGGTTTTTTCATGATCCATTACAGAAGGTGGCAGATTCTTCTGAGTTGCTTTGGCTTGAGATCCGCTGTGCCTTCTTCTTTATCCGTTTCGTTTTATCTTCTCAACCTATACCTCCCAGTCTCCCTTCCTACACCTGATCCTCTTACCCACATGTTATCTGCACCCTAAGTGACTCCGTTCAGTGGGGCTTCCTCTGAAAAGTATTATGAAGCCTCATCTCCCCGTGCCAGATCTCTTTCTCTGCAAAAAAAAAAAAAAAAAAAGCAAAAAATGCAAAACCACTGTTTAACCAAAATGTGACATCTATGAAAGCTATCACTATCTGCCAAGACCTATCTGTCAGGAGCCATTTGGTTCTCCTGAGACTCGTTGAGTCTCTTTCAGCATAGCTATTACAGATATCAGTTTGCCTGCATTTTGGCAAAGTCTAAACAAAAATACCGAGCTCCATAGAAACTTAATAGCACGGAGATATTACCACTCCGACTCTGGGCTGAATCTTGTGGGCAGTAAAGAGTCGGACGACTTGGCATTAGAGCAACTATCTAAATGAGGCCCTTTTGTAACGCATCGAATTCACTATCGCATTTTTGTCCATATGTGAGATGAGCTCATTTGCAAAATATCAAACGGCCATCTGCAGATTTGGAAGTTAGCGGCACATAGCGGTCTTTAATTATCGGAAAATATAAATCGGGCTCCGGAGTTTTATATCCCTGCTTCATCCAAGTCCGCAGTTAGGGAGGAATTTGCGTATAATGCGGCTGTATTGTTTTAGATGTAAGCTTGAAGTCTGATTAATGAGCGTGAGATCTGGGAACAGAAACCCTGCTATGCTCAGGGAATATAATAATGTTGTCATTGTTTAAAAATCATTCAAGTCACAAGTTGCTTTCTGTTTGAAGATTTCTTTTTTTTCATTCAATGCCCCAAAGGCATAGATGGGAACATGAACTCTTTAGTTGGAACAAATAAAACTTCATGGAAAAAAGCTCATAAATTATTATGGGGGAAGGCTTTACATTTGGCATCCGTGGCAAGAGTCAGACTGGACATAACTGTTGCTAATGGAGGAAATTCAGAGATCTGAAAGCCATTTGATGGAGAAATCTCGATGTGATGGGCAGGCTATAAAACACGACTACAAATATCAAAAATAAAATGAACCACCACTGGAAAGTTTACTAAATTTAGTTAAGCCCGTGTGACCAGCACATTATAGTAAATAGTTATTGATTTACTATAAGTTTTACTTAAAAAAACTACCTGCTTTTTTTTCTGCTGCAGGGATTAGCAACATAAATTTTCAGGGTCAATATTGATTTCCTATGATCTAAAACTTGTTATATCCTTCTTTCCCCCAGTTATAAAAACTATTGTTTTCTACCTAATTTAATCCATTATCTGTTCCAGTTGTATAATAGATGGTTGTTGATGGCTAAGTCTTCAGACAGGTTAATTATTTAAAAGTTTAATTCCATCTGATTCTAAATGAAAACCACTACACTAAGGATTGAGCATAGTTAATTTTTGAAGAGTTAAATTCAGAATGGTTTTAAATTATAGTCACTCCACCAAGGATGGAGCAAGTCAGACTCAGAAATTGCTAAGCAAATAATTTTCAAATTCACTCTAGGGTTTTAATTTTAGCTTGAGAAACTTTTTAATTTTTAATTTTTTAAAGTCATTATTGTATCTTTTCTAAAACCAAAGGCATTTCTAGAATGTGCATTTTTTAAGCAATCACCTGAGCTCAAATCTTATAAAAATGAACATTAGCAACATGGCACCCCTGCCATGTTGAGAACGTGGCGCCCTCTCTGAAACTCTGGTATGAACTTAGGGGTTGAGTTGGAAAATGTGTTTTTTGCATGTTTCCCGGGAGTCAGGCCCTGGATCTGCTCTGTCAAGACTATGTTTCTTAATCAGCCCTACTCTCATGGAACCACATGCAAAGATGACACAACATTGATCACACTGTGACCCAGGATGTCACTTAACAGGATTACCCAAATTCAGGCACAAAAGTTTCCCTTCCAGTTGGGCATGTAAAGATGCAGAACACATTCAGACCGTTTTCATCTTTCCATGTGGTACGCCATCTCTTTGTTTTCCTAACCTCCTATGCCCACACACTAACCATGACGTGTTCAAAAGTAAGGCTGAGTCAATGAAAGAAAAACACCACGTGATCTCACTCATTTGTGGATAATAAAGACCATCCTAAACTTTTTGTTGGATGAACAAAAAGATAGATACAGAGGCAGTGAAGCATCAAACAGACTGTCAAATTACAGCCGGAAGGTTAGGGAGAGGTGGGGTGGATAAGAGATCAACCGAAGGACTGGCATGCATGCAGATAAGCACAACCAATGAACACAGACTCTGGGGGGTTAGGGTATGCATGAGAAGGGTGGGTAATGGGAAGATATGTATACAGGTAACACATTAATAAAAAATAAAAAAGTAAGGCTGGTTAAGTGACCTGGTTGAGACGCAGATCCCTGCCTGCCTGGGAGGGCATTTGCCTATGGCCTCCTGTCCCCCTGTGTGTGCGCTTGGCCGCTGTAGGTAAGGAATCCAAGCCTCGCTGCTCCTTGCCCGCTCACCCTGGGCCCTTCCGTTATAAACACACTAGCTTCCTGTGCTCTGCTGTTGTTTCGCAATGTAAATAGTCTTTTGTCTCTTCTGTCTTTGTCGCTGCCAGCTGCTAATCTGAATGAGGTGGAAAAAGGTTAGTTGCCTTTTAAGTCTACTATGATTTTTCTTTTTGTTTTCCTCTTTCTTTGAAAGCTCTATGGATGTCATTATATGTACCTGGGAAAAGGAATGTGGATGAAATCTGAAATTCATAGGTTGAACTGGTCATGCAGATCTTTGATGGATGGGTAGCTAGGCCAAACATGGTTAAAAGGGCATCTGACGTGCATGTACCCAATTTGTAGAAGGCTATGAAAGAAAACCTTCTGAGCGGGAAGAGGGTGGGGAAAAAGAAAGACTAGTAATTGCTACTCTCTACTTGTCTGTTTGCTTTTACTCTTTAAAAGATATCACAAACATGAATTATTTTTATAATGAAACTATAAATCATCTAGTATACCTAGGGTATAGATAGAAGTATTTTCAATACTGGGAACTTTCAATAACCTTAAAGTAAATTCTTCAGTAAGTTGAAACAAGAGAAATATTGAAAGGTGTATACATATATATAAACATTTTATAAAATAAATATGACAAAGCCTAAGAGCTTGGTTTATAGAATGACGTTGTGGAGTACTAGGTAGTATTTTCTTAAACATATTTTTATTGATTTCAGAGAGGTAGGGAGATGGAGAGATAGAAACATCAACGATGATAGAGAATTATTGATTGGCTGCCTCCTGCATGCCCCCTGCTGGGGATGGAGCTTGAAACTCAGGTGTATGCCCTGACCAGAAATCAAACCATGACTTCCTGGTTTATAGATCTATAATCAACCACTGCGCCACGCCGGCCAGGCAAGACAGTATTTTTAAAACATAAATAGAGCCATATCCACTGAAACCGATTGGGCTCAGTGGATAGAGTGTCGGCCTGCAGACTCACAGGTCCCAGGTTCGATTCCAGTTAAGGGCATGTACCTTGGTTGCAGGCACATCCCCAGTGGGGAGTGTGCAGGAGGCAGCCGATTGATGTTTCTCTCTCATCAATGTTTCTAACTCTCTATCTCTCTCCCTTCCTCTCTGTAAAAAAATCAATAAAATATATTTTAAAAAAAAACATAAAGAGAGCCATATGCAATCATTGACATCAATATGGTCTATGTGACTCCCCAAATCCACCGAGGCCCAGGAGAGGAAGTCCTAGAAATGATCAGGCCAGTAGGCATGCCTGAAAAATGGCCAAGGAACCTTTGTGAATCCTTATCTTCAAGTTTGAGAATGATTACTAATAACGTTAGTCTTTTACTCAGTCTGTTGGCTCAAAGCCTTTCAGTGCCAAGTGCAGCCTTAGCAGCCTCTAAGGAGCCCGATGTGTGCCTGTCTTGCCCGTGCCAGGTGTCTGTGAAGCACTGGCAGGAAGATTTTAGGGCTGTTGCGGGTACGTTATACAGCAGCCCGCCCTGCCTCCTCTTGCTAAGGAATTCATTGCTGTTGCGTCATTCAGACGATTTACTGTGTGTGGTCACTTCCCAAACACAATTAAGTTGACAAACATGAAAAAAAAACCAAAATGGTTTCATATGGTCAAATGTAAAAAATATAGCCTGGTCAATTCTCTGCGGATTGATGCATTCAATACCATTCTTGGTCAAAGATCATCTCTCCTTTTTCCAAGTACTGAATCATTGGTGGTTTGGGGTAGGGGTGGCTAAGGGCTGAGTGGATCAGAAACATAATAGCAATTATTCTGTCACAGGAATATGCCCTTAAGTAGCTCCATGTACTCTCAGGAGCAAGCTTGGCAGTGCGATAGCATTTCCAATCACCACATGGTTTCATATGTTGACTCAGTTCCACGCCTGGGTTTATAAAACATGTCCTTTATTTCCAAGAATCTGCTGATGACGGAATTTGCTTTTAAAAACAATCAAACCGTTCTCCGCTTTTTAATCCCAAGCTTAACTAGAAATGAAATTGCAATTTCTTTATGACAATGAGGGTAATTTTCTTAAATATTAAAAAAAAAAAGTTCTAGAAGTAGCTGACATAGGGAAAAGGTTTAAACCCCTGTAGACAGGAACAATAAAGGTTTGAGCAATAACTTGTAGGAAACAATGAGAAAGCACTTACCCAGAGATCCACAGATTGTAAAGAGGGGTCCATCCAATACCTCGCTGCTGACCCCATAGCATGCCCTCTGACTTGGGGGGCTTGCATAGGACCAGTCCCTGCTTGTCTGCTGCCATGGTCCGGGCTCAGAATCGGCACCTCACAATGGCTCCCACTGACCAATGATGCCCAACAAGCTTTTCTTCTGCTCTCTCTCCCGCTTGCTCTGCACCATGTCCCTGATGTGTGTTTGAAAAGAGTAAAGGGAGCCACAGAATCCAGGTGCTGACAAGCAGTCTATTTATCTACACATGAGAGAAAGGAAGCATCCAATAAATGCCTGTCTAATTAATTAATTAGCCAATTAATTAATTCCTCTGGTGATGAGTCTACTTTCCATCACTTAGGGCAGCTGGGATATTGATGAATTTGTCCAGCTAATGGGAGAAGCTTAGGTTTCTCATCCTAGTATTTAGGATGGGACTTCTCCCAGTCTTTATTTCCTTTTGTTTTTCTTTTCTTTTTTTTTCTGTGAAGCAGGGATGATGGCATCTATCCCTCCTCAGAATAACATGGAAGGGTATATGGGAAAACGCTTTACAATGTTACATGTCTATACGCAAGAGATATCAGTGCTGCCTTGTATGATTGGTGTAAAGTTTTGCATCATTTAATTCCAACCACCATCGCCAAATTCATATAGATGAGTTGATGCCAGTTCTGATGGCATCCGAATTCTTTCGGTTATTTTGATAGAGCACATCCCACTTAATGGAAATTACATGTGTGAAGAAAATTTTTTCCCCGTACTTTCCAGTACTGCCTTTTTAAAAAGTGTTATTTTGTTATTTTTTATGCTCACTGTAGTGGGAAGGCTTTATTTGGTGTTAAGCCTTTGGTTCCTCCTTACTCTACTTTGAAGGGGAAGGAAATAGTAAATGCTGAAGAACTCAGGTTTGGTTGCATTTTTTAGGTTTAGTGTATATATTTTTGGATTTTCATGATCTTTTAAATATAGAGGCCCTTCTGTTATTAATTCTGCCTCAAGATGTGTAAGGTCTTTATAGAAAATTGGATATAGTTGCAGACGGACCTGCAGTCTGTTTTAACTATAGAGGATACATCGGCAGCCTAATGATCCCGTGTGGTTTGCATTCATTCTCCAGCCTTGCAAAGCCTTCTTACAGCCCTTGGAGCCTCAGAAAACATTTTAACAATCCCGTTTGCTCTTAAGTTAATAGGCTGGGACCACTTGAGCCCAGAACAACAGTCTGGTTTAACCAAGCCTTATTCCATCCAACTTGGATTTATTTATGTTGAAAAAGGATTTCAATATTTCTGCAGTTTCAGTAGCTGTTGGAATTAGCTCCAGTCTCTCAGTTCCAATGAGGAAGTGCTGAAAAACACTCCCTTTTCTGTTTGTTTGTGGAGGAGGTAAGTTTTTCCATTTTAAGGACTCCAGAGATATTTATTGAGAAAACACCTTCTGCAGGACACTGCTAAGCATCCAAAAATGCAAAAAAAAAAAAAAACACATTACCCTTGTCCACTGGGCACAATCTTTGGCTTTGGTCCTCTCTGCGAGTTCAGACTAGGTCAGTCACTTTCCTCAAGTCACCATTCCTCGTGTGCCAGGAAAGTTAACAGCATCGTGTCGTTAGTTGCTCCACCAGGTCATGAGCAAAGAGAGACCCCTTTCTGACTATGGAAAAGAATCAAGTTCTCTGGCACACAGGCGTGATGGAGCCATCCATTTTACAACCCTGCGAACAGCAGTGAGAACACAGAAGGACTGTCCTGGTTGGAAACATTTTCATATCCACTTCGACAGCACGTTTTCGGCAGCCTTCCTGTTCTGGATGATGGTTAGCTCTGTCTCACACGGTGACTCTGTGGCCATGCCCTGCCTGTGCACGTGTCCCATTTTGCACACTTTGGTGCTGGGAGGACATTCAGGAGCGGCTCCCAGATCTTCAGGAACTCAAGGTCCCTCGGGAGGACTTCTGGGTATTTCTCTGCCAACAATGGGACTTCATTAAGTTCAGGACGTGCCTGTGATCTGGGTTTTTTATTTACCCTCTTGAACTCAGTTAACTATTTCTGATTGAGGGGACACATTTCGGGACCATTAACACAAATAAGAAAGCCTCAGATGTTGAAAAAGAACCTTCAGAAAGTGGTGTCTCTTTTTTAAAAAATAAAAAATAGAATCACGCCATTTATAAATATTCCTTTACTGACTAATGGAAATGAAGCCAATGGTTGCTACCAGCACGGACGATATGGGGGACTGGGCATCTCTGCCCCTGGTAATGTGCTGTGGTGTTTGGGTGAAAACCTTGAGCAGAGCCTGCAACAAATAAGTCTGGCCTGGCCCAGCAAGAGAGGAGGACACGGAAATAATGTTCATGCAAGTCCAATGCAGTTCATCTGCCCTGGAATGACTCCCAGAACCCCATCATGTGTGGCCACCCTCTCTGGTCATCCATCTCCCAACTCTACTGCAAGGGTCTGAGAGAGGACAGGATGTTTTTCTCTTCTTTAATCCTCACTCGAGGATATTTTCCCATTGATTTTCTGAGAGAATGGAAGAGAGAGGGAAAGACAGAGAGAAAGATCGATGTGAGAGAAACACATGGATTGGTTGCATCCTGCACGAGCCCAAGCCCAAATCAGGGCCCGGACCTGGGAGGAGCCTGCAACCAAGGTATATGCCCTTGACTGGAATCGAACCTGGGACCCTGTGGTCTGCAGGCCGACGCTCTATGCACTGAACCAAACCGAGTAGGGTGAGAATGTTTTTCTTTTTCTTTTTTCTTTTTTTTTTAATATATTTTATTTATTTTTTACAGAGAGGAAGGGAGAGGGATAGTTAGAAACGTCATTCAGAGAGAAACATCCGTCAGCTGCCTCCTGCACACCTCCTACTGGGGATGTGCCCGCAACCAAGGTACGTGCCCTTGACCGGAATCGAACCTGGGACCCTTCAGTCTGCAGGCCGACGCTCTATCCACTGAGCCAAACCAGTTTCAGCAGAATGTTTTTCTTTACACAAATAAAGAGCAAATGTAAAGCCACCATGAGATATTACCTCACACTTTTCAGAATGGCTATCATCATTAAATCAACAAACAAATGCTGGTGAGGAGGTGGAGAACAGGAAACCCCTGTGCACTGTTGGTGGGCATGCAGATTGGTGCAGCCACTATAGAAAGCAGTATGGAGTGACCTCAAAACATTAAAAATGGAACTGCTTTATGATCCAGCTATTCCACTCCTTGGAATACATCCGAAGAAACGCAAAACACGGATTTGGAAAGACATATGCACCCCTATGTTCATTGCCATGTTATTTACAACAGCCAAGATTGAGAAGTAGCCCAAGTGCCCATCAGGAAGTGAGATAAAACAGCTATGGCACATTTACACAATGGAATACTACTCAGCCTTAAAAAAAAAGGAAATCTTACCCTTTGCGACACCATGGAGACAATTACGTTAAGCAAAATAAGCCAGTCAGAAGAAGACAAGTACCATATGATTTCATTTATTTGTGGAATCTCATGAACAACATTAAATGGGACATGTATAATTCCTGATAGGGATTTTTAGAATTTGGTAGTGAGAGTCATTCAGACCCATTTAGTTTAACCTTTCTCAACATGCACTTAAGTGCTTACACACACACTTCCTTCATTCTCAGGTTCATCCTCTCTGTTTCCCCTTGGGGTTGTCAAGATTTAGCAGACGAGAGTGTAGGGGTGTCTTGAGTCCACATTTCAGGCTGATGTCAGAACTCAAATCTGCTACCTGTTTCCCTTATATTCTCTCTGTTTCCTTACATGATCCCTCATGCCATTGGGGTGGCCTTTATTAACATTTAAAAACATATTTTCCCTCCAGATGCAATCCAATAAGTGTTATCTGTCACATTTCTCAGCAGCCATCAAGTATCTACTTTGTGACAGGTAATTTGCAGGTTCATGCAATGGGAATAAAGAGGCACAAACATATAACTATAAATAAAGGTTGATAGGGTATTAAATTTGACAGTGAAAGAGTAATCAAGCTTTCAGGTTAATTTAAATTGGCTAACTGAAATAAATGAATATTCAAGAAAATTTAATTATTGTACAAAGAGCTGTTTCTAAAGAATTAACTAAAATTCTTATTGGTAGTTCATCTCATGGTAAAATTGCTTAACGTGCAATGAACACAAAGCAGTCATATTTTTGCGCAAAAAAATTAAAATTTAAAGTTATCAAGATTGCATTAAAAAAATTTACAAAAGTCTCCATTAATCAAAAAAAAGGGGGGGGGATAGTAGGATAATATCATGTAAATGTCCTAGCCTCAAGTATATTGTTAAAAAATTAAATCTCACTTATTTTTCTCTAATAAATTGTTTTGATAACTTCCCTTGCTGTACCAACGTAAGTAAAGTAAACTGGTACAATTTATTCCGGTTTTTCTTGAGCCAAGTAAGAGCTCAAATGCAAATAACTGAAGAATGATGCGTTTTGACCCTCCAAAAATCTCTGTCTTGGGAATTCTGTCAGGAATTCAACCAGACTTCCTTCCTGGTTCCAAGTGTATTTGAAAATGTCAGAACAGATTAGTTATAACACTATAATTCTGGTCCAGTTATTCAGATTGCTGTCACAAATTCCCTTTCCATTATTGTCAATATCAATGATCCTTTTGTATATAAAAAAAAAAAACCACACACCTATTTTGGTATAATTTAAAAATAGGAAACAAGGACAGGCTGCACCGTCAGCCCTTGAACCCTCCCACCCCGTTCATTACCCGTGAGCCTCAGAATGGACTCTGACATTTTTTCCTGTTTTAGGGAAAAAGAAATTAATCTGGCTACATTAGCAGAAACTATCAACAGTGAAGGACAATATTTCAGAAATGCCATGGTACTCATAGCTAAAATTATTTTTGTTGTAGACAGACTTGTCCCACCTGAATTTAAAGGTCTCACTTTGGAAAATATTCAGATGAGATACTTATTACTTCAAATCCATCCTTTCCTATTTCTCCATTAGCGTCAAGCAAATCAATACTTAACACAGAGTGATTTGAATTAGAAAATTCCAGAAATCCTAAACCGGGGACGGTGTGACCAACTTCTCTGATAAGCAGGCGTGGGGGATTAAGTCAGCTTAAGTAAGACATGTTGTGGCCTAGATCTCTGGGTAGATAGAAAGCAATGAATCACCCATCCCAGTGACTCCAAACATTGCCTCTGATTAGAACAATCTACCAAGAGAACAAATCTCTTCAGGGGCAATAATACATTTGTGGACCGTATAACATAGTTTTCAGTCATATGTAACAACAACAATAAGTCATTTAAGCAGCTTCTAAATGGAACTTCTACAGGGTACTAGGAAATTGGCATCTCATTTCTCTAAATATTACAGATCGGAAACTACAGCCTAAGAACTTTGTCATGCTGCCCCTTTCATCCTTTGCTGGATAGAACTCAAGATGTTTTCCCCCAACATTATATTATAAAAACATATTATACCAAAGCACCTTTTTGAAAATTTTGCTCAAATGAAAAATTCTCACTCCAGAGTACATAGAAATAGATGCTATTACAAGTGGTTAATTTCTTTTTACGCTATTATTCACTTCAGGAAACATGGAACTGCCATCCATGGACTAGATGGTATCTTCATTAGTCATTGATTTGCCAAAGCATCACCACAGTTAAGAATTTGGAAGAGTGCCAGGAGTTAAGCCAGTATTCTTTAGAGAAATACTGTTTAAGAAATTTGAGTGCCCGTGTGGGAAACAGAAATCATATTGGTAATAGTGTTGAATCTTGATGTCTTTGACATAATGAAAGTTTAGAAAACACTTTCAAGGGTATCATTTTTATAATTAAGGATAGTACAGATATTAGTAGTTATTTTGAAGTGCGGCTGTTATTCAAAGCTCAAGCCAGTCTTCAAATGTAGGGTAAAGCTGATAGAACTAGGCATTGGACTCACTTTTCTCCCCCTCTCTAAGACACCAAAGCGTGCTCTCTTGCCTTTGTCACCTTTAATAGCCTAATGTCATTCATCATTGGCACTTATTACTGTTTGGGTAACCCATCCTGCAATCCCTAAAGCCGGTTAATGCCGGCTGCCCTTGGAGGGAGGGTTAAGGGTTTATTGGTCCCAGTCAACCATTGCTTTGCAGAAAGGCTTGTAGCCCGAGCAGCAAACAGAGGCAATGCCAGACCGCTCTGTTGTACTCTGTACGGACCTGGCCACTTTTGAAGAGCAGAGGTCACGGTCTTGGACCATCCCCTTTCCTTGTGCATCATTTGTTACAGACAATTGAAGAATATCTGAGACGTGGGAGGAAATTTGAGGCTCAGGAGAGAACAACGACATGGGATGAATTAAGAAAGGAAAGAGATATAGAAGGGAGGAAGGAAGGGAAGGAGGAAGGGAGAGAGGAAGAGAAGAAGGAAAAGAGGGAGGGAGGGAAGGAGGGAGGAAGGAAGGAAAGAGGGAGGAAGGAAGGAAGGAAAGGAGAAGGAAGGAAGGAAGGAAGGAAGGAAGGAAGGAAGGAAGGAAGGAAGGAAGGAAGGAAGGGTGACATAAATAAACTTTTACTCCCCAACCTAAACCTTCATTAAATTAAATTTACCACTTGTATTGATTTGCTGGTGCTACTGTGACAAGCACCAGAGACCAGATGGCTTAAACACAGAAATGTATTGTCTCAGTTCTGGAGATCGGGAGTCTGAGATCCAGGTGTCAGCTGGGCTGGTCCTCTGAGTCTGTGCGGGAGAATCTGCGGCAGGTTCCTCTGCTTGCCTGTAGCTGGGCCCTTCTCCCTGTGGCTCTTCATACCTCTGCTCTCTCTGTCACATTTCCCTTTTTATACGCACATCAGCCACATTGGAGTAGGGCCCACCCTGATGATTTCATGTTTTCTTGTGTTTTTTGTTGTTGTTGTTGTTTTCATTTTAATTTGATTTTCTCTACGTTTACATTCTGAAGTGCTGGAGGACTCCAACATATATATATATGTATCCTTTTGGGGGGGAACACAGTCAACCCACCAGACCACATCACCATACTTAAAACTCTAGATCTTTGCACCACAAAACTTGATCCTTCAGTGTTGTCTGTGTCATTAAAAATCTCTTCCAAATATGCACCCCAGACACCTAGAGGTTCCAGACACCTCCTTCCATCAACTGCCTCGCCATCCGAATCCCTCACAAATGTTCACTTACTTGGCTTCCTAACCACCTCTCCGCTGTCACCAATGGCGTGCCAGCCAAGTCGTCTCTCATGTCCATCTGTCTCTGCGCCTCTGTCATCCAGCCTCCACTGCAGCCAGGATGTTCTTTTCAAAGTGCAGATGTGCTCCGACCGTCATCCATCTTCAAACCCTGCAGCGGTGCCCCATCCACGCTCGTAGATTAAAGACATTCTGCCACGTGGGCCCTGCCAGCTTCTGTGGCCACCTCTGGCCCTGTGCCCTCCTGCGCTCACTTTCTGCCTCTCAGAGCTCACATTCTCCAGACCACCTCCTGCACAGACCCTCTGTCAGCTCTCGAGACCCCTCACTTCATTCTCACATCCAATGCTCATTCAGAAAAGCCTCCCTCACAGTCAGTCCCTCTTCTCGGACATTTTTCTGCTCAAATTCATCACCCAGCAATTTTATTTATATGTCAAATTATTCGATTAATATCTTCCTTCTGTTCCACTGCTCATGCCTAAGCTCCAGCAGAATAGGGATGTCATGTTTTTGTTGCTATTGTTGCTCGCCATTAGACTCCAAGCATTTAGCACAGGGCCTCACCCATAATTGCCACTCAAAATAGAGGATAATGGCCGAGGCCGGTTTGGCTCAGCGGATAGAGCGTCGGCCTGCGGACTGAGGGGTCCCGGGTTCGATTCCGGTCAAGGGCATGTGTCCTGGTTGCGGGCACATCCCCAGTAGGGGATATGCAGGAGGCAGCTGATCGATGTCTCTCTCTCATCGATGTTTCTAACTCTCTATTCCTCTCCCTTCCTCTCTGTGAAAAATCAATAATATATATATATATACATATATATATATATATATATATATATATATATGATGATGATGTTAGAAATCTGGTTTGCTGTCAGGATCGTTAGAAAAGCCAGGGGCAGATCACTCCATGGAGAAGTTTGTAGGGCAGGTATAAAACTATTTTGTTAAGTTTGGTGATTAGTTGTAAACAAAAGGGTAACTAAAGATACCAGTAGTATAATGAAGATGAAAGGAAGGGCCCCTTGTGTTTAAAAAGGAAGGAGCATTAGCATCAGTTCAGTTCCTGGATCTAAAATGAAACAGGAGTCAAGGCCAACCCCAGGTACTGTTTCCTGGAAGAACCATCCAATGGTGCACAGAGACCTCTGCCTCATTGCAATAAGATCCATAGCATTGGTACCTTATGGGGGGGCTCTCGGCATCGCTGACACTCTGTTTTTGCCACTGAATGCAATAACATTGTTTTGTGCAGTTCAGCGTGACACTCCCTCTGCCAACTTGCTTTCTGCGTTATCCGTCTCTTTATAAGCATTTTTAAAATACCTTTTAGAGCCACGGTAGACCTGGCACACCTTCAATTTCTGAACCTCATCTTACCAATGAAGAATCGGGGCCCAGAACAATAAAACAGTTCACTTCTCTGCCACCAGTCCACTCTTTCTATACTGAATCCACTGCAGAAGGCCATTCCAAGCGATAACTCAGCAACCCAAATGTCATCTCACCCAGTCGGAGGAGTTTCTCCCTATGATTTCTCCCTTTATGCTCCCTCACTCGTCACTCCAAACAGAACATTAACTCTGATGGTTCAGCTTTGACTGCTCATGTGATCATAACATTTCTCATCCGAGTCAGGCATTTGTGTGAGTGCATCGGGGCACTATTGATAATTACCTTGGGTCAACAGGTGTAAACCGGGACTGTCCTGAGCAAGCCAGGATGTATGGTCACATTACCAGTACATAAAATTCTTCATGAAACCCACGTGTACAGGTGTTCAGTAAATAATGAATTGTATCTCTTTCTCGAGTGGGCTGTGAGGAATCAAGGCCTTTTAGGGAAGTGAACATTACTCGTCCCCTGTTTCAACACAGCACACATTAGTGTAACTATAGAACTCGTGTATTTTCAGTCCCACTCTCCGCCATATTTACCTGACAGACACAAATCAGGATATTATTTTCTTAAAAAGAAAGTCACCTCTATTTAAGACACATGATCCTTTTTTTTACAAGTTAGATACAATCATTCACTGAGTCGTATCCTGAAGAGGTAGCAAAAGGCTCTCTGATTGACTACTCTCTATTTCTTGAAAACACAGACAACTCATACTCACACACATACACATCATACACACACAGATACATACAGCTTCTTAACTTTTCATCAACAAAAGAGCTGAAAACTAGGAGCATGAGGAAGATGAATTTCCTTGTCTGATCAAAAGTGAGATCCCAAATGCCAGCCAACCACGGTATTCCACAATATTGCTTTGTCATTGGGTACCATTAAGGATCCAGGGCTGAAAGCAAAGAAATAGGATTTCCTGAGTTGGTGTGAAATTATGCAGTCAAAGATCTGTTTGGACCCCTATCTTTTGAGGAGCTCATGGGCACTGAAATTTAATCTATATTCAACCACGTTGACCTTGTCCACTCCAATGGGCTGACTTATCTTTCCTGATTCATGTTAAATATATAAAGACCTGCTTATAGAATTAACAGATTATACCATTAGCTATGTGTAGTGTATAAAGAACATTTACACTTTTCCTTTTTGTCACCTCACACTTCATCATCTCAGGAAGAGGAGCAGCCATTGACAATATTATCTCAGGCAGGCCCTGGGCCACTAAAAAAGCAAAAGCAGGTTCCTTTTATCCCTCCTCATTTTCCATTAACTCATATCTTGCTTTGGCTAAACACATACTGATGATGATGATGATGATGATGATGATGATGATGAAGGAAGAGGGGAAGAAGAAGGAGAAGAAGATGAAGAAGAAAATTATGCAGAAGGGGAGAAGGAGGATGAACAAGAGAAGATGGGGGAGGAGGAAGAGGGGAAGGAAGATGAGGAGGAAGAGGAGAAGGAGGAGGAAGAAGAAGAGCATAATTTCCTCTCAATACTCTGAAGTTTTGAGAAGTTTTTCATTAGTGGCTAAAAACATATGAATACATTATTCCTGGAAAACCAGTGGTATTTTCAAATGTCCAATTTTCCTTTACTGATTGAGAAGTAGATATCAAGTCCTGCATTTGTGTATGGACCTTGCTACATTTCCCATTTTATATTGAGCTCCGAGGTCTCACCACTATGGAACACTATTCAAAAATTAAAGGCTGCCTTCCCCCAAATACAGCATAACCCAATGCAATTACAACAAATTAAATAGGCCAATGAAAATATTTACTTTAACATTTGGCCAGGGAAAATTTAAAATAATGTTTAAAGAAGAGAGCATAAGCTAGTTATTATTCATGAGTGACTATTCAATAAAATGAACCAGAAAAAAATGTCTAAAGGTTAAATTGAAATCCAAATTGAATATAGGTCAGCAAGATAAAGTTATTTCCTTGAAGAGCATGAATCTTTCTTTCAATAACTATTATTTTAGTATGTCTCCAAACCATACTCTAAAAATACATCAAGCTATGCATGCCAAGCATACTGCTCTCAATGAACTTTCAAAGAAAGGGAATGAAATAAGGACCAATAATATGCAGTGCAACCCTACAACTTTACCTTATATGATTCTCATGAACATTTAGGGACGGCATATTTGCACAACTTTTAAAACACTCTGACACATAGTAGTAGGACTATATAATTGTTAAGTCAACAACAGTTCATACAATATGTGCCATTAGACTGGCAGAAGCAGACATCACATATAAAAATTGTACATCAACACAAGAGAAACCAAGATGGCAGCAATATAAGATGGAAAGGAAATGTAGCAGACCCCATAAACTGCTGCCTCGCACAACAATTTCAAAACCACAATTGAAAGACAAAATGGACATCCAGAACTACAAGGAAGGCTGACTTAGTGGAAATTCTACAACTAGAAAGTAAGGGAAAGCACACTAAGACTCAGAGGAGCTGTGGAAGTGAAGTGCAGAGGTACGAAGACGTGTGCAGAGAGGGCTGGCAACTGAGTGTGCGGCTGGCTTTCTCAATTGGGAGGGAGACACAAGCTCCCGACTGCTCTGAACTTCCAGTTCCAGGTGAGACTCTGGGACGCAGACTCATTTGGTGAGAAACTGGACTGTCTGGCAGTGGGCGAAACTTGAGGGCAGCTTTCTCTCAGAGGTGCTTGCAGCGATTACTGTGGGACACTGAGACTGAGGGACCTATTAGGGCAGGGCTGATGGGAAGCCATAGCTGTCTGCTCCACCCTGAGACTCCACCCCATCCAAGCTGAGCATAGAGGCTTTTGCAAGTCTTATCTCAGAAGGATGTCTCTAGCACAGAAGTTCTCCCAGTGTAGACACAGCTGATCCTCACAGCCAATAAGCCTCGAGGTCAATTCCTCCCATTGATACCAACAACAATCAAGGCTTAACTACAACAAGACTGTGCACACAGTCCACAAAGGGGTGCACCAAGAGTGTCCACCTCAGGTAACTGGGGAGGCTGAGCCACTGGGCCTTATAGGACACCTAGCACACAAAGCCACTCTATCAACTCAGGGAAGCAGTCAAAATGTAGAGACAAAGAAACAGATCACAAATGAAAGAAATAGAGGAAAGCAAATGACTGGATATAGAGTTCAAAACCATGATTATAAGGCTTTTCAAGAATTTTCTAGGAAAGGCTGATAATTTAACAAGACCTTCAAGGATATGAAAAAGGATCAACTAGAAATTAAGCATACACTAACTGAAATAAATATATATATACAGAGTTTCAACAGCAGACTAGAGGTTCACAAGACTCAAGTCAAAGATTTGAAATACAAAGAAGTAAAAAAAAAAAAAACCAACTGGAAAATCAAAAAGAAAAAAGAATCTAAAAATATGAAAAAAGTGTAAGAAGCCTCTGAAACAACTTCAAGCGTACCAACATTAGAATTATGGGGGTGCCAGAAGAAGAGAGAGGGAGCAAGATACTGAAAACCTATTTGAAGAAATAATAACAGAAAACTTCCCCCACCTGGTGAAAGAAATAGACTTACAAGTCCAGGAAGCCCAGAGAACCCCAAACAAAGGGAATCCAAAGAGGACCACACCAAGACACATCATAATTAAAAAGCGAAGAACAAAAGACAAAGACAGAATATTAAAAGCAGCAAGAGTAAAAACAGTTACCTATAAAGGAACACCCATATGATTGTCAACTGATTTCTCAACTGAAACTATGTAGGCCAGACAAGAGTGGCAAGACATATTCAAAGTGGTGAATTCCAAGAACCTACTACCAAGATTACTCTAGCCAGCAAAGCTATCATGTAGAATTGAAGGTCGGATAAAGAGCTTCACAGATAAGAAAAAGCTAAAGGAGTTCATCATCATCCAACCAGTATTATATGAAATGCTGAAAGGTATTCTTTAAGAAGAGGAAGAATAAGAAAAAGGTAAAGGTAAAAATTATGAACAAATACATATCTATCAACAAGTGAATCTAAAAATCAAGTGAATAAAAAATCTGATGAACAGAATAAACTGATGAATATAATAGAATCAGGGGCATAGAAAAGGAATGGACTCTCAATTCTTGGGGGGGAAAAGGTGTGGGGGTGTGTGGAAGAGACGACAGAAATCGTACACTTATGGATGAGGACAGTGTGGGGTAAGGGCAGAGGGTGGGGTGGGAACCTGGTGGAGGGGAGCTATGGGGGAGAGAGGAACAATTGTAATCTGAACAATAAAGATTTATTAAAAAATAAAATTTTACATAAATAACAAATGGTTAAAATCTAGAAATTTTTCATAAAGAAGGGGACACAGAATGGATGTGAAAACTGAAAACAGAACTTTTTAAAGTTACTAAAGCAAAATGAAACACCCTCAGCTTGGGCACAGATTTGAGGTAAATTCATAAACAAGTGAATAGACACAGGTGCCAAGAGTATAGGAATGGAAGATTGGGCTTGAATAGTGAATCAGGCAGTAAGAGGGGCAGAAATGCTTTTGTAACATTTGTTAGATTACAATATTTGGTGATACACAAAAGGAGACAAATCCTTTTTGAAATAATCTTACCAGAGTCCAATGTGTCACTCTGCAATGATCACAAGGAACTATCATCCACAGCTTTAGATTACTATCGCTGCTATGCTGTTCTTATAGCCTAGATTCCTTATAAGGTAAGAAATATTTGACATTGATGTAGCTTTTCACATTCAAGTTGGCACCCTTAGTCTCAAAGCTGATTAATTGCACACTTGGCAATCTGTTTAGCCAATAACTGCTTAGAATCATTTCCTTTCTGCTCTTTTGCCCACAACAAGTTGATGAAGAAATATCTGGTGGAGAATGAAGGGTTAACTCCTATTTTCATCCCTTAGAGCTGAAGTTTTTTCTCTATGATCTGTCTCCAGCTCAGACTTCCCCGAGTAGATTGGTAGATGAGAGAGCGCAGCACCCTTTACTTCCTCCTGTACCCCCAACAGCTAGCACAGAGCACATATAGAAAATCCTTATGAGCAGCAGTTTAGATTGGTTTCATTGGATTGGATTGGGTTGGGTTGAATAGGATCAGATCAAAGTGAATAAAAAGTAAAGCATGTACCTCTGTCTTATACTAACAGAAAGTAAAAAGTTTTAAATAAACCCTGTTTAAAAATAGCTCATCATATGTACAGTTTTACAGACACAGAAAGCTTTCTTGTACGAGAAATATATGAGACTTTCAGTTCAATGAGTTCATCTTAAGAGACAGAGAAAAAAAAAGCTACCTTATCATAGATCAAGTTGATGTAATTCTTAGATGAGCGCATTTATATACTCGCATCATAGAAAACGATGCTTGCAGTGTGAATAATATGCCACATTTACTTGTTAAGCAACTACTTCTACCCTTAGAAAGTGTTACTAAAAGGAGAGTTTTCTAACAAGGGTTGTGATGCAAACTCATTTTTAAACCAATGCTTTTTAAAACCAAATAAAACAAATCAAATCAAAGTTCTAATAGTTTCTTGGAAATGAACAGCAGCCTATAGATGTGTCACTAATTAAAAACTAATTCAGAAGTAAGATAGGAAAGAAGAACCTTTATATTTTTCCAGTCCCCTTAACCGCTCCACAATGATTGGGAAAGTCTTCCCACTGAAAATCATATTTGACGTAATATATGAGACAATGAAATAGAACCATGTTATTTGTGTCTGAAGAAAGTTTCTAAGGGTCAGACATGCAATTAACACAGTGTGTCTAGACTCGGGGTATGCTCTCCCACTCACTTTTATTGACAAAACTATTCCTTACGAGCTGGCTGATACCCAGAAAAAAGTCTATGTTCTCTATTTAGATTGATTTTCCTTTTGCTTTTTCCTGTCTATCTGGGTGGATGTAGCTTTAGAAGTATTCTCGGGAGCTATTGCAGTAAGTCATAAGTGGGGAAACTATCTTATTCTAGACTTATTAGACCTTGGAGACTATGAAGATCCGAGGATTATTTTTTCAGACGTTAAATAGACTAAGCCAGACATAAAAGGGTAAATACAGAATGATCAGACCTGCGTCAAGCTCAAAAACAGGCAAGACTGTTCTGTGGCACTTACCTGTCAGGATAGCAGTTATTTACCCCCAGACCCCTGGGATGCCGGTCGATGGGGTTGTTCCTGGATGCGGATGTGGTGACATGAGTAAATATTTATTAGCTCTTCATTTATCCTCTGGGTGGATGCTATACGTCCATAAAAATTCCAGAATAAAATTAATATCATAACAGACATGAAAAGCAATCAGATTGCCTCTGTCTAAACCCAACAGTGTATTTGTCACAGATTGCTACACTTGTGTTGTCTCAAGTCATAAAACTGCGTACCAACAGAACTAATATTTGGGGCCCTCTGCTTCTGTCTTGTGATTTATTTCCCCCCCCAATCACAAGCTGGGGTCACGTTGTAAGGCCCATGGCACAGCCTGCTGCCAGGAGGCTGACCAGCTTCCTCTCTGAACTAACGCTGTTTGCCATGTCGACAGGAGAGCTGTGTGAGGAGAAGCTGGACTTCTGTGCCCAGGACCTGAACCCCTGCCAGCACGACTCCAAGTGCATCCTGACGCCAAAGGGAGTCAAGTAAGTCAGGGGCCGCCTCGGTGCTGTGCTCACCGGAACCCCCTTCCCCCCCCGTCCCCCCCCCCCCCCCGCTGCTGGGACCTCTCTTCTCCACCTGCCCTCAGGATCTGGCTTCACACCTTTGCTCAGGAGTAAAGGGCTATACTCTCTGGGGTCCAGACATTTGTATAAATGTTCATCAACAGCCTGGACTTGGCTTTCGTACACGGAAAAATAAAATAAAAGAGAGTTTCCTTTTCATCCAGGACTCTTCCTAGGAAGGTGGGCATGAGGTAAAATGGTCTTTGACAATATTTCCAAAAATGTATTCAGAGGCCGAGTACGTTTGGCATATCCGGTAGGCGCTTTATTGTTTGGCTGTTTGATTTGATGTAACTGAAAATGTTCTGATCTGCAGCAATGTTAACTTTCCAAGGGCAGGAAGAGAGGGGGACCCTATGTCCCAGGTTGTCCTGGGACAGTCCTGGTTTATGCCTGTTGTCTGAGCATATTCTTGGATAGGACCTCCTTCACCTTATGTACGTCTTGTGGGGGATGATGGTAAAGCATACAGACACTCTAAGTAGAGCGCTCCCTCACCTGAACTCAGAACTGCAAAATCATTCTTATGTTCTCCTGAAACAGGTTTGGTATCAAATTAAATGGCACCTTTGCCACAATCCTGAAATATGTTAAGGGTCTATCAACAGCAACTTCTCTCCTTAGAGACCATCGTGCCCAGATGCTTCCTTTTTAGCATGAGGAAACCAGGCCCAGGGCAGTCAGTGATTGTCCAGGTCTCTCGAGGTTTTCATTGGCAGAGTTAGAGCTCAGATATACACTGAGTGTCCAGATTATTACGATCTCTGAACACATAATAATCTGGACACTCAGTGCATATATTAGAGGACTGGTGCATGAATTGATGCATGGGTGGGGCCTGTCCACTTTGGCCAGGGGGAGGGGACTTGGGCGGTTGGTTGGCCGGCCTGCCTGCTGGTCAAACTCCTGGTTGAGGGAACAATTTGCATATTAGCCTTTTATTATATAGGATAGACACTGAGTGGCCAGATTATTATGCATTCAGAGATCATAACAATCTGGCCACTTAGTATAGACTTCCCAGCTGGGTAATTCTTCTAACACAGGTGACCTCTCAGGAGTTTTATAGTTTCTTAACATTGCAGTTGGTTTATTATGGAAGGTAAGCCAGACTCTCAGGGATGATCCACCCGAGTGCAGAAGCTGAGCTGTGCTTACATCAGACAACTAGCAAATAACATCATTTGTCCTTTTCCACGATATTTATTGAGCGCCTGCTATGGGTCAGGGCACATGGCAATGGTACCATCTTACATTTTTATACTGTTTTGTAGCTATTCACTTTCACAGGCTTTGTCTTCCCGATGAAATTACTCAGGCCTCATTGCCATGGGATTCAGAGAATTAAAAGTGACTCAGGTCATGAACAGTTTTGTGAGAGGAGATGGGATTCAAGCTGAGCCTCTAACATTGAAATTTGTCAACGGATCATCAGAAATAGTCTGTAGGACGGGAGGTAAGGGTCAGTATTACTAAGACCCTGTCACTACTTCTCAAGATCAATCTGGAAAACAAAACCTATTCTCAAGTTTCATTTCATTATTTGATGCAACTTGGTTTAAAATTTATCATTTTAGAATATACAGATGCAGTTGTAATACCTGCCTATTCCATTTGATGACTTACTGAAAAAGAAAAAAATATTGTTGGTGCTACTTTTCAAATTTTAGTTTATAATCCCATGCAAAAACCAAAATTGTTATTGAAATCTTTATCTTATACAAAATTCTGCATTACATTTTTGGTTGTCTATATGCTGTACCTAAATTAGTTACACTCCCAACATCTGTGATCTGCCCACAGTTGAACTTGGCAAGTTCACAACAAATATTACCATTTCTCAGATAAATTCATCAGCACAGAAGGTGGTTTCCCACAACAGTTTATCTGCTAAATAGGTTTCATAGGACTTCATACATTGTAATTATAAGATAAAATATTAGTAAGACTAATGGGAAATCATTACAAAATGAGAAAGTTCATCTTCAAAAAGAGGAATCTTTAATTCAATCTTCTATTCCCATCAATTAGATTGCACACTCTTTTTTTTCAGTTATAGTTGACATTCAATATTATTTTATATTAGTTTCAGGTATACAGTGTAGTGGTTAGACATTTATATAATTTGCAAAGTGCTTCCCTAATAAGGATAGTGCCTACCTGGCATCATATATGATTACTAGAGACCAGATGCATGAAATTCATACTAGGGTAGGCCTTCCTTTCCCCAGCTGCCAGCACCAGCTTCCCTCACAGCCTCGGCTTTGTTTGGAAGGTCGTCCAGAAGGATATCCAGTCTAATTAGCATAAATTTCAATATTATTGACGATACTTCCTATGCTATAGTTTATAGTCCCCTGACTACATTGTAACTACCAATTGGTACTTCCTAATCCCTTCAACTTTCTCATACAAGTCCTCCCCTCTGGCAACCATCAGTTTGTTCTCTGTTTCTATGAGGCTGTTTGTTTTGTTTGTTCATTTATTTAGTTCTTTAGATTCCACATATAAAGAACTGTTTTGTCTTTCTCTGTCTGATTTATCTCACTTAGCACAATGCCATGGAGGTCCATTCATGTTGTCACAAATGCCAAGATTTCATTCTTTTCATGACCATGTACTATTCTGTTGTATACATGTGCCACCTCCTCTTCATCCACTCATCAATCAGTGGGCACTTAGGTTGCTTCTATGTCTTGACTATTGTAAGGAATGTTGCAATGACCGCATGGGTGCGTACATCATTTTGAATTAGTGTTTTGGATTTCTTTGGATAAATTTGGATAAATTGCTGAGTCATAAGGTAGTTCTGTTTTTTATTTTTGAGGTTGCACACTTTTTTTTAGTTGTTTTTATTGATTCCAGACAGAGGAAGAGAGAGCAAGAGAGATAGAAACATCAATGATGAGGGAGAATCATTAATCCTCTGCCTCCTGCACACCCTCTAATGGGGATCAAGCCAGAAACCCCAGCGTATGCCATGACTGGGAATCCACCCAGTGACCTTTTGGTTCATGGATCAACCCTCAACCATTGAACCATACAGGCCCCTTGAGGTGCACACCCTTAAAAGTGCATCTTGCTGGATTATGGGTTCACTGATTTGGGAACCTGTGGTTTTCACAGTCATTTGTGAGCTTGTTTTACAGGTGCATGTAGCTTAGCAGAAAGCAGGTGAAGTCATAGTATGTGCCATTGCTCCCACATTATAAAAAACTGCCCTTGTGGGAAAGGAGGTGCAAAAAGAAAATTGACTTAAAAACAAAAACGATCTGAATCCTGCTGAAGAAAAATCTCTACTGACAAATGTTGTTTGAACAACTTGTACTGTTACTTCATTTTCTTATTGCTAAGCCAAGAGAGCTGGTTTTACTTCTCTTGCTTCATTATATACCTCATAAATCTCCTAAATTGCTTTGAGATATTTTTAGACCACGATATGCCATAAGCAGTATTTTCAAGCATGCATCTTACTTAGTCAGCTTTTGGGCTCACAAACAGTATATTTTATAGTCTTGGCTTTCTCCCTCACTCCTAGCCAGATAATGGAGTTGAGGGAATATGATAGATTTTATTGATAATACAACCTTAAGGAATTCCTAATTAAATATTTTCTCCCTGTTTTAAAGGTAGATCTGAGGAGCAAAAAAAAGATTAAAAAAAAATGTTAGTTATAATGTGACTCCAAGTTCTAAGGGGCTTGAGAAATGGGATTTGTAGAGAAGAGAATATATAATAGCTCTTAGCCACTATGGTGAATGTATGGCTCTCTTATCTTTTACTTTGATTTCTTCTCTCAGATAAATAATTCAGCGCGTTTCAGAACACTTCTTTCTTTTAACGCTCGGCCCTTGAGCTCTGCTCACATTAGCACGGATGGAGGCTCTTCTCTTGCTGCTTGTCCATCTATTTCAGCGTGTCTACAGCCACTTAGGGTCCATGCCGCCTCACATTGTTTACTCTGCATTGTTATGATTTAGCACTGAAAACCACTGGCTCTAGGGCAAGCGTGCTTATGCAGTGAGCCCGTGTTATGTCTTAATTCACACAGGCGGAGCTGAAAGTCTGTGTGCTAGCCCACTTATTTTAATTCCTCCTTTACCCGGTAGCTCTGAAATCCCAGTGTTACATTTGCAGACAAAACCGCTGGCATTCAGGACTGTCCACATTCGCTTGGGTGTTTTTAATTATCCTCATTCAACTTAAACCCTAATGGCTTTAAAATAGAAAAGTGGGTAATTGCCTCACCATAAAGGCTTTATAGAATTATAAAGACTTAATGGAAATATTTAAAAATATAACTACCATTTATTGATCATTCATTATATATCAAACTCTATGCTAATTATTTTATGGACAGTAATTTTATTAAATCTTTTTAACAAACCTATGAGATGGAAATGATTTTATTCTGTATATGTTACGGATGAGGAAATGAGCACTTAGATTAGGTAACTTATTAAGATGACATGCACTTAAGAAGAAAGCCAGGATATAAACCCAGGTCTAACAGCCAAGTCCAAATTTTGTAAAGCATAGTTTCCTGGTTTATTTGCTTTTTAAAGTCAGCAAACCTTTTCTTCTTATTTATTGACTGGAGACCTGGTGCATGAAATTCGTGCACTGCAGGGCAGTGGGGGGGGCGTTCGGCTCAGCCTGGCCTGTGCCCTCTTGCAGTCCGGGACCCCTCAGGGGATGTCCAATGGCGGCTTAGGGGGGAGTGAGCCTAAGCCATCAGCCAGATACCCCTCGCACTGCTGCAGAGGCGGGAGCACTGTGCCACCAGCTGTGAGCCCAGATCAGGGCTTCTGGCTGAGCGGCCCTCCCCCTGTGGGGGCACACTGACCACCAGGGGGCTGCTCCTGCCTTGAGCGCCTGCCCCCTGGTGGTCAGTGCATACCACAGCGACTGGTCATTCCACTGGTCAATTTTCGTATTAGCCTTTTATTTTACAGTGGTACCTTGAGATACGAGTTTAATTCGTTCCGTAACCTTGAGGCGCGGGAAACTATGAGAAGCTCGAGTCTCGGTAAACTGGTGGGTTGTGTGCAGCCGGCCGATCCGCGTGATTACTCCTATCTCAAATGTTGCTTTTATTTCAAAGCAAAAATCGCTCACTCCACGGCTCGTATCTCAAAAATCTCGTATGTTAAGGCACTCGTATCTCAAGGTACCACTGTATAGGATTTTAGAGAGAGAGGAAGGAAGAGGGGGAGAGAGGAAACATTAAAGTGCAAAAGAAACATCGGTAAAAAACATCGATAGCGGGAACAGGCCGAGAAGCTGTACAAGAGACTGGCCTCCTACCTGCACCCTGACTGGGGATTGAACCCACAACCAGGGAATGCGCCCTCATCGCAAGTTGAACCAACAACCCTTTGGTGCAGGAGATGATGCTCAACAACCTGAGCCACACTGGCCAGAGCCAGAGAGCCCTTTCTTAAACCCAAAACAGAAATGCTCATGGAGCTGAGACCGGTTTGGCTCAGTGGATAGAGCGTCGGCTTGCAGACTGAGAGGTCCCAGGTTCGATTCCGGTCGGGGGCATGTACCTTGCTTGCAGGCACATCTCCACTGTGGGGCGTGCAGGAAGCGGCTGATCAATGTCTCTCGCTCATCGATGTTTCTGACTTTCTATTTCTCTCCCTTCCTCTCTGTAAAAAATCAATAAAATATATTTTAAAAAAAAAGAAATGCTCATGGAAGCGCAGTGTGCAAAACTAACAAGTTGCAACAAGGGATTGTTGGGAGACGGAGGGTGAAGGAAAGCTACCACAAACACTGCACCCGCTGCCATGGCCATATCTGTAGGGGACCACGGTTCCCTGTAGCTCCACAAAGCATAGTTCCGAACCCCTGCACTGGCCACACACAGCAACCCAATCCTGGGACCTCCTGTCATCGTGGAGATGCCAGTGGTCAGCAATGGAGAGGGACAGTTTTTACCGACAGCCCTTCAGGGTTGATGATCAAACAGCATGGTGCAGTGGGGAGGAACCCACGCCCTTGTCAGACGGCTTGGGTTCGGTTTCTGGTTGTGTCCTTTGCTTCCCTCCCCTGTAGAGCGGAGTAGTACCAATGTCCCAGGGCTGTGGAGAGCGTTCAGTGGATCCACATAAGCCCAGTGGTTAGGGCAGGCACAGAGGAAGTGCTCGAAGAACATAAGCTGTATGTGACCCCTGGCCCTCCACCCTCAGAGCCGCTGCGACCCTCCCATCCCCACCAGCAGGAACAGACCAAGAAGCTTGTGCCCTGGGATTCTGGGTCCGCTCCCCTGCCTCCCTCCTTTAGGGCAGCCCGTTCTGCCATAATAATTTTCTGGATTTATTGTGGATTAGCATATCTAGTGTTAACATAGTTTTTCACAAAACTGCATTTTAGTCTGATATATTTATTCTCTACTGTCAAGTTTTAAAATGTTATTTACTTGGAGATGGCTTCACATATTTTAGTAAATTTGACAACATAGATGGCGTTTTTATCATCTCAGCTCCTCCGATGAATTAACGCTGAAAATAGCAGGCACTAGAGGCAGATAAAGTGGAACAAGAGGGAGGAAAGATGAGAGGAAAAGAAGGAAGGAGGTGGAAGGGAAAGGGAGAAAGAAAGGAAGGAGAGAAAGAGAGGGAGGGAAGGGAGGAAGAAAGTGGGAAAGCAAACAAGACAGAGAGAAGGAACTCTGTGCACTGATCCTATTCCTGTTTGGAGTATGGATCCTCACTCTGGCCAGGAGATAAAAACCACCATCCCCCTGACAGATCCCAGTGAGAAAGCCTGGGATACTTTGCAGACCAGGACACAGTCCTAGGCTTCCTTTAATGCGGGGCTCTGTGAGCCTAAGGACATTTATTAAAGTGGTGCCTTCATGCCGAAACCGGTTTGGCTCAGTGGATAGAGCGTCGGCCTGTGGACTGAAAGGTCCCGGGTTCGATTCCGGTCAAGGGCATGTACCTTGGTTGCGGGCACATCCCCAGTGGGGGGCGTGCAGGAGGCGGCTGATCGATGTTTCTAACTCTCTATCCCTCTCCTTTTCTCTCTGTAAAAAATCAATAAATACAGTGGTACCTTGAGATACGAGTTTAATTCGTTCCATAACCTTGAGGCGTGGGAAACTATGAGACGCTCGAGTCGCGGTAAACTGGTGGGTCGTGTGCAGCCGGCAGATCCGCGCGATGACTCCTATCTCAAATGTTGCTCGTATTTCAAAGCAAAAATCGCTCGCTCGACGGCTCGTATCTCAAAAATCTCGTATGTTAGGGCACTCGTATCTCGAGGTACCACTGTATATATATTTAAAGCGGTGCCATCTTTTCCTAGATGCCATGCAGCTGATAGACTTCTTTTGGCTCAGTGGGGTTTGAACCCGTTTCCCTGCTTGTCCACACAGATGTGACTGCACCCCGGGCTACATCGGCGAGCACTGTGACGTGGATTTCGACGACTGCCAGGACCACAAGTGTAAAAACGGGGCCCGGTGCACGGACGCAGTGAATGGCTACACGTGCACCTGCCCCGACGGTTACAGGTGTGAAGAGAAGTAGACATCTGGGTGGAGAGTTAGGGCTCCCGGGATTCCGTTCACAGTGGCGCATCGGTGACATCTCATCGGCACATTTCTCTGGTTTCTCTAGTGGCTTGTTCTGTGAATTCTCTCCGCCCATGGTCCTCCCCCGAACCAGCCCCTGTGACAACTTTGAGTGTCAGAACGGAGCCCAGTGCATCATCAGGATGAATGAACCCATATGCCAGTGCTTGCCAGGCTACCAGGGGGACAAGTGCGAGAAGCTGGTTAGTGTGAATTTTGTCAACAAGGAGTCCTATCTTCAAATCCCTTCGGCCAAGGTTCGCCCTCAAACGAACATCTCACTTCAGGTAAGGTTTCCCCCCGCCAGCAAGAGCCGATCTCCTCCAAAGCCAGATCCAGCTCGGCCTCATAGACACAGGGGTGCTTTGGGAGTGAGGTTATTGGTTACACAGTCAGCTACAGACCGCAGAACACAGGACAGACCGCGCCCCCCGTAAGGAAGCGTCAGTCTTCTGGCCAACATTAGTGTTTTTCTAAGCTAAGTGGGAACCGGGCATTTTTTTTAAAATATATTTTATTTTATTTTTTACAGAGAGGAAGGGAGAGGGATAGAGAGTTAAAAACATCGATGAGAGAGAGACATCGATCAGCTGCCTCCTGCACACGCACCCCCCATTGGGGATATGCCCACAACCAAGATACATGCCCTTGACCAGAATTGAACCTGGGACCTCTCAGTCCGCAGGCCGACGCTCTATCCACTGAGCCAAACTGGTTTTGGCAGGGATCCAGGTATTTTTATTCGTTACTTATTTGAGAAAAACACACACACAGGAACAAAATACATATCTTTGTTTTGTGCTTGGACAAAGGCTTTTTATTCATTTATCTTTATGACTGCCGTCCGGTCTACACTCGGCGAAATATCCAGCGAGCGTCTTCTAACTCTTCAACCGGAAACCTTTGACAATAGACATGAAACTAACAAATGGATTTATTGCTAGTCTTTCCACCAGATCGCCATTACCTCTGAGTCAGTGATTCAGTGCCCTGTAGACAAGGGGGGAGTAGATTAGAGGGGTGACAGGGGGCAGAGGGGGCTGCATGTTAGTGTTATCCAGTAAACAAAATATTTTCATGTCTTGAGTTCAACTGGTTTTAGCCTATTTCCTATAGGTCTCACTCTGCATTTGGTTTACCTTGACATCTACGGAGGGGCGGGGTGTTCTTGAGAAGTCCTGGGGAATGGGACCCCAGGAGGCAGCCAGGCCTTCTTGATGAAAAAGCCTGTCTCCCTGGCTGCCAACATGCGCCACCTTGACTGTTCTGAGAAGTGCCCAGTGGTGTTTGGACTTAGGTCCTAACTTTAAGAGAATTGCTTCTTTAAAAGCCAGAAAGCAGGGAAAAAAGAGAGATTGCCCTCTTTTCGTGCCATCACTATAAAGAATTTGCTTCTTCATATGAAAGAGGAAAATTGACCTTGCTCAGTGCAGTCGCATGGCACATAAGCCATAAACATAGCCCGTTACAGGAGCAAAGCGAGCAGGTGAGTGAACAGCTCCGAGAAGCCAGCGCGGGCACAGGCAGCTGTGTTTACTTAGGTGTGTGTTACTGTTCTCTTTCACCCGCACAGAAACACCACCATTTTTATTTTATTTTTATTTATTTTTTATTTATGTTATTGATTTTTTTACAGAGAGGAAGGGAGAGAGATAGAGAGTTAGAAACATCGATGAGAGAGAGACATCGATCAGCTGCCTCCTGCATGCCCCCTACTGGGGATGTGCCCGCAACCAAGGTACATGCCCTTGTCCGGAATCGAACCCGGGACCCTTCAGTCTGCAGGCTGACGCTCTATCCACTGAGCCAAACCGGTTTCGGCAACACCACCATTTTTAACCCTGATTAGATGTTATCATTCTCTGCTGAGAAAACATAGTAGATAGCTAAGGAGGAAGGCTTGACTTACTTCAGAGAGTGCGCACTCTAACGCTGTGGGAAATACTTCTCAGCTTGAATTTCCCGAAGTGCAAATTTATGTATGTAAATGCCTTGTTTTCGCATATTTCATGGGACATGCATCTTGAAGCTTTGGCATTGTCCGTGTGTACAGACGGAGTAAAAATAGGTTTATGATTGTATTTTTAAAGTTCTTTAGGAAGTTACTGGCAAGGAAGGAATTGAGACGAGGTCATCTTTCAGGTGATGATTTCAAGGTACAGTGTCGTATTTTCTCGTAGCCATAAGGAAAACATCCACCTTAGGAAAAAACCTTCGCCAAAACCGGTTTGGCTCAGTGGATGGAGCGTCGGGCCTGCGGACTGAAAGGTTCCAGGTTTGATTCCGGTCAAGGGCATGTACCTTGGTTGCGGGCACATCTCCAGTGTGGGGCGTGCAAGAGGCAGCTGATCAATGTCTCTCTCTCATAGATGTTTCTGACTCTCTATTCCTCTCCCTTCCTCTCTGTAAAAAATCAATAAAATATATTTAAAAGAAGAAAAAAACCTTCACTAAGCAGCCTTGTTTCTTTCTGATGAAATGTGTTTGGGGGATGACCCATTCTAATGGGCGTGTCCTGCCCCCTAGATCGCTACCGACGAAGACAGTGGGATCCTCCTGTACAAGGGGGACAAGGACCACATCGCCGTGGAGCTCTACCGGGGACGCGTGCGCGCCAGCTACGACACGGGCTCCCACCCGGCCTCGGCCATTTACAGGTGAAGACCTCTGTTAGTGGGAAAGGTGAAAACGATTGTTCCCTGAAGCGCTCCCCTGTCCTTTGGTAACGCGGAGGGGAGGACTCGGTGGGCCCCAGCAGACTCTGTGACAGGTGTGTTACCCGTGGCGCGAGTTGGACAATCGTAAAAAAAAGACTTATTACAGGACCACAGGTCTCCCCCGCTACCCGAGTGGAGAACCTTCCCACAGAACCTTCTGTAAAGGGAAATGGAGTAAAGCAGACGAGCCATTACCTTAGGACATATCTGCTCAAGGACGCACAACGTGCACAGAGCTAGAGCACAGATGTTCTCACCCGCAGTTCAAAGCTAGGGTGGCTGGATGCTGAGATTCCGGATGTGGGTCCCACTGCAGCCGCTGGTCCGAATGCCTCACTGGCTCTACCGAGGCTCCCTGAGAAACAAACCCTATTTTTGCTTTCTAAAAAAAAAAAAAAAAGCTCAAGTGTCTTATCTCCCCATTCCTTCAGCCAGATTCTTTTCTTTTGGTTGGGAAAAGCAGGTACTACCGTAGTGTCTTTCTTTCTTTCTTTTTTAAATAATTTTATTGATTTTTTACAGAGAGGAAGGGAGAGGGATAGAAAGTCAGAAACATAGATGAGAGAGAGACATCGATCAGCCACCTCCTGCACGCCCCACACTGGAGATGTGCCTGCCAATAAGGTACATGCCCCCGACCGGAATCGAACCTGGGACCTTTCAGTCCACAGGCCGACGCTCTATCCACTGAGCCAAACAGGTTTCGGCCCGTAGTGTCTTTCTTAAAGCAAAGCGGAAGTAAAGTGAACTTTTGAGAAGCAGACATCTGTATTTACAAAGCTTGGAAGGGTAGTATTTTGACCTGAAGCCAGAAAGGAAGGATGCGGCCACCACCCCTCTGCTTGAGGAGTGAGGGGAGGCAGAGGCTGTGGAAATACGGGACCAGAAAAGGAATGTGACGAGGATTGCAGGAGCTCTGACCTTCAGTGAAGGGAGCCCCCAGGGAAGGAACCAGGTTCATCGATATGCAGCCTCACCCTCCTGCCTTCCCGCAGTCTCCTGCCCGGTGCTTCCCGGTGGCCAAGTCAGATGCCAGAAAACAGCGCACCCACTAATCCCAGGAATGTGAGTCACACGGGAGCCTCCCAGGGCTCAGAGCCCCTGGAGATCTGTCTGTGGAGAATAGCTCTAGAGCAGTGGTTCTCAACCTTTCTAATGCCGCGACCCTTTAAGACAGCTCCTCATGTGGTGGTGACCCCCAACCATAAAATTATTTTCGTTGCTACTTCATAACTGTCATTTTGCAACTGTTATGAATCGTATCTGTGTTTTCCAATGGTCTTAGGCGACCCCTGTGAAAGTGTTGTTCGACCCCCAAAGGGGTCGCGACCCACAGGTTGAGAACAGCTGCTCTAGAGAAAGAACTGCAATAGAAACTCAGCACAGTGAGAAATATAAAGTTACTGTTCATGCAACACATGTTTATTGAGCACCTACTATGTGCCAGGCCCTGTTCAAAACTTTCAGGAACAAAACCTCTGCCCTTAGAGAGCTTTCATGTAATAAACCAATGGTTGCATAGAATATGTTATAATTTTATCCTTCATTTTGGAAGTCTTTTTTAAAATAATATAATGATATTGATGATACATTAGAGACATGAAAGGGAAGGTATTGATGAGACATAAGACTAACCTTCAGTGCCCCTCTGCCCAGTCTCAACACTAACTCTATCATTGTGCAAAAAAGTTACCTAGTAAATTTCTTCACATGTAGAAACAGAGTAGCCACAAATTTAGAGCAGGGTCATAATGACATATGCAGTAAATTTCCCTAGGCAGGTAATTTAAATGAATAAACAGACCAGTTGAAAGAAAAGAATATATTCTCATTCTGTTACTTTTTTAAAATCCTATATAATAAAGAGGTAATATGCAAATTGACCATCACTCCAACACAAGATGGCTGCCCCCATGTGGACACAAGATGGTCACCCCCATGGGGTCAAAGATGGCTGCTCCCATTTGGACACAAGATAGCCACCACAAGATGGCCAGCAGGGTAGGGAAGTTGTGGATGATCAGGTCAATAGGGGAGGTAAGTTGGAGGAGCAGGCCTACAGGGGAGGCCAGTTGGGGCAACCAGGCTGGTAAGGGAGGGAAATTAGAGGTGACCAGGCCAGCAGGGGAGGGCAGTTAGGGGCAACCAGGCTGGCAAGGGAGGGCAGTTAGGTGTCGATCAGGCTGGCAGGAAAGTGGTTAGGGGGTGATCAGGCTGGCAGGCAGGCGAACATTTGGGAGCCAGCAGTCCTGGATTGTGAAAGGGAAGTTGGACATCCCTCGAGGTGTCCCAGATTGGAAAGGGTGCAGGCTGGGCTGAGGGACACACACCCTGTGCACGAATTTTGTGCACCAGGGCCTCTAGCGTGTGTGTGTGTGTGTGTGTGTGTGTGTGTATTTGTTTATTGATTTCAGAGAGAAAAAGAGGAGAAAGAGATAGAAATATCAATGATAAGATAATCATTGATCAGTT
This sequence comes from Lasiurus cinereus, assembly GCA_011751065.1. Taxonomy (NCBI): domain Eukaryota; kingdom Metazoa; phylum Chordata; class Mammalia; order Chiroptera; family Vespertilionidae; genus Lasiurus; species Lasiurus cinereus. Next base: position 3,280,464 of record JAAGEH010002528.1, read on the forward strand.
GCCTTCTGCACACCCCTTACCTAGGGATTGAGTGAGCCCACAACCCAACATATGCCCTGACCAGGAGTTGAACCATGACCACCAGGTTCATAGGTCCATGCTTAATCACCAAGCCATGCCGCTGGGCATCATTTTGTTTCTCTTGAAGAGATCTAACATTTCAGAGACCTATTTCTTTATACCAGTGATTCTCACCTTTCTAATGCCACAAACCTTTAATACAGTTCTGTATGTTGTGGTGATCCCCAACCATAAAATTATTTTTGTTGCTACTTCATCACTGTAATTTGCTACTGTTATGAATATTAATGTAAATATATCTGTGTTTTCTGATGGTCTTAGGAGACCCTGCTAGCTGTTTGCAACCCACAGGTTGAGAACCGCTGCTTTATACAAACAGCCTTGATGCTGGCAATACGATAGAGTGGTTGTGACTGGGGTGAACCAAAAGCACATCTTTGTCCAAACAGGACTAGGCTACATTCCGCAGTTCTCCCTGAACCTGCCACGTTTGCTACAACTCCAGCTTTTCCAACTAAAGGCAGAAATATGAAGTTTTTTAACTATAAAGTTTTCCCTCCTTTAAATATTGATTCAGATCATTTTAAAACTAGAGGCCCAGCATGTGAAATTGCACGAGACCCAGACCTGCTGCACAGGCAGTTCCCAGACCTGCCCTGCACAAAATGAGGAACCCCAGACCCGCCCTGCACAAGCTGTGGGCCCCACCTCCATCATGCCAGCTCTGCGTGAGCCCTGCCTTGCCACATGAGCCACAAGTGCCAGCCCATGAGAGGTGCTCCATGCACCTTCTGGTGACCAGATGTTTGTTTATTCCCTTGTTATGGCATCACGACCACAGGCCTTTTATGATATAGCCTAGTGGTCTGGTGCACGAATTTGTGCACATTAAAGGGGAATTAATTAGAAGAAATATTTTAATACTAGAGGCCTGATGCATGAAGATTCATACAGGAATGGGCCTTCCTTCCTCCACCTTTGTCTGGCCCAGAGCCGCCTTTCTGCCTTCCCACACTGCCCAGAGGCCTGGAGCGGCTGGGGTGATGTGGAATGCCTGCGTTGTCACCATGGTGATGACACAAGAGTCCCGGCCTCTCAGTGCCTGTGTATGCAAATAACCCGCCATTTTGTTGGGTTAATTTGCATACTCACTCTTGATTGGCTGGTGGGCGTTATGAAAAGATGGTCAATCTGCACCTTATTTCTTTATTAGTGTAGATTGTTGTTTGCCCTTTCTCTATAATAGAAGTATCAGAGATGAAAGAAAATTAGTAAAATGTCTATAAAATCTCCCTCCTGTCAGAGTCTGGGCAGGCCGTGGGACCTAGTGTCAAGTACCCACCCACCACCCACAAGCACTTTGAAAACACAGGAGATTTTTAAAGAAAAGAATCAAAGGGGAGAAAAAACAGATACAGAGGCAAAGAAGCAGTGAACAGACTGTCATACTACAGCGGGAAGGCAGGGAAGGTTGTGGGGGGGATGGGCTGTAAGAGATCAATGGAAGGACTTGTATATGCATGTGTGTAAGCATAACCAATGGATAGAAGACACTTGGGGTGAGGGGGCAGGTGAGGTCATGTACTGGGGGGTAGGGAAAACTGGGGGGGAGGTCAATAGGGGGAAAAAAAGAGACATATGTACTACTATTTATAATACTTTAAACAAAAAAATAGAAAAAAAGAAAGAAAACACAGGAGATGCAGACCCAGGCGACCCCACCCCCATCAAGCCCCTCGGTGGGGGCATGCCTTAGGATCCCAGTCTGATGCCAGGGAAGAGGGTGCAGCCTGAGGTCCCCTGTCAAGCCCTGCTGGACGGGGGATGCAGCCTTAGATCCCCCGGCCTGGCACTGCTGGCACTGGGGCAGGAGAAGCTGCATGAAGTCTCCTGGCCCAGCTCTAGGGCGGGGGCACAGCCTGAGGTCCCTGGGCCTGGAGCCAGGGCAGGGGAATGGCCTGAGGTCCCCTGTCAAGCCCTGCTGGATGGGGTCCTCGGCCTGAGGTCCCGCAGCCTGGCCTCATGATCTGAGGTCTCCAGGCCTAGTGCTGGGCGGGGAATGTGGTCTGAGTTCTCCCAGCCTGGAGCTGGGGCAGGGGCCATGGCCTGAGGTCCCCCCTCAAGCCCAGCCCTGCCCCCGTAGCATCATGTCAGCGCTGAACTGGGACACACACAGGCAGTGTCACATGACTAGCCAGGGATGCAGGCAGGCAGCGTGAAGTTAGTGCTGGGGGCAGAAGTCCCTACCCTGATTCCCACCCGCAGACTGATTGTGACTGGGACACAGTACCAGACAAATAAGCATATTATCTCTTTATCTGTTTAGAGACCCTTTGTGGTCAACACAGAGCATCTGTAGGCCAAACAAGATTGACACCCAATCTGTGGGCATTGATTGGGACTAAGTAGAGGTACTGACCTGTATGTTGTTTGTATTATTCAAAAGCCTTCGTATCCTATTTGATCCTCCATAACAGTTCCAGGAGAAAGTCAATGCCAATTGTAGTCATGAACGGAATCCTTTTGGTGGTGAGCTAACCCATTTGAGATTATTTACATCATGGAAACAAACACATAATTATTGGTTTCCAAGTAAAGTGAGATTGTTTCTTCATCTCTAAACGGTAATGAATTAGTGCCAACATTGAAGATATTGATAGGGCTTAAATCACATAGCCTCAATTTGATTCAGCCCATAAAAAGATTGCAGAATATTGATTTTGTGGTTCATTTTTGGACTTGATGTTTTTGTCTTATTCTGTGCAGTGAAACAGTAGAATACTTTCAGAAACCATAATAAAGGCTCTTGAGGTTAGCTTATTAAAGCTAGTGCTCACAAAAATATATATATTTAAAGTATTTCTAGATAAGTTGTAAAAACTAGGATAAATTATATCCAAATGAGGAATTACTATAAAGAGCTTATTTTGAGTTTATGTTCATTACCATTTTCACCTAACAAGCAATAGAGTACACCCTGAAGCATTTAGAAATACCACTAATACCATGTGATTCATTTAACAATATGAATCAGAAGTCTAGGAAAAGCATCGTTTTTAACTAATACTTGCTCTTTACTTTATGGCACAACCATCAAGAAGTTATTACATTTTTTAAGGAAAAGAAAAGAAGCAACAATTACCTGAAATTCAAGTAGAGAGATGATAGTCTGACTAATTAATTGATTAATATGTATTATATGTAAACTAGAGGCCCTGTGCATGAAATTCGTGCACAAGTAGGGTCTCTAGGCCTGGCCAGCGATCAGGGCCAATCAGGGCCTTCCAGCTGCTGCCCAGGGCCTTCCTTCATTCCATGTCACCCCCTGGTGGTCAGCACATGTCATAGCAAGCAATCGAACTCCTGGTTGAACTCCCAAGGGGACATTTTGCATATTAGCCTTTTATACATATAGATATAATATGCATATATAAACTTTCCAATTTTTAATAGAAATTTGTTTTTGTATAATAGAGACCACAGGGAACAATGAAATTATTTTAACACCCTAGTATTTGACAGGTAAGAATCATAGTGCCTAAGATGTGTGTTCAGATCTCTACTTGGCCAATTACTAGGATATAAACTCAGGCAAGGTACATAATTTTCTGTGCCTCAGAATCCACTTCTGATAATAATGTAATATCTCCCCTCTAAGGTTTTTCTGACTATTGAATTGTAAACACAGCTCTGTCCTCACTCCCCATTTTCATTGTCTTCATTCTCATCTACCTTGTAGCAATACAGAAAAATATTTTTCTGGTAGTTCTTTCTGGGCTGTAGCAGAGGAGTTGAAAGTGTACCCCCAATAATTCTTATACATTAACACTAGAAGTACAGCTTGTTTACAGTTTCCATGTAGAGCATTTTGAAAATATCTGTCAAAATTACAAGCACATTTATGCTCCAACCTATAAAATCCCACTTCTGGAAATTGTTCCTACAAATATAGCTGAAGACATAGAAGTAACATATGTGCTGGGGAATTTGCTGTGGCATTGGCTGTAAAAACAGAGGTTAGGAAACAACCTAGTTTCTCTCTAAGTGAACTATGTACAGTACATCCACTAAACGGAATGCACTGTAAGAAGAAAAGGCAGGAAGGGAGGGAGGGAATGAGGAGCTTCTCTACGTATTGCATTGGAAGATTTCCAAGGAATATTGCTCAGTTCTAAGGGCATAAAAAGTCAGGCAGAAACAGTGTCAAACACGGGTGAATGTTTGCATTTTTATATCCATGTGTTTGCGTAGACAAACGAGGGAAGACAGGAAACAGTTGGGTGGAAGCAAGACCTGTATGTGAATACCATGCAATCGCATATGGGTTTTGGAACTATTTCAATGTCACTATCGCTCAAGCTGAAAACTGAAATAATCAAAAGGAGCAGGTGCCCTAAAGACAGGGTGACTGAATTCCAGTCCCAGCTCTGTGTCTGTTCCCTGTGTATCTTGAGCACATGGCTGAAGGTCTCTGGACCTCAGCTGGTAAGTGGTTATAACATATCAGAGTTCTGTCTTTGTGGGTCTGTGGTAAGGATTTTGTGATTTGATACATGTGAAATATTTAGAACAGTGCATGCCAAAGAGTAAAAATTGGGATTATCATTTCAGAGTATCCAAAACTACGTTCATTTCCTTTGCTTCACCCAAACCTGAGTCCCTGTCATAAGCTTAACTTCATTGAGAGGCAGCACAAATTTCTCGGGCATATAGATGTAGTGGAGTTACAATTAATCTTTTTTTTTCTTACTTTCTTTCTTTTACCTTCAACTTGAAATTGGTCTCACGTGTTAATTCTGTTCCTACTAATTTCTGGCATTTACCCAAATACTCTGACCTTGCTCAGACCACTAGGATGGGAACTGTGATGAAAGGTATCCATTCCCCATCTTTTTAGCAAAACCCAGCAACAGCCCTGTTGTTTAATGTGTATTTGATTGAGTTAAATTAAATTTTCAAATCTGAATGTGTTCCCACGTTAGCTGACATTAGCAAAGTACATCACCCTGCTGTTTTCATAAGAGGTATGTTTATGTATTCTTACCTTAGAGAATGCGTTCAGTTTAAAGTTCAGTTTAATTGTGTAATTTTATGTTGTAAAAATGACTATGGTAAACTTCAAATGATGCATTATTTAATGTGCTGATGGAACGTCGCACCAAGGAATAATTTTGTGCAACAGGTGCATCGTTAGAGTTGCGTGCTTTCTTTCAACATTGATGGAAATGGATTTTATTTTAGTAAGATGAAATCTGACAAAATTAGGGGAACATAACCACACGTTAAGTTATTGTTGCTGTAGGGTAATTTTTGCTTTAAAAAGTTTCTGTCAGCTCCTGTCTTGAGTGAATCTGTATGAGAACCATTATCTCACAGAATCATGTCGAGAGGGAGTAGTTGACATGGCTTTAGGTGTGATTCAGAAAACCCAGCATATAGTGATTATTTCTTCCCCAGTAGGACTAAAGTGTCATGCACGTTTCATCATTTTATTTCCTCTTCTTCTTCTTGTTAATCCTCACTGGAGGGTTTTTTTCCCATTGATTTTAGAAAGAGTAGAAGGGAGGGGGAGGGGAGAGAGCAAAACATCGATATGAGAGTTACATCAATTTGTTGCCTCCCACACTCATCCCAACCAGGGCAGGGAACCTGCAAGTCAGGTACATGTCCTTGACTTGAATCAAGGTCCAAATCCTTTGGTTCATGGGCTGACACTCTAAACAGTGAGAAACACCAGCCAGGGCTCATTTGATTTTTTACATCTGATTTCAAAAGGTCATGGTTTCTGCCGAAACCGGTTTGGCTCAGTGGGTAGAGCATCAGCCTGCGGACTGAAGGATCCCAGGTTCGATTCCGGTCGGGGGTATGTACCTTGGTTGCAGGCACATCCTCAGTGGGGGGTGTGCAGAGGGCAGCTGATCGATGTTTCTCTCTCATCGATATTTCTAGCTCTATGTCCCTCTCCCTTCCTCTCTGTAAAAAAATCAGTAAAATATATTTTTTAAAATAAAAACAAAAGGTCATGGTTTCCTGTAGACCCGCTTACCGCTAACAGGGCCAAACATGCAGGCAGTGGTGTAGAGCAGTTGTTTTCAAACAGTGTGTATCAGAATCGCCTAAAAGGTGTGTTAAAATGCATATCCCTGCACTCCATCTCTAGTTCCTGATTCACGTCTCAGCAATGCCCCCCGATTTTTGTTCCTCTAAGTTCCCACGTAATGCTCTGGTCCAGGGACCCTAATTTCAGAACCACTTTTATAAAAGCTCTGAATGCGCATCTCTTCTCAGATCCAAGTTCCATGACAGCATGCTTGATGTTGGCCTTGAAATCAGCCAGGTGGAGAGTATTTCTACCACAGAAACCCCCCAAAACCCAGGTTCTTCCTCTTGTTTCAGAGAGCTAGTCATTGAACATTCGCCAGCATTGCATCCCTGCTATCTAAGGGATCCAATCAGCAGAGGTGACATGAACTGCCTAATGAGTGAATGATTGTAGAATGTCACACATAGCCTAATTTTTTAACTGCTTAGAGCAGCGATTCTCAACCTCTCTAATGCCGCGACCCTTTAATACAGTCCCTCATGTTGTGGTGACCCCCAACCATCAAATTATTTTTGTTGCCACTCCAAAGCTGTCATTTTGCTACTGTTATGAATCCATAGAGCCTAAGACCATCGGAAAACATAGATCTTTACATTACGATTCATAACAGTAGCAAAATTACAGTTATGAAGTAGCAACGAAAATAATTTTATGGTTGGAGGTCACCACAACATGAGGGACTGTATTAAAGGGTCGCAGCATTAGAAAGGTTGAGAACCACTGGCTTAGAGAATAGCATCAAAAGGGACGTGGCAATAAGTGCCATGAATGAATGAGTGAATGAATTAGTGAATGAATGAATGCATTAATGAATGAATGACAGCCTAAACTTAAAATTACCATCAGGAGTAATCCCTTGGACAGAAATAGAGTAATTCTTTTTTTTTTCCTCAAGCAGGCCGATAATTAATTGCCTTTCACAGTGACTGTTGTCATCTAGATAGAAACTTTAAACATTTTAATAAAAATGGCATGCTTTGTTTTTTAGATTCAAATTAATGACATTTTCTAAACCAGAAAAATAAGATTATGGAAACACGACCAATTATTTAAAAACTAGGAAATCAAATAAATATCTTATAAAAGCACAGGATTGTACCATTCATTAATCAGCCTCAGTAGTTAAGGAACGCATACACCTTCAGGGGAATTTCCCCTCCAGCTGTTAGTCTTGGTTCAGTACAGAGCCTCTGAATTAAGCAACTTACAGGCTTAGCTTAATAATAAAATAATAATAATAATAATAATACATTGGTTCTCGGTGAAGAAACAGAATAGATACGGGTTTCTCATCTCCAGGATAAAACTCAGCCTTTCTTGATATAACACAGAGGAAGACACCACTTTTTACCGACTTTATAACTTTGAGCAGGTTCCTGCACCTCTGTGCGCTTACATTTTCTCATCTGAGCAATTGGAATTAGATCTGTTTTTCATGTGTGATTGGGAGAATTGTAAGTAATGAGTGCAAAGCTCCTACTATGATGCAAGGCACACAGTAGGTTCACAATGGTTGTTAATGATTGTCGTTTATGGATGCTCTTCATGCCCAGGTATCCAGATGCTAAAGAATGAATACCCAAGTGCAAATGTTATTGTCTTACATGGGGCTCTGACTGAAGGCAGATTCACTTTCTATTCCAGTGCATTTTAATTAGATAATTTGCTTCTGAAGTACTGGGTAAACTATAACTTTCCCTAAAAAACTCACTACTTTATAAAATATCCCTGTGAAAACTCTGATGCATCTACAGAAATACCTTTGATCCCATTTGGCCCCGACATTCCTTTTGATTTAAAGAGACAGGCAGGGAAATTTTTATTACCCTCCCACCAAACAGTTGAAGCCGCTTCAGCCAAGAGATATCAAAATGAGGTGACCAGTTGAATTTGTCTGTTTTGTTTTGTTTTATTCCTATTTAATTGCACAGGATGTGCCAACAGATACTTAAAACTTTTAAGGCAACAAGCTGGACCTTGCATAAACCAAATGAACTATTTATCTTTATTCAGTGACTGATATAGCTCAAGATTGATGGTGGAGACAGAAATATGAAAGTCACTGGTAATGGGTCTTGCATAAATTAGAAAAAATCTGAGACAATTCGGAGCCTCTCTCCTCTTAAGCTCCAAGTTCTTAAACTCCTTTTCCATAGCAGGCCACAAGACACAGGCGAATAACCGCTTTGTTTTTATCCAGCCATTTAGAAATGCAAAAATAGAAAACGGGTAACGGATGAGTACAGCGAAACGGAATTACATAACAATGGTAATAAATGCAGTGTTTGTTCCCAGCGGAAAGGCTCGGTGCTCAGTGATTCACTGGTGACTTCCGTGAGTCATCAGATATATAGTTCCCGAGGGAGGAGTGAGCGAGTGTATCAATACCTGTCAGAACGCAGAGGGGCCTGCGCATTGCAAGGGGGGAGGTAGCCGACGACTGTGACGGATGGTAAAATTGATGGTGGCTGTTTTATTGTGTTAAAACTGCCGGGTTGGACACTGCTTTGTTTTAGAAGGGCATTCCTGGGCCTTCCCCAGTTTGTGGGATGCTGTACAGGACAGCGAGAAACACCGGCTTAGAATTCTCTTAGCTCTCACATATCCTCCCCAGGTCCCGTCCCCACCATGCCATCTTAGAAAACAAAGAATCTCAAAATATTAGGATAGCTGAAACCGGTTTGGCTCAATGGATAGAGCATCACTCTGTGTACTGCAAGGTCCCCAGGTTCGATTCCAGTCAAGGGCATATACCTTGGTCGTGGGCACATCCCCAGTAGGGGGGTGTGCAGGAGGCAGCTGATCAATGTCTCTCTCTCTCATTGATGTTTCTAACTCTCTCTCTCCCTTCCTCTCTGTAAAAAATCAATACAAATATATCAGAATATTAGGATACATTCCCAGAAGTGGGGTCGCTGAACAAAATGAATTGCCCAACAAAGTAAGACCCAAAGAATGGAGGCATGGAACAGACTGACATGCCTCAATGTGGGGTTGAGGGGACGAGAAGAGATAAACTAAAGAATTTATATACTAATAGGCATAGCCCATGGACACTGGCAATAGGGTGGTGAAGACCTGGGGTGGTTAGGGGCTGGGAGGGGGAGGGGGGAAGGAAGCAGGGAAGATATGTATAATACTATCAACAGTAAACAAATATTAAAATAAAAATGTTAAATCCACAACGCATATCTGGTAAAAGGCCAGAGTGTGGCCTTCATTCTAGGGAAGAAGAAGTGGAATTCAGCTCAGTGATAACTCTTGCCAAGTTCTGAAATGATCAGCTTTGACGCAAAGCTTTCAGGAAGAGAGAACATAGTCGGTCTGAATTATATAATTGGGGAAAAATTTGAATCCAAATCCAGTTTTCATGTCTATACACTTCAGATGTCTTCTCATAGCCTTCAGACACTCATTATAAGATTATTGCATATTTTTGACAATTCTTGATTTTTAGTAAATGTACAGGTTGTGCAACCATCATATGAGGTGGTTTTCCGTAGAACTTTATTCCTGGGCTATTTGGGAGTGAGATCATTTATACATGTTGATTGTATAGTACTAGGTACACTTTAGGTGTGTTTTCTTTACAAAAGTGATGCATAATAATCAGAAGCACACACCAAGCTACGTGCACCAGTAGGCCAAAGGTGAACCTGAGGAGGAGCGGTGAAGGATTGAAGAAAAGATAGACAAGAGAATGCAGCTGGGGCTTTGTAGATCTCCCGTGCCTGGATGAGGACACAAAAGACCCAGCCTGCAAGCTGATGCTTTATTTTGTAGTCTGATTAGGACAAGGGTAGATTTTTTTTTAGAACATTTACTTTATTTTATTTTATTTTTTTATTAATGTATTACATGTATACATATCTTCCCATTGCCCTCCCACCCCCCACTCCCATGCAGATGTCCTTTCTGAAGATTGCTTGAAGTCTCTAGACCAGTGGTTCTCAACATGTGGGTCGTGACCCCTTTAGGGGTCGAAAGACACTTTCACAGGGGTCGCCTAAGACCATCGGAAAACAGATACTTACATTATGATTCATAATAGTAGCAAAATTACAGTTATGAAGTAGCAATAATTTTGTGGTTGGGGGTCACCACAACATGAACTGTATTAAAGTGTCATGGCATTGGGAAGGTTGAGAACCACTGCTCTAGACTATGTGTAACTATATTCCCATTAGTATTACTAAATAAAAAAACTATATATGTTATGCTTAATACAACTCCCTCATATTTTATTTACTTAACATATATTTATTGAGCATGTACTATCTACCAGACACTCTACTGGATACATTAAAGAGTGCAGAAACAAGTAATACTGCTCCGGCTTTAAAGTTGCATACTCAGTTGTACTGTACCAAACACCGCCATTGACAATGACAAGGCTGGATTGATTGCCTAAAACCATATGACCCAGAACCCATCCCCAGTACATATGGCTCATTTTTACAATTGTAAAGCAAAGGGAGAGGAGTGTTATTAACATTTATGACTTAATTAAGGTCAGTGTTCCTAGAACATTGATAGAAAACCATTTTGAGAGTGCATATGATCACAAAGGAAAAAGCGATTGATCACCACCTTCTCTATGTACATCTTTATTTTAATGTTTTACCTGAAACTTTTAGTAATTTGAACAAGATGTGCCCCCAAACAAACTATTGTGTTTTTGCCAGTCTTTTAATCTTACAGTCATTATTAACAATGAAATTGAACTAGTTTCTTTCTGAAAACTCTGAGATAGCATGGTGTTATTTATGTAAGGATATGATACTGATATCTAACATTTAACTTTGTTCTTTCCATATACTGGATGCTTTGCTCTGTATTAAAAAAAAATCATTCTCTATAGACCACCTATTAGTTATAAGAGAGATAAATATTTACTAACATTTACTGAAGAGAAAACTGAAATTTATTGGCAATTAAGTAACTTATCTAAAGTCAAAAATGTAATAAATTTGAGACCTGAATTGAAATCCAGGTTTACCTGACATCAAAATCTGTATGCTGAACCACTAGTTGATATTTCAACACAGCATAGCCCTTTAGAAAACAGTCATAAGAGAGACCACTGACAGTTGCAACGAAAATTTATTTAGAAAACAATGTCATTGTATAGCGGTTTTTAATGTAGATTTTAGTGGGATAATTAAATGTGTAGAAGGCAAAAATATTGGTGGTGATATCTCACATTTTTAAAAGATGACATTTAGACAGGTTATCAAGACCCCTGCACACAGGGGCTCCTTTCACCACTAAAATAGAGAACTTCAGGTTTCTCACAGTTCTGCAGTATGCTTTCTATTGTTGTCAAATCACAAAATCTATTTTATGCAGGAAAAAAAGGAAAAGATTAGACTTCTGTGGTGAGAACCGTTGAGCAGAAATGTCAATCCATTCTTTTGTTATTTCCCAGGCTTGACCTGTTAGCAAATCTAAATATCAGCTCCCGGGAATTTAAGGAAACACCTTGCGTAGAGAATATTCATTATTCACAATCTCTCTAACATATGCTCTGATATTTCCACTTCTGAGCCTTTTAGAAAAAGTCTTTCCAGTAAAACACTATTATATTAGTTCTGTGATGTTCACTATTTACTTTGGGGCCTAATTTGCATTGTACCCTATTTTGCATCTCCACTGAATGGTGAGTATCTTCCCAACATGCACTGCGTCTTGATCCTGTTCTCTTCGTGGGTCCTGTTCTCACCTTTGCTGCTACAGCACTCCTCTGAGAGGCACAACCCCACTTCACAGCCGTACAGCATCTACGTACTGATCGCACCCCATTTCATCCTATTCCCGATCCTCATGTTTCACTGACTTCGGTTTTTAACCATTTTGTGACTTTTCATAAGCCCTCCTCAAACCTTTTCGAACAATTGCTGGACCCGACCCTGCAAAGTTCTAGAAGAGAAACTGAAGAACCACTGTCAGCACTAGACTCCTAGATACGACTATGTTACACTTTCTGCTTAATCTGTATTCCCTCTTCTCCACTGAACGTAGATCTCTTCCCAGGAATATCATTTGATGGGTGACCTTCTAAAAAGTGCAAAGAAGCAAGAGGATTTTATCAATGAACACATTTGAAAAAGTGCAGTCCGGTCAGTGTGGCTCAGTGGTTGAGCAGTGACCCATGAACCAAGAGGTCACTGGATCAGTTCTTGGTCAGGGCACATGCCCAGGTTGTGGGCTTGATCCCCAATAGGGCCGTGCAGGAGGAGGCAGCTGATCAATGATTCTCTCTCATCATCGATGTTTCTCTATCCCTCTCTCTTCCTCTCTCTCTAAAGATCAATATAAATATTTTTTAAAAGTGCAGTGACTTGGTTTTTCCTGTATTCATGTGTACGTTTGATTCAAATGTCTTATTTGCAGACTGAAGAGACAGAGACAATTATCTCCTAACATTAGTGTGTGTTGGGGGTATTTGACGCAGGCGTAGGATCCTTGTCTAGTACATGGAACTTTTGTGGCATTTTAAAGCAAATATATCAAGTGTCTTTTTAATTTTTCTATATTAGGAGAAAATGAGTGGATAATGGTAAAATGTCCTCATTTTCACTTCTCTCAATGGAAGAACAGCTTCTACCTTTCCTAGGAATAGAAATGTTAACACCTTGAACATCTATTTTCTTTTTAAATCAACCAGTGGTTTTTATCCGTATTCATGTTAGATAGGAGTGTGTTCTCCCAAGAAGTGCTTCTTGGATTTGTGCTGTAACTTCTTTCCTTTAAGCTGAAGAACACGGAAGCACCCTCTGAGCTTTGTGTTTGTTTGTTGGCTTGTAGCGTGGAGACGATCAATGATGGAAACTTTCACATTGTGGAGCTGCTTGCGCTGGACCAGAGTCTCTCCCTCTCCGTGGATGGAGGGAGCCCCAAAATCATCACCAACTTGTCAAAGCAGTCCACTCTGAATTTTGACTCCCCGCTCTATGTAGGAGGTAAGCACTCTTCCTAATCCAGCGGGTTTTGATATGTGATTGTCATCAAAGCCTGATTCTGAAGTTGCCGGTCCGATGGTCATGGGCCAGGACTGCTCCATCCCTGAAAGACAGCAACGATAGACAAGAAAGAGCCCAAATACGCTGTTAAGGGACCATTCGTAATCCCAGCTCTAGTTTTAACTAAGTGGGTCGTTGGGGTGGAGAAGAACATGGATTTTTTTTGTGTCTATCACATGTGCGGTGAGTTACACATTATAGAAATTTACCTTATTATTTAATCTGGTCTATGGACAAAGGAAGTGGTAAGAGGACGAATCAGACAATGAAAAACATGACCAAACAGGTTTGATGCACACTGTGGAGTGCATGACCTCACTCCAGCTCCCTTGTGGAGGTGAACATATTACCAGGCTGGAATGTCTGGGCCACCAGAGGCTAACTCATGTAGAATGAATGAATGAGTTAAATGTACAAATTGCATTGGGGTAATAGAAAGAATTTTGCTTAGCTGTGAGCTTAATGTGGTGAACAAGAGAGAAGGTTGGGAGGGCAGATGATTTGGTCTTGGAGTGATAAAGACGCTGGAGTTTATTTTAAGCAAGAAGAAGTCAGAGGATTAAGTAGGTGAGGAAGGAAGTATCCGCAAAATTCAGCAGGAGCTCAGAGGAGAGGATCCACAAAAGAGGGAGCTTCCACTCTTGCCTCTCTCTGGAGGAACCAACATAAATCCAAGGCATAAAATTACACATTTCAGGCAAAGAAGCATGTGATGTTGAGCTGAATGAAATCGCATTGGATTCATCTGTAAAGTAAGTTAATTTTATCAGTGGTGATAAAATTAACTTACTTCATAGATAAATCCACTGATAAAATTAACTTACTTTATACATAAATCCACTGATAAAATTAACTTACTTTACAGATAAATAAGCTAAAGCTTTTCAACAGGTCAATGTAACTGATTTCTTCACCATGCCAGGTCATTTCACCAAGCTTGCCTCATTCCCTTCAAAACAGTAGTACCTGTTGGCTGGGGCACAATGTCCTTAACCCCTCAAACCCTTCCCTTTTGTTTGGAATTGTCCTGAACATCCAGAACACTTTTATTTTTAAGAATTTCTGTGATAGAAAATCTTAGCACTTAGATACAAAGTTAAAAGTCTTTGGGTCCATTCTGTAAATACTCATTGGGCATCTCCCCTGTTCTGTAAACTAAGTTACTACATTTGCCAGGGATATGGAGTTAAAAAGAATCTCTTCTGTGCCCACCAGCATGGGGAAGGAGGGCACATTTTCACATAATCAAATGCCTCCCCTGTTAAGTCTGGGCAGCAAGTTGACTTAATGGGGATACGGTTGCTTCACGGGAATCACAACCATGAGATTCATTAAAGGACAGAGCCTTCCCTCTGGCCTGGACTGCAGTGAACATCTGTTGCCTTGGGATGGACAAGGGAAGTCCCAGAGGCACCTGAGATGTGAGAGAAATTATATTTGCTCAGCACATGCGAGGTGCCCAACACAATGCTTCTCTGACAGTCGTATTCTTCAGAGACTTTAGGAAGTAGGTATGGTTTTTCTTTGTTTTACGGTCCCGAAGAGACAGTGCCAGGGACTTCCTAAATCTTGTCCAAGTTCACAAAGCTATGAAGTGACAGACACCTCATTCAAGTCCAGGTCTGTCTGGCCCCCAAGCCACCTGCATTGCCAGTCAGTTCCTAGCATCGAGCAGAAAGGGAAGCAGTCTACGTGTGCAGCTTTCTGTTCATTTCTGGGTTTGCTCATCACTTGATATCGTTATGCTTTCATTGAATGTTTTTAAACCCCTTTAGGATATGGTGGCATTCTGGGGGGAAGTACAGAATCAGAGGCCTTGGGTTAGAACATTTTCCATAAAGGAAAACAAAAACTTTTAAATTTCTAACTAAAACTGGTGATCCTTCTGCGGGTAGAGGGCCCAGCTGTCCATCCAGGCCTGAGGGAACCACTTCCATCCCCCCTCACTGCCAGAGAACACAGTGGCCTCATTTCCTTTCATTCAGATGAAAGAGACACAAGGCGATGGTAGGACCGCAGCCCTGAATGCTCCTGGCAGAGGCAGGCGGACCTGGGTTAGCCAGGGAGCCAGGTAAACAAGCTGGCCTCTCTCTCCCAGTTTGAAAACAGGGACTCACCTCCATGATGACACCACGCCTTGGGCCCTTGGCAGGAATATTCTCCATCAAAAGCAGGAGGCAGCCTTCCCTCACCTGGGTCATCAGTTACCCAGGATATAGACCTTGCTCAACACAAAACAGTCTAATCTTGACGCTTTTCTGTATAAAAGCCCAATCAGAACATGTAGCATTGCCTGATGGGATTAAAAACAATAGTTAAGACCAGCACATAAAGACCCCTCGATGTGTCACAATCTCCTATTGCCACAGGAAGTCAGCTTTGGCATTTGATTCCTTCGTTGGGTTTTTTGTGTGTGTGTGGTTTTTTTTTTTAATGTATTTTATTGATTTTTCACAGAGAGGAAGGGAGAGGGATAGAGAGTCAGAAATATTGATGAGAGAGAGACATGGATCAGCCACTTCCTGCACAGCTCCTACTGGGGATGTGCCTGCAACCAAGGTACATGCCCTTGACGGGAATCAAACCCAGGGCCTTTCAGTCCGTAGGCCGACGCTCAATCCGCTGAGCCACACTGGTTTTGGCTGATCCCTTTGTTATCATTTTAAAACAGGTAGAGCTTATTAAGGCTAAAACCATCTACTGAGTTATCAGTTGACTAATAGATTGACCTCCAGTGACAGCCCATGGCGTGGAAGAGAGGCTAAAAGGAACACCACCCCAGGAACACTTCTGCTCATCCATTCAGACCTAGTTCCCTAGTCAGAACTGTGGCAGGAATGCAAACGGTTGACCCAGAACACTTCTTCATTGGATGATGTCCTACTGAAAGTAAATATATGTGTGATGGATCAGCGTTTACAATTTACTATGATCAACGCTGGACTTTTTACAGTTGTTAGCTTTGGGAATAAAAGGAACACACTTCCTAATTGTCCCGGCTGAGGAACATCACCAGTCAGTATTTAACCTTGACACACGCACACATGGACATTAAAATCCACACAGATGTGATGCACAGATAAGAGTACATTAGAAGAACTTAACCAGAGCGAGGAATTTCCTGTCAGGGTCCTCTCCTGGAAATGGCAGGCTTCATCCTCTGACACAGCTCTACACGGTAGCCCCGTCTCCAAGGCCAGATGGACATAGACTAAAAGCCTGAACTCATGGAACTTCAAAGCCAAGGGCATGGCTCAGTACCCATCCGAGTGTGATGGGGAACCAGCTGCATCAGAATCACCTGAGTTGCAGGCTAACCTTTAAATTCCTGCTGAGTCAGAGTCTCAGGGAGGGGAGAGAAGAAGATGGGGGAGCCGACTTCCAGGCATGCACTTCTGGTGGTTCTTATGTGTGACCAGCTTGGAAACAACTGTTTTCATCCATCCATCCATGTTATAGACGAGAAAACCAAGCCCTAGACCAAACCAAGTGCATAGAGACCCAACAATAAAGACTGCAACTTGTAGCCTTGTGATGCTGTGTACTCAGCTGATGTGGCTCCTCTGAATGGAAAGATGATGATGCCATGAGGCAGGGCCAGAGAGAACTTAGGTCCTTGGTCTTTGTAACCATTGACTCCCCGAGGAAGCGAGAGCCAGAGCTTTCCCCCCTTGAGCCCTCCAACCGGAAGCTCAGGGTCTAGGCACAAGGAGGTCGTGAACAGCCAGGGGGGAAGTCAGCTGCTCTCGAGCCTCCACCCTCCTCCCCTGCTCCCACCGCAACCTGGGCAGCTGCCTCCTGTGGGGCCTCATCCAGCAGCTATTTCAGGCCCTGGCTGAGGCCGTGGAAAGATTCCTTAGTGTTGCCAAATGCGGGTTACTCCATGACTGTCACTGGTGGAATGAACATGTGCAAAGACGGCTCATTCTGTGTTTGGAGGAATTTCCTTTGTATTTCCGACGTCTTGGAATAGGATGGCTTCACTCTCAATCAGCAAGAGAAACAATGATGTGAATGAAGTGCTGTGCTAATAGCAAGCATGGCCGTGTCTGAGGCCCTGGCATCCTCGGCTGTGCTCCGATGTTCTCCGTGGTGACCTGGATGAGGTGCTAGCTGAGAATCTGGCAGGACCAGGGTCACAGTCACTGTGAACCACCAGCTCTCCCCCCTCCCCCCCTCTGAATCTGGATGGACTGAACGGTGATGTGATTGCAGAGGTTCATCTCAGCAGCCTGACTACCTCAGTCCTGCTGGGTGACATTGAGTAGACCCTTGGGTCCTGGGCCTTTCGTCTTTAAGAGGCAGGATTAGCCAGAGATGATTATTGCTTTGTGGAACTCTAGGTTTCCAGGGGAGTCTGTCCAGGTAGAGGGGGTGAGTGTGGAGAGGGGAGAGAGCACTATCCCCGCCCCCTTCCCAATCCCAAGTTTTGGGAACACTATCTCAGCTTTTGGGTTTAGATATGTACGCCTTTGGGTCAGCTTTGGTTTGAAACAAATACTAAAAATTGAAGATTGACCATCAGTGAACTAGATCCTTTCTCTAGTTGCACATTTAACTTGCCAGAGCCTTTTCTAAAAAAGAGAAGCAGAGAAGATACATCTTGCCCAGCTGGTATGGCTCAGTGTTTGAGTTACAAACTATGAACCAGGAGGTCATGGTTCGATTCCCAGTCAGGGTACATGCCCGGTGGCAGGCTCCATCCCCAGTGTGGGGCATGTATGATCAGTGATTCTCTCTCATTGTTGATGTTTCTACCTCTTTTCCTCTCCCTTCCTTTCTGAAATCAATAAAAATATATTTAAAAAAAAAGAAAGAAAGAAACACAGCCAAAACTGGTTTGGCTCAGTGGATAGAGTGCGGGCCTGCAGACTGAGAGGTCCCAGGTTCGATTCTGGTCAAGGGCATGTACCTTGGTTGTGGGCACATCCCCAGTAGGCGGTGTGCAGGAGGCAGCTGATCGATGCTTCTCTCTCATCGATGTTTCTAACTCTCTCTCCCTCTCCCTTCCTCTCTGTAAAAAGTCAATAAAATATATTTAAGAAAAATAAAAAATAAAAGAAACACACATCTCTTCTCCCTCCCACCCTGCCCCGAAAATTGGGTCAAGGAGGTCGGGGCTGAGGTCCCAACAACAGTATTTCTTCATGGAGCCCCTGGGATTCCAGAGAGCATCCAGGGTGAGACCACAGTACCAGATGCCCGTGCCATCGGTCTCTCCTAGAGCTGTGCCCACAGACTGCCAGCCTGCGGGAAGAGCTAAGAGCATCTGGGTGGTAACAGGCTAAGGAGCCCCCCAAATGCCTGACCCCTGACTCGCTGTCCCCCCACCCCCCCAGGCATGCCCGGGAAAAACCACGTGGCTGCCGCCCTGCGCCAGGCGCCCGGGCAGAATGGCACGAGCTTCCACGGCTGCATCCGCCACCTCTACATCAACAGCGAGCTGCAGGACTTCCGCCAGGTGCCCATGCACACGGGCATCCTGCCCGGCTGCGAGCCGTGCCACAAGAAGGTGTGCGCCCACGGCACGTGCCAGGCCAGCGGCCAGGCTGGCTTCACCTGCGAGTGCGAGGAAGGCTGGACCGGGCCGCTCTGCGACCAGAGGACTAATGACCCCTGTCTTGGAAATAAGTAAGTGCGGGCTACTCGTTAGTGAAACGTGGATGTGGCAATCCTCAAAGCAAACCCCGGGGAAGGAAAGAGGAAGGGAAAGAGGGAGGAGAGAGGGAGCCCCTTAAACTGTCTCTTTCATATGTCTCCCATCCTCCCCCCTCCTCCTCCTCTCTGCTCATGCATCGTCCCGCCTGCGTTCCTCTCTGCAGATGCGTGCACGGCACCTGCCTGCCCATCAACGCCTTCTCCTACAGCTGTAAGTGCCTGGAGGGCCACGGCGGCGTCCTGTGTGACGAAGAGGAGGACCTCTTCAGCCCCTGCCAGGCCATCAAGTGCAAGCACGGGAGGTGCCGGCTCTCAGGCCTGGGGCAGCCCTACTGCGAATGCAGCAGCGGATACACGGGGGACAGCTGTGACCGAGGTAAGCCAGCCGGCCGGGCGCCTCCACATCTTAGAAAAGCAAGGGGGCCTGGTCTTTGGAGAGAGAGAGGGAGGGAGAAAAGGGGAGGGAGCCAGAGAGGAGGGAGGAGAGGAGGAAGGCCTGGACTTTGCAGGACTTGTAGTTGCTGCTGCTGATTGATTTCCTAGTGTCAGGAAGGCAGCAGGTAGGAGTTAACCTTCCGCCTTCAGGATTGTACCTGCCTTCGACTGTCTTGCTCATGAGCTGATCTGCTGTGAAAGCCCTCCCTTCTGCCTTATGTAGCAGCACACCTACCTATACCCCTTTCTTACCTTTATCTGATGTTCTCACCCAAATATATCATTGTATTTCCTGGCGTATAAGAAGACTTTTTTTTTAAATATATTTTATTGATTTTTTACAGAGAGGAAGGGAGAGGGATAGAAAGTCAGAAACATCCATAAGAGAGAGACGTCGATCAGCTGCCTCCTGCATGCCCCCTACTGGAGTTGTGCCCACAAGCAAGGTACATGCCCCTGAATGGAATTGAAACCGGGACCTTTCAGTCCACAGGCCGACGCTCTATCCACTGAGCCAAACCGGTCTCCGCATAAGACGACTTTTTAACCCAGGAAAATCTTCTCCAAAGTCAGGGGTCATCTTATACACTGGGTGCCATCTTATAGGGCGGATTTATCCCAAACTCTATATTTTAACTGGAAAAGTTGGGGGTCGTCTTATACGCCCGGTCGTCTTATACACCGGAAAATACGGTACCAATCTGTCTCCTGGCACAAAGAGGGAGCTAATAAAGAGGCTCTTGAGGAGAAAATCTCCTCTGACATCAGAATCGACGTGGTTTGCCCCAGCTCATTACACAGGTGCGAGGGATGGGATGGGGCCGAGGTGCTGGCTCTCTCTCTCCTCCCTCGTGTCTGTGGGACCAGTCGCCCTGGCCTCCAGCTGGCCCGGATTCCGCGGGGCCAGACGAGGGGAACGTGCCCGTGGAAGCTCTGAGCAGATGGCTCTTTTTGAACTCGTTCCTGCCGGCGTAATTTATGAAGTTCGTGGAATGTTCTTTGTATCAAGTAACAGCCTAAATGATATTAAACCCCAGGTCTAATAAATTAGACCGCATACTCTCTGAAACGTCTCCCAGCGGTAAACAGATCCAGCTGCCGGGAGTGTAAAAACAGAAGAGGCGCATTTTTACCATAAAGGAAAAGGGTTAGAGACCCAATTTTCTGGCCATTGTCGTTACTGCTCACACTGCCAGGATCCCCTGAAAATAAAGGCCCCAAAGAAGCATTTATTTTATGTTATTATTTTATTTTATTTTATTATTTTTTTTCTTTATTTTTTATTTTTGTATTATTATTTTCCCCCTATTGCCCTCCCCAGCCCCCAGTACATGCCTTCACCCATTCCTCACCCCCCCCCGGGGCCATCCCCTATTGCCCTGTCTCCACTGGCCATGCCCACACACACATGCACACAAGTCCTTCCGTTGCTCTCCTACAGGCCCCTCCCCCCCACCTCCCCTGCCTTCCCACTGTAGCAAGACAGTCCCTTCATCGCTTCTTGGCCTCTGCATCTGCTTCCTCCCCTCCACCCCCTGATTCTTGTCTTTAAACACCTCTTACCCCTGGAGGCTAGAAACAAACCCACCCGAGCAAAAGAAAAATGATTGGGTCTCAATTTCAATGCCCGATAGCTTTGAGTCCCAGTTTCCATGTCAGACAGTTCCTGCTGCGTACATGTCATCGATGGTATCTGGATACAGGACAGATGGTGGCGGTGCTGGTTTGGTCCTGGGCTATTTTATTTTATTTTATTTATTTATTTATTTATTCATTCATTCATTCGTTCGTTCATTCATTCATTCGTTCATTCATTCATTCATTCAAAGAACAGCAGGCCATGCCACCAGCCCCCCCCCCCCCAGGCCCTGGAAGTGACACTGACCACATAAGCAGGCAGGGACAGCCAGGCAGGAGAGGCGCCCCCTGCGGGCTCCGGGGCGGAATGGCACCCCCTCCGCCTGACCGCTGACAGCCGGTGGGTGCTCTGTCTGTTCTTCTCCCCCCAGAAGTGTCCTGCCAGGGGGAGCGGATCCGGGATTATTACCAGAAGCAGCAGGGCTACGCCGCCTGCCAGACCACCAAGAAGGTGTCGCGGCTGGAGTGCCGCGGCGGCTGCGCGGGCGGCGGCCAGTGCTGCGGGCCGCTGCGGAGCAAGCGGCGGAAATACTCCTTCGAGTGCACGGACGGCTCGTCCTTCGTGGAGGAGGTGGAGAAGGTGGTCAAGTGCGGCTGCAGCAGGTGCGCCTCCTAACCGCCTCCCCTCCCCCCCCCGGACCCCCACCTTTTGGGGGGGCTGCTGCCTTGGGCAGAGGCTGCCTCCTCCTGCTTGGCCACGCTGCTGCTGGACTCGCGAATGCTTCCTTAGCGGAGATGCCTGAAATATATTGTAAAATAACAGAACAGACTTATTTTTATGATGAGAAGACTCTTTTTTTTCTTTCCTGCATTTGGAAAAGAGAAGAGGAAAAAAAAAATAGAAATGCGTGAACCACAGCTTCCCCCCAGAGAAGGGGGAAGGAGGTACCCCAGAGGCATTGGAACAGCGATGGGGGGACGAAGCACATACCCAGGGAGCCCACCAAACGCAAGCCTGAACTTGAACTTGAACTTGCCCAGAGCACAGGCCCCTGAGCCCCCTCCTCTGAGTCACGGGGAGGCCCCCCGGGAACCAAGCACATGTGTGAGTGAGGATGCGAGGCGGAGGGATGGAGCCCGGGATTCGCAGAGAGGACAGACGGATGAGAGAGATTTTTGTGCAAAAAATATAGAGAGAGAAAGAGTCTCTGGGAGACCTGGGTCCCCCATTCATGAGAGACAGGATGGGGGGGGGGTTGCTCAAAGGTTATCGTCTTTTTATACAGGTCGGCATGTTAGCACAAGAAGCACACCAAGAGTGTTCATCGACCGTTTTTTCCAGTATTAATTTTTTTTCTTTTTGTAATATAAGCGATCAAGGAGATGAGAAAGAGCCCATAGATTATTGGTAAATAAATTAGTAATAATATGATTTTTTTTGGCTTCTATGAGTTCTCAACAGCCAGCCCTCTACAGTATTCTGTTTTCCTGAGAAAATATTTATTGTCTCAAAGTACATTGGACTTAACCTGGTAGGCCATCCTTTTTTTTTTTTTTTTTGGCTGTTTTCCTGATGCTTTAATATATATTAATTTATAATTGTCCTGATATTTTTGTACATTTTTTTTTCCAAACTTAAAAAAATCAGGATGTCTTTGGCAATAGTACTAACATAGGGGGATATCTGGGGATCAAGGTGCGTCGGTCGGTCGGTCTGTTTACCGGGACGTCGGACCACCGGTGTCACTGACCGGCTGCCTCGCTCAGGACACCGGCAGAGCCTTGTCAAGTCTATGGGTGAGGTGGTCCTTGTATGGACAGTGGCCGCTGCAACCTGTCCTCACAGAGCAGAGGTGGTAGGTAGCGAACCACTCTAGAAAGTAGATCTGTTACCAATGAAGACACCCTGGACCTTTTTTTGGGGGGTGGAGTGGTAAAAAAAAAAAAAAAAAAGGCTGTAATGACAAGAACTGTGATTTTTTTTTCTCTTCCCTCAAACAATAAAGCTCCTTTATTACCCTGATGTTCCCATGTTAACATGTTTGCTGCTAAATTATAATGTAGAACCGAGAGTGATTGATAGTGGATTGTGCTCTTCCGTCCTCAGAATCCCAGGGTACCCCGTGACGATGCAGATGTTTCTTTCCAAAAGCTCTTTTTACCACGAGAATTAGATGTGCGTGTTATAATTCGGTGTGCTCTGTCTTTCTCCGGACTAATATCAGTGACACTACTGATGTTTGTAAATTAAACAGATATTTACTGCATTGCCAGCTTGGTGGATTTCTTAGCCAATTGCACAGGGTTTAGAGTCCCGGGCCCTTAAGAATCCCTGAATCATAGTGATTCAGAAAGAACAGAGAAGAGGACCTGTACTTCCTGTTGTCGGAAGTTGGCTCGCAATGAGCACAGTGTCAAGTCTGGGGAACTTGGGAATGACCACATGGGAGAAACGAGTGGAGGACACATTCTATGCCAGCAGGGAAAGGGCCTATTCCATTCATTTCTTCCCCAAACAGTACAAGGCATAATCTAAGTAAAGCACAAATGGCATTTTTTATTTGGTTCTTTTTTTCCTCAATGAGAACCAGATGGAAAACAATGAAAGGTCAGGATTCCCTTGCTTCTGGGGCACTCTCAGAAGGAGTTAGTAATGGCGAGGTCCCGCCCAGAACAGGGAAATAGCATCTTCCTAAGATGCTTTCTTCATTTTCCTGTAAAAATATCATGATCACCCAGGTGCGTGCACACGCAGGCACACACACACACACACACACACACACACAGTCTCTCACAGACACAAATTGTTCAAACATGTATTCGTTCTGGTTTTAAATGTCTACATTTTAATGATAGAAGTACATAGTGGTAGTAATTTTTTTTTTAATTTCTATCAGTTGCTGCTTTTTTTCCCCCCAAGAGTTGTGGATCATTCATTAAGCAAAGAACATATAGGATAATGATATGGTTTGGATTTGTGTTTATGGGTATATAGCTACTGTTTTTTATATGCCAGGCACTCTGCCAAGAGCTTTCTCTAAGATACCTCATTCAACGCTCACTGCAAACCTACGTATGGGGTGGTCATGATCCCCACTTTCTACAGGCATAAACAGCTAGAACAGAGAAGCTGGAGTCCTGGGGATATCTGGGAATAAAGATGTTTGTTTACTGGGACATCTGACTACTGGTGTCACTGACCTACTGCCTCATTCAGGACACCGGCAGAGCCTTGTCACGTCTATGGGTGAGACGGTCCTTGTACGGACAGTGATATCTGGGGATAAAGATGAGATGGAATCCTGTGTCCATGTTCAAGAGATGCAAACAGCAGCTCAATAACTACAACCCTCCACTAAGGTTCTTTTAGCCCTTTGAGCCGCATTTCCAAAGCTTCATTTTTCTCTCTCTTGATCATGTTGATTTAAGGAATCTAGATTAGAGAAGTCTTAGTGGTTTCCAGACTGTATTCTTTCCTCTCTCCTGCTTATAAAAGCACACAATAGAATTATGCTTGCCTGAGATTTGGGCTGAGTCAGCAAGTTTCCTAGAGGATTATTTGCCCAATGAAGGCACTGCTTCCTCCACAGGAGCCCTTCTCTGAGGAAATTCAACAGCCAAATAATTCCCAGCAAATGAGACAAATTAAGGTCAATTGTTCATGTTCTAAAAGGCTCCTCACTTTTAAAGCCTTGAGCGTAAGATTACTTGAGGAAGAATGCTAACTATTCTAGAGAATTCCCAACAGACTGCCATCGTTAAAAAACATTTTGCACATTTCAGAATCAAAGCTACTACACGGAGTAATGTACATTCATCATTTGCAAAGATAGAGTGATTCAACATCTTCCATGTGTTTACTTTTAAATGCTCGCACTAGTGAGGCACCATCAGGAAATGCCATGGATATTTGACATGTGTTCACTTTAAAATATGTTTATTAAATAACTATTTCACTCTTCTCAGATTTCCTGAAATTATTTCTAAGCAACAATAGACTAACCCTGGTTTTAAATTTGCTCTGAGCATTTTTTTTTTTTTGAAGCTTGCTTAGTTAGCAGTTCTTTCTGGAGAAATGGTTGAAAGAATTTGAAATTGATTCAGGTCTTAAAGGTTTTAAGCCTTATAGTATCATCTGCCTCATAGCATGACCATTATTTCAAAATGAATGTTTGTGAAAATATATAGACTATAAAAAGTATATGAATCTTTATATAAAACATATAAATCTATGTAAATTACATAAGCTATTTTCATCTTAATCATGTCTGTATCCTCAAATTTCACTTAAAAACACATATTTATTTCCTGTCTCCTATCACATGCAAGAAACTATGCTAAACTTTGAGACATAGTGTCAGATAAAGCACACCTCTTCTGCCATTTTATTTTATTTTTTTCTATTGCTCTTCAGAGAGAGTAGAAGGAGAGAAGGGAGGAAGAGAGCAGGAGACAGAAAACATGGAAGTGAGAGAGACACTCGTTGACTGGTTGCCTCCCACACACACCCCAACCAGGGGTGGGGAGTGAAACCGCAATGGAGGTTCATGCCCTTGACCTGGAATCGAACCCAAGACCCTTGGGGGCACAGGCTGATGCTCTAATCACTGAGCACCACTGGCCAGGGCTCTTCTGCCATTTTAGAGCAAATGCTATGCAGTTGGAGTAGAGACTAGAGTAGGTGACAGATTTTGTACAAATGACCACACTGATATTATTTTCAGATTGTGGTAATGGCCCTCAACGGAATTATGATAGAGAAAATAGTGTAACAGAATTTGAAGTGACAACACAGACTGTATTGTGGCAGTGGAAGAATTCAATATGAGAGGTCAGGGACTGCCTCTGTTGAGAGGTGACATTTAAGCTGAATCATAAAGAATAAAGTAGGATCTAGGATGGAGGCGGATAGAAGTACATGTGGGAGTCAGAATTGGGGTGCATGCAGAGAAAGCAGCCTGTGTGCAGGCCTGAGTTGCAGAAGAACTCTGATGAGGTCCAGGAAACAAAAAGAAGTAAGTATGGCCAGAGTGAGGCATATGTTTATTTCATGTGCGGAATACAGTGGCTACTTTCTGATTTACAAACTCACTCCATATAGTGCACGTTTTTCTTTTGAGCATCTGTTTGCAGTGAACTTTTAAAATGTCAACAAAAAAGGGATTTCCATTTTAAAATAACAACTGGTTAGTTGTGTTTAATGCAGTTTCCCAACTGCCAAATTAAACACCTCTGAAGATACCGAAAATATAAACCCTGACAATAGCACTAAAAAAAACAAGAATAACACATCTTGAATTTAGAGGAGTTTTCCCAAACTCAAAAGCCGATGAGGCTGGATTGAAATAAGTAACTGCTGGCCAACCCTTGCTTTGAAACGGAAGTGCATTCCTTTCTCTGGATCCCAAGGCCAGAGGCTCGGGAAGTGCGTCAGAAGGAAACCATCAAATATCTGCGCATTAAGGTGTGACCGTGTGAGGGTATTAGAAAGCTGTGCCTCCAACTGGCAAGGTAAAATCTTTCTTCATCTACTAGGAGGTCCCAATCTCATCAATGACACCAAAACTGCAAGAAATACTAGGGAATAGCAATAGTGTTTCTCTGAATCTCAAGGGATGTAGCCTCTAAAGAAACTCTTGGAGATGTGGATTAAGCCTGGAAGAGCCATGATAGCAATGCATGCCAAGAATGATGGGAAGAGGGAAGTGCTTGGTCAATACAGAAAATCAAAGAACGATTGCAGTAGATCAACTCACTATTGAGCTAATGAAATGATTTAAGCAAAAGCATGTGTTGGAAATAATACAAGTTATATTTAGGGTGAGGACTGAGTAGTTCCGAGTTCTTTGGTTGGCCTATAAGTCTAGTAAGATGATCTGAGTAGGAGAATGGCTTCTCCAGACCTACAGTATGGAATTTTTAGATGGCTGCAGAGTTCAAATGAATTGATCAGGTGATGATTTCTTAAGTCTAAAATAAAGGTAAGGGCCAGGATTGAAAGGGGAAAATATGGTAAATGAATTTGAAGTGAGAACACAGACTGTATTGTGGCAGTGGGAGAATCAATAATCCACGACGACATTGGCTATGTTTGGGAGGGAAGAGGGGGAGATGAAGTCTGACTCCTTGTTTTGAGCTTGACTATTTGCTTCTCCTTTCCTGATGCACAAGAATTGAAGATTTGGTTGCAGTGTGGTGACTGCAAAGGGCGGGAAACAGCTTGAGGACCAGGGTCCCGAACCAGGGAAGCCCAGCTTTCTGCCCTCAACCCATCCCCCAACCAACTATTGAATGAAAATGACAAATTCCTCTAGATCATGTTTTTAATATCTTTACTTAAATATCTTCCATCCACTCTCTGTAAAATAAAAATTCAAACTCTTTAGGATGGTATTCCAAATCCTTCCTAAAGCAACCTTCTCAAGCCTTCCAGGTGTGCTTTTGGATTGACAAATGGTAGGAAAAATATTTTAAAACAAATTGTGGGATGAGCTAATAAAACCATACATATAAGATCCACCCACGTAGAAGTGGTAGTTAAAGCCAAGAAAAAGGGTGAGTTAATTTAAAGACACAATTGAATGTGTGGGAACCCCTTTAATGTCCCTCATGGTTCAGGGTTCAGGTTCTAGAGGAGGCTGCACACGAATGAAAAGAGACTAGAAAAGTATTAATTTGGGAATATTGGGGGCCAGGCGGGAGTCTTCCTCTAGTGGGAAGACTACCGCCTTCCTTTGCCCTTGCCATCCCTTTTATTCAGGTTTGGGATACACCCTTTGCCCTGAAGCAGGCAATTCCAATAACAGGTAGGTTATCTTATCAGTAACGATTTACCTGATGATTTGGTGGGGAAGCTGATTCAGCTACCATTGTCTCAATTAGACAGGAGGTGGCTGGCTGAGACCTTTCAGAGCTTCAAGGTTGACCAGCCTTCCAGGTTCCTTGTCCACACTTTCTATTAGTGAGACAAGGATTGGTTTCCGGCATGAATGAACATGATCAGAGAGGACTAGGACTCAACTTTAGCTGATACTCACATTTCTGGAATGGAGTGGTTCCAGAATGGAGACGAAGAAAGAACAATTTGAATAGAGTCATGAAGAAGTAGCTGGATAGTCATGGGTCAGGAGTTGAGGTTGTGAGAGAAAACTACTCTCTCAAAAAGTCTAAAAGTTAAGGAAGATGAGAGTCAGAATGGCAACTGGGAGAGCTGGTGAGGTCTCTAGGCTCTCATTCAGTGAGTCAGTACGAATTGGTTACTTATAGTCACAGCCTTCGAAGGTATGGGGCAAACAGTAGGGGTATGTCCTAGAAGGAATAGATGAATCTGGAAGAGCAAGACCAAACCGGGTCATCCATGACATAGCTAGTGGCACAAAGGGGACAAAATGTAGGGCGCAGACACAGTGGGTTTGAGGGCAGAGGATGCCAGAGAGTGAGAAGCCACCGGATCACCCCAATGACATGAAGAGAATAACTTTCCTAATGCGTTTCTCTTTTGCCTCCAACCTTAATGCAGTATTGATTTCCCAGAATGAGTAGGCAGAGTGTGTGAAGGGCCTCATGCACTACATGCTGGGGAAATGTGTTTCTCAAGCGGAGTTATTTTGGCTTGGTAAGAAAAATGCCCATTAAGAGCGCTCATTTTCCCAATAAAAACACATTAAAATCTTCTTTTCTCTCTCATTTGGCGAAGGAAAATAAATAGCGCTTTTCGGTGGAATGTGCATCCAGGAACGGAGAGCGGAGAGGCGGAAGGAGTTTGCTGAGGCTGATGCAGGGTTGCAAGTCACCATTCCGGTCAGGTGCGCCTCTTGGAGTGAGGGGACTGGAAGCAATTCATTCTATTGCTGAGACAGTCACAAGGACAGGATCCAACAGGCCCTGGTTGCAAAGTCATTCCAGGGGTCATAGCATCCTTTGTAACGAAAACAACAGCAACAAAGTGGAATAAACTAGAAGTGAGGGGCTCTTTGAAGGCGCATGCCCAATAGCCTCTCTGTCCACAATCTCAGAGGCCAGAAAGGGCAATATGCATGTCTGCAAACTGCCTCATCTTGCAGTTACTTGATCCTACTTGGTTTCTGCTCCCAATATTACCATTCAATTACCTGGAACACCAGGTCTTACTTTCAATTACATCTCCCCATTGATTTTCTCATTTCTATTATTCGTCCGTGAGCCGCCATCCTTCTCTTCTGATGCCTGTCAGCTCCTCTTTGGAGCCGTGAAATGAGCAGGGACCCATTCCCGAATGACGCGCACCTTGCTCTGTTTGATTAGAAACGTCTCGTATCATTTGGCAGGAAAAGCATGGCGATCTTACAATGCAGAAAATGGAATAGAATCCCTATATCTCTGTCTCCTCGTTTCATCGGATTTGCCTTTCTTTCCCCTTTCTTCCAGATGCCTCCATATTTTAGAGAATTAACATCCACTTGTGCCAATAAAATAGTCTGAAAATGAAGAGCTGTCGTAGAGCAATTCCCATCACAGCTGTGATCACCACACAGGGCACACTGTCACTCCTGGAGTACTCAGAACAGGCTCAGCTCTGATTCAGCCGATAAGGAGAATGGATGCTAGAGGTGTTAGTGTCTGGGGCAGTCTTGAAGCATGACTGCCAGACCCAGTGTCTACAACAAGGGTTAGTCATTTGCAGGGAAAATGCCAAAGGAGGCACTGGCCAGTGACTAACCCCGGGCCAAACTCTAAAGCAGTGGTTCTCAACCTGTGGGTCAAGAACAGCTAGCAGGGTCTCCTAAGACCATCAGAAAACACAGATATTTACATTAAGATTCATATTCATAACAGTAGCGAATTACAGTTATGAAGTAGCGACAAAAATAATTTTATGGTTGGGGATTACCACAACATAAAGAACTGTATTAAAGGGTTGCGGCATTAGGAAGGTTGAGAACCACTGCTCTAAAGTAAAGAAATCTACATCTGATATCTTCCATAAAACATCTTGCTCTAGACCATTCCTGCTTAACCCAAGTGCTTTTCTTGTTCTACACTCTCAAATACTAGTCTTCCGGGTAGACTGTGTGCTACTCGATATCTATGGACCTTCACATCCCAAATTTAGTTTTTTTAGTACTTTTTGAATGATTGCATGTGCTAGGTGCTGGGTAGAAAATACTGAACAAAAGAGAGAGGACCTCTGTCTTGTGGGACTTAAGTTCTAATTGGGAAGCCAAGAAATCAAGTAAACCCACACATAATTATATAACACAAAATTATATTAAGTTTCTGTGAGGGCTCGTGAAATAGAAAGTAACAACAGGAAGGAGCCTATTTTGATGTAAGATGGTCAGGAAAGATTTCAGTGTGGAGGTGAGCCTTGAGCAAGACCTCACACAGGATAAGGAGCTCCACCCATAGAGAAAAGCATCGCAGGAAGGAAGAGAATCAGCCCGCAGAGGCCTGTGGTGAGGAGTGTTGTGGGAGCCTCTTTCACATCCCTCGTGGTTCAGGGTTCATGGTCAGGGTTCGGGTTCTGGAGGAGGCCGCACGCAAATGAAAAGAGAGACTAGTGGAAAGACTACCACCTTCCTTTGGCCTTGCCATCCCTTCTATTCAGGTTTGGGATACACCCTTTGCCCTAAAGCAGGCAATTCCGGTAACAGGTAGATTATCTTATCAGTAAGGATTTACATGATTATTGAATGGGGAAGTTCATTGTCTCAATTAGATAGGGGGTGGCTGGCTTTGACCTTTCAGAGCATCAAGGTTGACCAACCTTCCGGATTCCTTGTCCGCTTTCTATTAGTGAGATAATGATTGGTTTCCGGCAAGTGTGTTGGAGAACCAGAAAGGATGAATGAGGCTATGGCACCCAGAGGGGAGACGTGGCTTTCACTGGCGCTGGAATAGGAAGCTGAAGCTGCCTGCTTGATCATGAAGCTCTTTGTAAGGGACAGAATTTAAAAATGTATTCAGCGTCAGATATGAAGTCGGTGAATCTTCTTAAATACGTATCTGATAGTAACTAAAAGTGTAAGCTCTTCCCAAAGACTCGATCTAAGAGAGACCACTGAACTCCGTTCCTCTCCTCCCTCCTCACTCTTCACCAGTCTTGCTCCTCATGCCTCTTCCTTCAGCTGCCCTGTTTTTTCAGCTGTTTTCTCCCCTGGGCACCTAGCATTCAGGGGTGACACAGTCTCCCTGCCCTTCTGGAATAACGTGGAGATGGTGACAGCATGAAGCTAATCTTTCTTTCTGGGGAAAAAGGAGCCAGACCCGGGTCTTAGCACAGTGTTCCCTGTTCCTCAGGAGAGACCCCACTAATGCCACCACGACAGGGCATCCAAAAGGTAAAGTTCATGGACCACAATAATGTGAAGGATTTTCGCCTCCTTTCTTCTCCAAGCCAAGACTCGTCCTGCCTCTGAAGTCAGTGCCAGCATAATTTGCTCAAAAAAAGTCAATGTGCTAGATCAGGGGTCTGCGAATTTTTCCTGTAAATAGCAAGGTAGTAAATACTTGGAGCCTCGTGGCCATATGGTTTTGCAACCACTCAACTCTGCCACAGGTAATCTGTAAGCTTCATTTATGGACACTGAATTTTATATTTTGTAGAATTTTCACATTCATGTGTCATGAAATATTATTCTTCTTTTGATTTTTTTTCCCCCCAAACATTTAAAAATGTCAAAGCCATTCTTAGCTCACAGGCCATAGAAAAACAGGCATGGAGCCAAATTAGGCCCCTCAGGCCATAGTTTGCTGACCCCTGTGCGAGATAATTGCAATACAATACAGGGAAGCTGTTATTCTCTGTTCTGGAAAAACTAAGTCACATTCGAGGCATGGTCACGTGATCAAATAATTGGCCCATAAAGCTGTAAGTACCATAGCCACAACAGGGACAAAGAGCTGTGGGAGATTAGAGGAAGAATGACGGAGAAACCCATTGGGAAGGAGCTGGGTGCTGAATGACCGCAGAGAGCAGAGCCAATCCAACCAGCCGGGACCTCTTGACTCAGCACTCTTACAGGACAAATACATTCCTGTGGCTTTCACGCCATTCTATTCTGGGGCCCTTTCTAACAGCACCTCCCTTTACCTTCAGGAGTGCACCCTTCAGGGGGTCTCTGTGCATAGCAAATGAGATTGTTATGCCCAGAGTTCGGGGTCCCCAATAATCAACCACTAAGGAGCCTTTTCCTATGCAAAAGCCAAGAGTCTTTATTCAAACCTGGGTTTGGCTCTCAGCCTCTTTCTGGCGCAACAGTGAGACTAGAGAGCGAGCCAATGAGTTATATGGGGTAGGATATTGGGAGGGCTTAGGGAAGTGACAAGGGTTACAGAGATTGGTCACTTGAATTAGGGTCCTTCTGTGGTTTAGCCTTATTAGGACCCTCGCTGTGTTCCTGGAGCTTCACTGGTCCATTCGGGTGGTGGTCAGGGAAGCTAGGACATGGCTGGCACACCTGTGGCCCCTCCCAGAAAAGGGAGGGGGTTTAGGCAGTGGGCCCAGCCCTATAGGACAAGATGGAGGGGAGTTCATTTCCTTTAAAGATCATCCATGAAAAGTGCTTAGATCATTGTTTGGCACCTGGTAAATTATTATTTGTTATTATTATTATTCTTTGCTAATGTACAATCTTCTTGGCATGATCTGAAGTCCTCTACTCCCTCCAAAAAAAAAAAAATCAGAGGTGTTGATGTAAGAATTACAGGTATTGGATTCAATCATAAGGACTCGACTCTGGACAGATGAAAACACCAGATGCTCATGGCATATCATAATGATAACAATGCTCTCTATGGTTGAGGGCCTACTGTGTGCCAGGCCCTGCACTAGGAGATTCATTCTAGCAGCATTCTTCGGAGATGTATTCATATCTCGTTACTTCCTGTCCAGAAACAAAGACCATGGGAATAAAGGAACATTCATCTTAAAGGCAATCGTCATCTGAGTGGAAGAAAAAGCAACCCTACCTCAATCAAGATGCTCACTAAACGTTGAGATAGCTGGAGATGCAGCTGACATTTAGGAGGAGATAACAAATGGCCCGCAGGCAGGGAGTTTCTGAGCCATCCGAGGGAATGTTAAGTAACATGCAACGTTTTAATTCCATTTGTCTGGCTCCTCCGGAGCTCGCTCTTCAGGGACTCTAATCATTAATCACCCGAAGACTTGGTGTCTGCATTCAGGCTGCCTTTTCTGGGAAAATGATATATCTTGAATTTTAAAGTCACAGTGAATGGTCCCCAAATGAGGGCCAGAGTCCTCACTTTTTACTATCACCCTCACTCTCAGGGCCTGGAGACCTACCGGACAATAGCAGTTTCCTCTCTGGGGCTCTGGCTTTGTATAAATAGGCATGCAAATAAAATAAAACTTTGTGCTGAGGGGGAGAAGTTTCTACAAATTACCATCCAGGCTTTGTATTTTCATTAAGAAGATATCCTGAGAGTAGGAAAGCAGTTTTCAACTCTGTGGAGTAAATTCCCTGACATTTTAGAACTCAGGAAGTGTTTTCCCAGAAAAAAAAAAAAAGAAGAAGAAGAAGGAAAAGAAAAAGAAAATTTACACCACATGGATAAATTCCCAGCTAATCCTCCCCTCTCCCCAGCCACCATCAACCATCCCCACCCCCACTCCTCTTCTCCCTGGCCGTGGACCAGCCCTGGACAAACAGAGCAGCTGCCAAAGGAAGTGATCACTCCAAATTGCAAACATCTTCGTTTCCAAGACAAAGGGATGTGAAAAAAGGAAAAGAAAAAAAAAAGTCGCAATCTCAGTTGTAAAGAAACGAGGGGAGTCCAAGGGCTAATTGAACCTCATAGCAGTGATCATGGCAAGGATTCCTTTCTTAGCCAAACTTTCACCGGGCTCCTTAGAGTCCTCTTCCTGGCGAGGCTTGTCCTTTGCCTGCCCAGCTCGGTTTTAGCAAAGAATCCTACGAAGTCAGTTTATCAAGATCCCTCCCACCCTGGATAGCCAATAGAGCAGCGGTTCTCAACCTGTGGGTCGCAAACAGCTAGCAGGGTCTCCTAAGACCATCAGAAAACACAGATATATTTACATTAAGATTCATAACAGTAGCAAATTACAGTGATGAAGTAGCGACAAAAATAATTTTATGGTTGGGGATCACCACAACATAAAGAACTGTATTAAAGGGTTGCGGCATTAGGAAGATTGAGAACCACTGCAATAGAGCTTCTCTGACCTCACTCTTGGCCTCTGATTAAGTTCTTCTCCTTCCACTAGTTAATGCCTAACAAAGCTTTTCTTGGTAATTTTCCCTCTAGTCCCTCACCCTGCCCACTGCCTGTAAATCCCTACATTTTCTAATTTTATTCAGGGTTGAGTTCAAGTTCGCTCCCCTATTGCAGTAGTCTTGCAAAAAGACTTCCTTGCCATGTTTATTAAGTTTCTTTTATATCCGTGAAAGTAGGGCTGGAATTATCTATGTATTTTGTGTGACTAAAGTGAGCTGCAGGTTTTGTGTAGACTCTCAATACGGATCCTGCATAGACACTCTCATAATCAGGTTTTCACACACATTGATGGGGTAACCTGAGCTTGCTTGTTATTTCTTATTGACCTTCTATAATCCTTTAGCAAGTTGTTTAACCTGGACAGGTGTTAATGCTTCATTAAATAAGCATTTGTTAAGTGGAACACAGGGTGGATGGTGAGCAGCATTTAACCATAGACGGAAGGGAAATTCAAGTGAAGAAGTCTTATTACTCAGAGGTCCTGGAGGAAGTAAAGGGTGTTCTCAAGAGGTCAACGGGAGGTCAAGGCCAGGGAGGTAAGATCTGAGGCATTTGCCTGTATTAGGGTCTTTGGGTAAAATTATTTGAGATTTCTGTGTTAAGTCTAGTTTGGTCAATTCAAACCAAAAAGGCCCTGGGAGACTGGGGAAACTGTTGCTCGCAAAGACTGCTGGGTAAGTCATATCAAGAACTTGCTATAATGATGCAGGCTGCTATTTAGCATATGCACTTATATGAGATGGCTAGTATCAGTTTAAGGCCCCTGCAGGGTTGTTTGGCCAAACAAAATGGATACCAAGACAGCAATACCACGGTATAGCCTAGAGAAATTGTTGACAACAGGCTGTGATTTCTTCATCAGTAAGAACAGCTGTTCCTCCCAAGTCAAAGAGGTTGTGTTCCGTGAGGAAACCAAGTAAGGATGTTAGTGGCAAAACAACACCAGAATGTTAACCAGACCTCGGTTCAGCAATCCCAGTTCTTGAGTTTGGCTGAGAAAGACTTCAGAGCCAAGGAAGTCAAATTACAGGAGAAAGTTTGTTTAGAAAGTCAGAGGTAGAAAAAGTGAGCCAGCTGAAACCAGTCTGGTTCAGTGGATAGAGCGTCGGTCTGCAGACAGAAAGGTCCCAGGTTCGATTTGGGTCAAGGGCATATTCCTTGGTTGCTGGCACATCCCCAGTAGAGGGTGTGCAAGAGACAGCTAATCGATGTCTCTCTCTCTTATCGATGTTTCTAGCTCTCTATCCCTCTCCCTTCCTCTCTGTAAAAAATCAATAAAAACATATTTTAAAAAAGAAAAAGAAAGAAAAAGTGAGCCAGCTGGGCTGCATGGGCTTAGAGAACTAGTTATAAAGGCAAAGAAGGCCCCTTGGAGCTTAGAACAAAGAGAGGCAGAGAGAACGGATCTGGAGGAAGGAGAGAGGGAAAGGCATGGGCATGCTCCAGAGAGAGAAAGAATGCTCTGGGTCCTTCTTCCTAAGGGTTTTAAAGCCAGGGATTTTAGTGCAAGTCTTAGAGGAGGATTTCAATAGAATATTTATCAGCTTTCCAGATGTGTCCACTCAGAGTTGTGGTCTCCATGGATAGGTCAGAGGGTCATTAGTCCCTGCAGCTGGTCCTGATGTCGGCCATGGCTTTGCCTTTTTTTTGCTGCTTTTCTGGGCCTGGAGCTGAAACACAACTGAAGCCTATGTGTTATTGACCAACACTCTGTCTCTGTGGCCAACAGACCCCATGCTTTGTTCCTAAGATGATTGATGCTGGTCAGAAGCTCATTGTACTGAAGGTTAATACTTAAGGGAGTAGACATGCAGGGGAGTCATATGAGGCTATTCTCTGGGCCCTGTTCCTCCTCTAAAAGGGCCATGCCTAGTGTCCTGCTGTTATGCCCAGAGTTCGGGGTCCCCAATAATCAACCACCAGGGAGCCTTTTCCGATGCAAAAGCAAAGAGTCTTGATTCAAACCCGGGTTTGGCTCTCAGCCTCTTTCTGGCACAGCAGTGAGACAAGAGAGCGAGCCGGCGGGAACAATGAGTTATATGGGGTAGGATATTGGGAGGGCTTAGGAAAGTGACGAGGGTTACAGAGATTGGTCACTTGAATTAGGGTCTTTCTGTGGTTTAGCATAATTAGGACCCTCGCTGTGTTCCTGGAGCTTCATTGGTCCATTCTGGTGGTGGTCGATGAAGCTGGGACATTGCTGGCACACCTGTGGCCCCTCCCAGAAAAGGGAGGGGGTTTAGGCAGGGGGCCCAGCCCTATAGGACAAGATGGAGGGGAGATCCTTTCTGCTTTGTCCTTTCACTGCCAGGGGAGGAAAGGTCAGGGGGAGGGTTTAACTGCATGACCAGCGACTAGGGGAGGAAAGCTCACCCTGGAGTGAGGACCCACCCTACAGTTGTCCCTGACCTGGCTCCTA
This sequence comes from Lasiurus cinereus, assembly GCA_011751065.1. NCBI lineage: Eukaryota > Metazoa > Chordata > Mammalia > Chiroptera > Vespertilionidae > Lasiurus > Lasiurus cinereus. The sequence continues at coordinate 3,316,939 of JAAGEH010002528.1, forward strand.
GCTCCTACTCTGCTCCTGTCTGTCACCTGCCTGCTAGATTAAGGACGCTTTGTGATAGGCCAAGTATATCAATGGAAGCCGTCATGTTTACTCTGAGGGAGCAAATATTCAGATGATACTAAGACATGTTGGGAAATGCTCACCACATACTGATAGAGCGAAATTAGATGGACTCCATGAAGTTCTTTCTGTTACTGTCATGATGTTTCTGTTGTTCTGTACCCGCCGTTCTGCAACTCTCCCTGCTGCCCCTCCCTGTAAACCCGGGAATGTCACAGTTGCACAGACCTGCCAATAGGAATGCAGAGAAGTGGACTCAGCCCAAATTAGGCAAACTGCACAGCACCCCTGTGTAACCAGACCCCTGATCCTGCCCCCCTGACCAATAGATGGGGGCCGAGAATGTTCCCCCGCCCACTGCTATAAAGTCTTTGTCCCACCAGAGGGCGATCCCCTCCCCCCGCCCCCCCCTAAGCTGCGCCTGTGATTGCCGGAGACAGGAGCACATGCTAGCTTGAATAAAGGTTCTTTTGCTTTTGCATCGGGCTCAGCTCCTTCCTGGTGGGTTTTTGGGGATCCTGAAATCTGGGCACAACAATATTAACTGAAAAAAGCAGGCAACAGGATAGCATAAGCAATAGCCTCCTAATTGTGAACTCTACCAATGGTCAGCAAACTCATTAGTCAACAGAGCCCAATATCAACAGTGCAACGATTGAAATTTCTTTTGAGAGCTAAATTTTTTTTTTAATTTAAACTTCTTCTAACGCCACTTCTTCAAAATAGACTCACCCAGGCCGTGGCCTTTTGTAGAAGAGCCACACTCAAGGGCCAAAGAGCCACATGTGGCTCACGAGCCACGGTTTGCCGACCACTGCACTATATCATACGAATTGTTAAAGAGAAAACCACAAATGGTGTCACCTCTATTAAAGCCCATGACACCAAGCCTAGATTTAATTTTCGACCTAATTGCTATTTCAACCTCTCCCAGAAATAATCATCTTAATCAACCAGTCTGGAATTTTCTGGTCAACACCAATGAGATATTGTATCCTTGGGCCGTCTCCATTTCCCCACAGATAGAAGAGGCAATCTGCATGATAACAACTTTTGTCCTTCCCTTCCCTCCAAAGAGATGTCCAGGCCAAAAATAAACCTCTTTTTTTCTCTTGTTAATAGTGCCCTTGTTTCGCCTTTTTTTCTATAAAACCCTTCTATTTTATCCAGCCCGTCTTTTAGTTGTTGGATTGGATGCTGCCAGATTCAAGAATTGCTTAATAAACCAATTAGGTCTTCAAATTTGCTTACAGTGGTACCTCGAGAAACGAGTGACCTAACATGCGAGATTTTTGAGATACAAGCCGTCGAGCGAGCGATTTTTGCTTTGAAATACGAGCAGCATTTGAGATACGAGTAATCACGCGGATCGGCCGGCTGCACACAACCCACCAGTTTACCGCGACTGGAGCATCTCATAGTTTCCCACGCCTCAAGGTTACGGAATGAATTAAACTCGTATCTCGAGGTACCACTGTATTTGAATTTTGAACTTCAACAGAAAATTCAGATAAGAAGGAAAACAGTAAAATGTAAACAGTGATTTATTTATTTTTATTTTTTTTGCTGTTAATGGGCCTGTTTTATACCAGCACACATTTTCCATGTGATTAGAAATTGGAGTGAGTAGGTGGTTGGAAGACCTGTTGAAGGGACACTTGGCAACAGATATTGAGGCCTCTCAGGTTCACCAGGAAGTTTCCTTCTAGAACTGGTCGTTAGTTATCTCCCACCCCCCTCCCCTAGGGTTTCTACGTTTCTCTCTCCCTCCTCCTGGCTTCCCTCTGTCCCTTGCTCTTTCAAGAGGGGAACCAAAGTGTTTCCTCCACACCCAGGTCCTTGGTCTGCCTCATCTTCAAATGTCTCTTTCCTTCAAGAAAACCAAGAGAACTGTGTTGAATAAATTTTTCTCCATCCATCTCATTGTCTCTATCTCACTGTTATTATTTTGTTTACGAATATTAAATGGATAAAGCAGCCCTCTTGTGTGTTGGAGTGATGGTCAATTTGCATATTACCCTTTTATTAGATATGATTATATTTCAGATTGTTGTTACTTTCCCATGTCAGAGACAAAGAAACTCAGACATTTCCCTTTTATCAGTGCTGGCTCTCTATGACCTCACCAGTGGAAGTGGGCAAGCAATGTCACGAGAAAAGGAATTTTCTGAGACTCACATGGGAGAATAAGTAACATTTATTTTTACGGAATTAAACTCCTGAGTTTCACCGAGACCGGTTTGGCTCAGTGGATAGGGCGTCGGCCTGCAGACTGAGGGGTCCCAGGTTCGATTCCGGTCAAGAGCATGTATCCTGGTTGCGGGCACATCCCCAGTGGGGGGTGTGCAGGAGGCGGCTGATCGATGTCTCTCTCTCATTGGTGTTTCTAACTCTCTATCCCTCTCCCTTCCTCTCTGTAAAAAATCAATAAAATATATTAAAAAATAAATAAATAAAAACAATAAACTCCCGAGTTTCCAAAGTCCCCTCTCCTTCCACCCTACTGTATCCAGCTGTGTCCTTAGCAGAGCTAGGATGAAAGCCATTGCCCAGGGATTCCATTCCACATTTGCACCGTTCAATCCAGGAACAGGCTAGCTTAGTTTGTTCCCAACTGTAGTCAATTGCCTGTTGGAGTCTGCATGGCCATGGCCTCTAGGGCCACATGGCTGTGGAGGGAACATGGACAAGTGCAAGAAAGCAGGAGCGAAACCAGAGGGACAGGAGAGCCAAGGATTTCTTTGTCTTGAAATTATGGATTTACAAATTCTTCTGGGCTTGCATTAACTTCACCCCCTCTGATCTTTTTTTCACACTAGACCAGTGGTTCTCAACCTTTCTAATGCCGCGACACTTTAATACAGCTCCTCATGTTGTGGTGACCCCAACCATAAAATTATTTTTGTTGCTACTTCATAACTGTAATTTTGCTACTGTTAATGAGTCATAATGTAAATGTCTGTGTTTTTCAATGGTCTTATGAGATACTGCTAGTGGCTGAGACGCACAGGTTGAGAACCGCTGCACTAGACTGACAGACAGGTTTCTTCCTTACATCATCCTAACTCAATGCACATGTATCCATCTTCCCCTTTGTCCAGTCCCTTCCCCCAGGGATTTGCAGGGAATGAACTGGTAGTCCCCTGGGGAGTGTGAAATTGCAGCTTCCTGGTGAAGCTACCCAGATGGCCATGCATCTAGGGTCTGGCCTTTCCTTTGCTCCTTCCTCTATTAATAACTAGCTAATGATAATGGTAATACCTTTATCATCTGCCTTCCTTTCTCAGTCTGGAAAGTAGCCAACTACTTTCTACTTTGAGTTGCTATTATTAATGTGTGATTCCTACTAGAGGATCAATGTAGTGGAGGGGGGTTTATATCGGACTTCTGTTTGTATAGCCAAAAGCATTTAGTTCAGTGTTTCTCCTGTGGTAGACTTTTAAGGTATGTGATAAATGCAGTAAAGGGGAATCAAGGGCTGATCTGAGAACACAGGGACAAGTAGATGCAGTTTGGGAGCCTGAGTAGGTACAAGTTGATACAGGCCAGTAGTTTTCCAACTGTGGCCACAGACTGGCAGAGGGGTTCGAGGTCAGGTGAGGAAGAGGCGAGAACTTGGACTCCAGCCCAACCTCCCTACCTTAAATGAGGGCAACTAATTTTTCTTCTAGTTGCCTTTATAGAGACTTCATATGTATATAGGACTGTTCTGCTTTAAAAAAAAAAGGAAGAATGATAATTATCACTTCATGCCTATTCAAGTGCTGGCTCAATTAGATAATGTGGTATTTGGGATTCACTTCAAGTCCTTTTTGCTGCCTGTGTTGACTTCAGAATGTTGTAAGCATCTGTTAAAATGGTCCAGAGTTAATGACTATGTGTGTTTCCAAGGAGAAGCATTTCTGATAAATTCATCATCGACCTTCCATTACCTCTATGGTATAGTTTTCAAAAAGGTGAATGTGTCTCACATAAATATAAAATGAACCCACAATGAAGATTTAATGTGTGAATTAATATGAGGCCCTCTAAGATATTGAAACCAGCACCTCTCGTGTTCCATGGCCGCCTGTGGCTTGCAGTTCCCAGACTGGACAGTGCAGGTGAAGAATATTTCCATCATTCCAGGAAGTGTTGTTGGAGAGCACAGCCGAGGGTGAGTGTTATGAATAACGAGCTAGCGAGAGTATAGCTGATGCCTACAAGCTGAGAAGATGGAGGGAGCTGTGTGGCTCAGTGACAGAGGGCCCCGGTAAATCCGAGGAAGGGCTGTTTGGACTGATAGGTTGTGTCAAAGCTCCTAGACTGGAAGAGGGGAGAGCTGGAGGAATGGAAGCCCGGACAGAGGGACAAAAGAATCATCTAGAAGTGCATTGAATTCTCTAGTGACTCTAAGAGTCAAGTTTTTCTTTCTTTTCTTCTAGGGGAGTTCTCTTTGGCAAACAGGCAGGTAGTCTCTCCTGTAACCAGCAACTGTCCTTGGGGCTGAACTAGGAAAGCCAGAGGAGGGACTGAAATGAGAGTTTCTGTTTATCTAGTATTCACACAGCACTGCTTGCATATACAGTGGTACCTCGAGATACGAGTGCCCTAACATATGAGATTTTTGAGATACGAGCCATCGAGCGAGCGATTTTTGCTTTGAAATATGAGCAACAGTTGAGATAGGAGTAATCGCATGGATTGGCCAGCTGCACACGACCCACCAGTTTACCGGGACTTGAGCATCTTATAGTTTCCCACGCCTCAAGGTTACAGAACAAATTAAACTCGTATCTCGAGGTACCACTGTATAAGCTTAGAATTTGGGGCTTCTTAGGTTTATCTTCATTGATAGGAGGACCTATCAGTCTCAGTGTCTTACATGGACTTGAGGTAGGTTACCAAGTTACATCTACAACCAAGTGGAAAGGCAACGCTAACTTTGCAGTCAAGCAACTCCAGTTTTCCTCACCTATAAAATTGGAGACCAGTATTTGCTTTACGGTATAACTGTTATAAATACACAATGCACGGGAAGTCCCCTGCAACTCCCCAAATATGTCTGGTACATAGGATAAGCTAAATAAATAGCAGTTTTTCTATGTCACTTGCCCAGTAAGATAAATGAATGAGATAAGGTGAAATGAGGCTTGATACTAACGAGAGTCAAAACATTTACCACGTGACTGTCTTAAAGCTTTGAGAAATGGAGAAGGGCTGGAGCATTAAATTCTAAGAAACTTGTGGCCAAAACAGTGAGAAACATGATCCCAGCCCATGTCCAGAACATGAGAACGGATCAGTTGTGTGGAGAAACTCAGAGTTTGCTGACACTGAAGCTAGAGACAAAGTTTAGGAAAGGGACAGTGGTTTAGGAAGTGAACCACATTCTCAACCAATTCCTCAAATGAATAACAAATGTTCTAGAAGCATCTCTCATTGTAATTTCCCACAAGGGCATTTTTCCAAAACCAAATTTTGGGGAAAAGACGTGACACTCAATTCTATAAGAATCAACAAAATAAAATCTAAGTTAACAGCATTCTGATTATTTAACTTTAACAACATTCAAAGATCCACAGAAATGAATGAACATTTCCTTTATATCTTTGTTCTCCCAAATGAACATTTCCTTTATATCTTTGCTCTCCCAAATAGGATAGGATAAGAATAAGTATAGTTGAAAGTTGCAATATTTTCTCCCTTTGCCCCTGGGATTGTTGACTCTTAGAGGGTGTTCGCTCTAGGATGTGTGACTCTAAGAGACAACAATCCCAGGGGCAAAGGGAGAAAATATTACAACTTTCAGCTACACTTATTCTGATCCTATCCTATTCTGTTGTTATTTGTTTCCATGTATGCATTTTTCCCAGTACTACATTGGTACCATCCTATCTAATAAAAGAGTAATATGTAAATTGGCCATACCTCCACTACAACCACAATCCATGCCCACCAGCCAATCAGGAGCAAGTATGCAAATTAACCCAACCAAGATAGCTGCAGACATGGAAAGAGCAAGAGGTTTGGGTTTCCCCAGCAATGGAAGAAGCCAAGCTTTCCACCTGCCCTGGCAGGCTCAGGCCTCCACTCAAGGCTACAAAGTTTCAATTATAGAAGATAAATAAATCCCAGATACCAATGCCTCCACTTGAGTCTCCTGGGGGTGTGGCCAGCCATCAAACCACCACAGGCCCCTCACCCAGGCCACCCCACACCCCAAGGAAACCCCCACCCTGATCCAGGACATTCTTCAGGGCAAACCAGCTGACCACGACCTGTGCAGCAGGCCTCTATTCTATCTAATCTTCCTATCTAATAAAATAGTAATATGCAAATTGACTGTTACTCCAACACACAAGATGGCTGCCCCATGTGGTCAAAGATGACTGACCCCATGTGGACACAAGATGGCCCCCATAAGATGGCTAGCAGGGGAGGGTAGTTGGGAGGGACCAGACCTGCAAGGGAGGGCAGTTGTGGGCAATCAGGCCAGCAGGGGAGAGCCCTTGAGGGTGATCAAACCTGCAGGGAAGGGCAGTTAAGGGTGACCAGGCCAGCAGAGGAGGGAAGTTGGGGGCAACCAGGCCTGCAGGGAAGGCCAGTAAGGGGCAAACAGGCTGGCAAGGGAGCAATTAGGCATCGATCAGGCTGGCAGGGGAGTGGTTAGGGGGTGATCAGGCTGGCAGGCAGAGCTGTTAAGAGCAATCAGGAAGGCAGGCAAGTGAGTAGTTTGGAGCCAGCAATCCTGGATTGTGACAGGGATGTCTGACTGCCCCTATAGGACTGATCCTACTTGGTTACCCTGGGGCTGGTCACTGCTGCCTCCCCTCCCTCATCACCATCCCCTCTCTTTGCCTGTTGGCACAAGTCTTAGATGGCCTGGCGCCACTTACTTGTCAGCCCCATTCCCTGCTGACTCATCATTCTGCCATTTGGTCAATTTGCATATTATGCTTTTATTATATAGGATTGGTCAAGTACTCTCAAAAAACATTTAACTTGTGTGATCAAAAACTTTGGAGACTGCTGCTTCAATTAATCATCCAGCCCTGAGTACTGCATTTATATCTTCTCAGAATTCATATTTAATATAAGCTTCTCAATAACCCTTTATCTTTCTCTATTGGGAACTGCAGCAGGACATTCGTCCAACTTCCAACAGGCTACTGAGGTTGTAATCTCTGACCAGAGCCTGGAAGGCTTTCATTTTTCGAGTGTCCTCTGCCTTTCGAGGCACCCCAATAAATGGAAAAGTCACCAATAATTGTATCAAGTACAGCGTTTGTGTTCAAATACCACCAAGGTCAAATACAGCTGAGTTCCCGCTAGAGGAAATGATTCTGCCATCCCATTCGTTTTGACTCAGGGAGCGGATGACATTTATACGAATGTGATTAGGACATTAATCAGCAGATGCTCAGGTAGGTTACCTACCTGACCTTAAGGGCTCCTTAAGAGCTGGGCTGCTTTGTCCCCAAACACTTGGCTTCCAGTTTATTCACTCCTGGGGCACTTCAGGACCAAGGAGTGAACAGATGTTTGGTCAAATGCCCTTAAGATAATCAGATACAGTGGTACCTCGAGATACGAGTTTAATTCGTTCTGTAACCTTGAGGCGTGGGAAACTATGAGACGCTCGAGTCACGGTAAACTGGTGGGTTGTGTGCAGCCGGCCGATCCGCGCGATTACTCCTATCTCAAATGTTGCTCATATTTCAAAGCAAAAACCGCTCGCTTGATGGCTCGTATCTCAAAAATCTCGTATGTTAGGGCACTCGTATCTCGAGATACCACTGTATTCCCTTATCATAGTATTTCATTTCTAACTGGTGTCTATTTTTTTCTAAAACCTTCAACTTAAATATGTTAGCATAGTCTCAATATTACAGTGGTACCTCGAGATATGAGTGCCCTAACATATGAGATTTTTGAGATACGAGCGGTCGAGCGAGAGATTTTTGCTTTGAAATACGAGCAACATTTGAGATAGGAGTAATCGCACGGATCTGCCGGCTGCACACGACCCACCAGTTTACCGCGACTCAAGCGTCTCATAGTTTCCCAGGCCTCAAGGTTACAGAACGAATTAAACTCGTATCTCGAGGTACCACTATATTCAATTTCCTCCCTCACCCTGGAGTGAAATCCCCTTAAGCCCCTGGAAAGAATACTGATTAAACAGGTGTCTGAAGGCACCCAGCTCTGAAATGCACTTTAAGCCAACATTTCAAGGTGGCGAGCAGGTGACCTGAGGCCCCATGTCTGACTTTCAACCCCCAACTCCAGCATGTATCCACTGTATGACCTTGGGCTAGTCACTGCACTCCTCAGCACCTCAGTTTCCTCCTCTGTAAATAGCACCTGCCTTGCAGGGTTGTTGTGAGGGTCAATGACACAGATATGGCATACTTAACAAAAGCACTTATTAAACATTCAACAAATAGTAGCAACTATCATCAGTGATGCTGTCTCATTCCCTATGTAGAGTGTTTATGCTGAAAAAGTGGAGTGATTTTTGGTTTTTGTTTTATCTTTTGTGATAGATGCTCTGTTTTCAGAAGGGAGATTCCAGACCCAGAACATGTGAGAGCATCCTCGTCCAGTGCTTTGGCGGTTATATTGGAACCACTGCCACTCACTGGTTTCCTCCTGTTTTGTAGAACATCTAGTCAGTTCAGTCGCCCTGTTGACCACATAGACATCAGCTTCTCTTAGTCCCCTCCATGCGTCTAGCCCTAGTCCCTAACCACATACGTTCTTAGGGTAAATCAAGGTCAGGGGCTCTTGCCCTATCCAACCCTCTGGACCACAATCCCCAGGGCCCACAGCCATGCTCACTCTCTTCCTCCCCAAACTTTCCACTTTGCTTCCCACGATGATGGTGTCTCAGCTCTGCCCAGAGAGCTGTGTTTCTTACATCGCCTGTTTCCTGACGCTTCTTGGAAGTGGACTGAAAACCCCTTTTCCTTTGCTCTTTCGTAATTTTTCCTTTGCTACGTTTGACGGTAGTGAGAGCCAGAGATCTGAAAACGCTTCTACATAACCCTTTATCTTTCTCTATTGGGGACTGCAGCAGGACAAACCTCCACTATGAGAGAAGGATAAAACTTAACAGCCTGTTAAGCGAGTTGGTGCTGGCTTCACGGAGCTTCATGTGCTGAAAAGCCACTGGGTGTTCACCTCCAGGTCAAGGGCATCTTACAGAACTCTTCTGGAAGAACCTTTGAAGGATATCACTTTTTAACACCAATGAAGTAGTTCCTCCATCAACACTTGCCCATCTGGATTCCCAACCAGTGTTCTGACAAGATAATGAGTCAAGATCAGAAGCCACGTGAGAGGGACTTGGCTTTCAAAACCCAGTTACTAGCCAAGAGAGACGGAGGAATTCTTTCTCCTGGTCGAGCCTGGGTTCTGTGTCTGTGGGTTGGGGAGAGTGATGTCTATTTCACATTTTAATCCCGGGCAGGATGAATGACAGGTGAGTGAGGTGCCCAGGACTGCCACTGGCAGAGGAGAGGTGCTTAATAAAGAGTTATGACTCATTTCCATCGTGTAGAGCGCTGTGATTTATTTTCCCGCCATGAGTCTGCACTTTCCTCTATTTTGATGGGAAGTGTATGATGAGTTCAGGGTCCTAACACTGGTTAGCTCATGCTGACCACACGCCACGATCAGCGGTTAGAGAGGTCTGAGCTGGAAATCAAGAAAATCAATTCTGTCGGGGCGTCTGTCTGGTGGAACAAATCCTTCACCCGCTAGAGCCCAGGGGTGAAAAATCACCCCAGTGAGAGATGCTAAGAGCCTGGTACTAAAGAACCGGGGTTCTGCGGCCCGTGTCAAACAAGCCTTTGAGCGGCTCAGCGACGTGGGTTCCTCTTCTGAGCACGTGGACAGTCTATGGTGCCCTCGCAGGGTTACCGTGGCCATGAGCGTTGAGATAACACAACGCGTCCCCAGCTCTGGCCCCAGACACAGGGGGCCCCCGACAAATGCTCGTTTCCAACTCCTCCTTCAGGGACAGGATGGTGGGCACCGTCCTCCTGTGCCCACCTCCACCCGCCCATGCGCACAGGCCCGGGAAGGAGCTTTATTCCCGAGGATGACAGCCTCGTCCATCACTAAGAGCAGGCGATTGGGTTAGACCGCCGTCCTGAGTCCAGGAGATGTACTGCCTGCGCTCGCAGATCGAATTAATCTCCCGGTGACATCCAGGTTTCCGAAACAGGAGGCTCCTCTCCGAATGCCTTCAGAGAGCGCCTTTTACTCCTGCTCTCCCACCCACGGCTTCCACTGGAAGATGGATTTTGCTCCAGCTGCGTTTAGCCCGCCGGCCTCAGCTGGCCACCGCCAGGCCTCTTCTCCCCGAGGGGCTCCTGAAATCCCCAGGAAGCTTTCTTTGTGTCCATCAACCTCCCCTCCCCGCTCCCCCACTTTTTGTCCTGGAGAGAAAAGTGCTTCTAAAGAGCTGGGGGGATGGGGCGAGAGGAGCCTGCTGGGGGAAAGCCTTAGGATCCTCCTGGCTGAATATGGTGCTGCTTGCGTCTTTGATCTCTGGGAGGCAGGAAAGTGTCAGCCAGACCAAAGTGGTTTTAGAGATGGGCCTGCCTCATGGAAGCAGCGGAGGGAGTTCATGGTTAATGGATTCCATGGTTCCAAAGAAGGTGTGAGATCAAAGGGCTGCCTACTGGGTTTCTGTCTTTCTGGGGTCCCCCCTCCCCCAGGCCATGGGGGTGACACGAATGACCTCGGGCGTGAGAGTCTTCAAAGGGTGATGTTTGTTGGTTTTATCCCAGAATGCGGATCGGTGTTTCCCAGGGCTGCCTGGTGACAGGTTGCATTGTGGGCTCCCCGTGGTCTCCGTCTGTACGGGGAGGGGGGTGCTCAATGGGAACAACAACCGTGGGCAGGAGGGCACGACCCTGTCATGTTGCCACCAGCACCTCTTTGTGCCAGCCCCCAAGAAGACAGCGCCCATTAGATGACTGGCAGGCGAAGACCACAGCTTCTCTCTCTCTCTCTCTCTCTCTCTCTCTCTCTCTCTCTCTCTCTCT
>JAAGEH010002528.1:3328047-3416358 GCA_011751065.1 Lasiurus cinereus
TCTCTCTCTCTCTCTCTCTCTCTCTCTCTCTCTCTCTCTCTCTCTCTTTCTCTTTCTGACTTCCAGTAACAGGCAAGGAGAGTTTCACAGAGTGCAAGATCAGCCTCTGGAACCGCGACAAAAGGGAAAGCAGGAAAGTTGTCATTGTCCCCAACCATCCTGAGAGGGGGGCAGCGGGGAGGCCGGGGGAGAGGTTGTGCCATCCAAGAAGCACCGTGGCTGTGCCGGGGGCACGGAGCCTGGGCAGTGGCGGAGCAGCTGCCATTCATCAGCCGGCTGCTCTGTGCCAAGCACTGGCTCTAAGTGTGGCACCGCCCCCCCCCCTTGCAAAGTCTCATCCATCCTCCTCTATAATGGACATCACGGAGGCCAGAGCATGGAGGTGGCTCCTGGAGGTCACGTGGTGGGGGCTGAGCTCTGAGCCCATGTTGGTCCGGCTCTGCAGCCCATACCTCCCTCCTCCGTCACCCTGCGATGGATGGGCTGAATTGTGCCCACTCAAAATCCGTATGTCGAAATCCGAAGCCCCAATGTTTCAGAATGTGACTGTATTTGGGGAGAGGGTCTTTAAAGCGGTAATTGCGTTGAAATGAGCTCCTGAGGGTGGGCCTTAACCTGAGATAAACGGTGTCCTTATATAGACAGTTACAGCCGAAGCCGGTTTGGCTCAGTGGATAGAGCATCAGCCTGTAGACTGAAAGGTCCCAGGTTTTATTCCGGTCAAGGGCATGTACCCTGGTTGTGGGCACATCCCCAATGGGAGGTGTGCAGGAGGCAGCTGTTCGATGTCTCTCTCTCATCGATCAATGTTTCTGACTCTGTATCTCTCTCCCTCTCTGTAAAATAATCAATAAAATATACTTAAAAAAAAAAAAGACTGTTACAGAGCAAAAACCATATGAAGGCAGAGGTAACCTTATGACGAAGGGGTACCCTGTTTCCCCGAAAATAAGACAGCGTCTTATATTAATTTTTGCTCCCAAAGATGCGCTAGGTCTTATTTTCAGGGGATGTCTTATTTTTCCATGAAGAAGAATACGGTACACATTTATTGTTGAACAAAAAAAAAAAAAAAAAAAGGAAATTTATGACCTGTCTGCAGTACAGTAGTCGTTGTCATCACAAACCAGCTCACTGATGGGCCGCAGTGCAGCCGGAGCTGTTCAGGTGGGGCGAGGTCTCTTTAAATCAGGAGTCAGATGCCTGATGGTAGCTTTGGGGGCCTTATATTCCGGGGAGGCCTTATGTTCGGGGGAGGTCTTATTATCGGGGAGGTCTTATTTTCCGGGGGATGCCTTATATGACAGCGAGAGGCAAAACTGGAAGTAGGTCTTATTTTCGGGGGATGTCTTACTTTCGGGGAAACAGGGTAGGAGGAGAAATGTGCACACTGAGTGAAGAAGCTCAATAAGAGGGAGTCCTGTCAAGAAAGAAGGATGCTCAGATTAGGGACTGGAGGAAGATCAGATTTAAAAAAAAAATGAGGGCAGCAGATTGAATAGTTTCCCCTTGCCCCCAATTTATGTGTACCTGGACCTCCGAGTGCGACCTAATTCAGAAATAGAGTCTTTGTAGACTGAGTTAGTTCAGATGAGGTCATTGAGATGAAACCTGAATCTGACAAGTGGTGCCCTTATACAAAAAGGAGAGGACACGCAGAGAGACACAGAGACGCAGGCCACGTAGAGATTGAGGCGGCAACTGAGTGCTGGGTCGACAAGGCAAGGAAGGGCAAGGACTGCAGGGACCCGCCAAAATCGAGGAAGAGGCAAGGAAATATTCCTCCTTAGAGCCCTCAGAGTGAGCCTGGTTCCCCGACACTTTCATTCTAGCCTTCAGAGCTTTGACAATAAATTCCTTTTGTCTTAAGCTACCAGTTTAGGGTCATTTGTTAGGGCGACCCAAGAAACGAATCCAGTTGGATTACACACATTACGATTCTCACCGTGGAGTCAACAATACCAGTATAAGAGTTCTGGGGCTTCCTGGCTAGGAGACTTTCAGCAGGACAATTTTATTTTTCCAACTTTTATTTCTCAACTATAATATGGTAAGATAATAATACTACCACATATAATACAGACAATATAGACTGGCCAGTGTAGCTCCGTGGTTGACCTATGAACCAGGAGGTCAGGGTACTATTCCCTATCGGGGCACATGCCTGGATTTTGGGCTCTATCCCCAATAGGGGGCATGCAGGAGATGGTCAATCAATGGTTCTCTCTCATCATCAATGTTTCTCTCTCCTTCTCCCTTCCTCTCTGAAATCAATTAACTATATATATATATATATATATATATATATATATATATATATAAAAATTTAAAAATACAGACAATATAAAATGAAAAGATATTTCTTACTTTTAAGCTACAGTCTTAGCTTGAGCTGCTAAAACAAACATGCTACAGATTTGGTAGCTGAAACAATAGACATTTATTTTTCACAGTTGTGGAACCTGAAAATTCAAGATCAAGGTGCCAGCATATTAGTCCCTGGTAAGGGCCTGTTTCCTGGCTTGTAGGTAGCCACCTTCTCACTGTGCACTCATAAGACCATTCCTTTGTGTGTGCATGTGGAAAGAAAGAAGGTGGGAAGGGGGAGAGGGAGAGATCTTTTTTCCTCTTCTTATAAAGCCACTAATTACATTGTGAGGGCCCCATCCTCATGACTTCATTTAATCCTAATGACCTCACAAAGGCCTCATTTCCCAATACCACCACAGAGTGGTCTAGGCTTCAGCATAGGAATTCACAGGGAGCACAAACATTCAGCCCATAATACTTATTAAAACTAAAAAGAGTTATATCATCCACACCTACGCTGAGTTATACAGTGAAAACCTCAACCCACTGTTATCTATCGATCAGCAAATGTCTACGGACACGTGAGAGACTTATTGTCTTGGAAAATGCAGGATTATTTGTCTATAAGGCTAGTTACACTGGCAAAGCGACAGCAAGGGGGACACATAGCAACTCAGGTGAATAAAACACATGTCCGGCAGGCCAGCGCTACCCATACCGGCTTCCATTTTGATCTGTGTCCTGGGATAAATTGTTCAACTCTTTCCAGACGGTGTCTCTTGTGGGTCGAGCCTTAAACTGAATGTTTTAACAAGTGGTTAAGAGACTGAACTTTCAAATCTGTGAAGTCATTGCCTGTTCCCAACCGGGAGAGAATTGGAAGCAGCTCTCCCGTCGAAGTCTCACTGGTGAATTCCTCAGGGTTGATCTTGCTGCTCTCAGAGCTATTCATCATTTTAGCAAGCATCCTTAGAGGGGGCGCCTGGTGATTTACATGCTCCAGATAAATTATGATGCCTCTTACGATGTTATCATCATTTCGGCTCACGGATTCAAACCATTTCTGGAAGAGACTTTTTTTTTTTCGCCCTTTCTAAAATGATGAACAACTCGCAGACAGATTATATTGTAGTTGTCAAGGAAAATGATATAGGTGTGTTTTCTTAAAGATAAACAACTCAGCCACCACAGCCAGTCTGCCGAGCAACTGGAAAAGATTGTCCACTGAGAGTTCACTGTGTATCCCACCTGGGGAAGACCATCAAACTGGCTTGGTCTTTTATTCTCCTTCTATTTAAAAAGTGAATTTTCTCCTCTAATTTTACCAGACTACTCCATCTTTGAAAGGGGGTAACGTAAATAAAACAAAACAAAAAAGTCTTCTCTATTCCGATAAATATGCAATGCTCAGCATTGACCTCATCTGATGAGTAGATTGGGCCTCATGTTCTGGCCTGTCCTTCATGTTCTGGTCTTTTCCTCCAATCAAGCCTGTCTTGTCAGACTCATGTGGCTTCTGTGGGTGGTACACCCTGCCCGAGTTTCTTGGTGCTGGACCATAAACTTCTAAAATGAGGTTGGCTAGCAGAATAATGCCTCCCCGTGAAGTTGTCCCGTTCTAATTCCTGGGCCTGGGCATGTGCTGTTACATGGCAAGGTGACTTAGGCTACAGATGGAAATGTTTGCTCATCAGCTGACCATGAGGTGGGAAGAATATCTTGTAATGGCCAAGTTGACCAATGTAATCGAGGCGTCCTTAAAAGTGGAAGAGGGAGATGGATTGTCTGTTCACAATGATGTGATGTGAGAACGGTCTGACTGGACATTTTGCTGGCTTTGAAGATAGACAAGGTGGCCACAAGCCAAGGAAAGTAGGTAGCTCCTGGAGCTGCAAATGGCAAGAAATCACCATTTGTGGGAATTTGCTAAAGTGACTCTAGGGAAGTATTAGAAGGAGATACAGTGTTTTAATTGTCTCTCACTTTGAACATCCAGCCCAGTGCTTACATAACAACTCCTTAATCAATGTTTGATGAATGAATGAATGAATGAATGAATGTTGTCCATATGTCAGAAAGCAACTTCCTCTCTCATTCAAATTCACTGATGCCTCTCTGTAGATGCTGCTAGTTCTCTTTTCCCTTGAACAACAGTTGACTACCAGACCTTGAGTTCCCATGAGTCCATCTGCCCCCTTCGAAAGCCCCTAGATCTTCTTAGGTGACTCATCATTGCTTCAAAGGGCAGGCCAATGCCCTTCTCACCTTTGCAGCCTAGTTCCTCCTCTTCACTTCATACTTGGTGTTCAAAGCCCCTAAAATGCCAGGAGTTCCCAAGCACACCATGCATACCATGTCCCCAGGACACAAGCTATTTCATCGGGAGTTAGAGGGGGGTTGTTTTTGTGATGGATGTCTACTTGTGCTCTTGGTTTAGGTGACAAACTCATATTTGTTCTTCAAATCATAGAGTGCTTTCAGGAGACTTCTTAGATATAGGTAATTATTCAAATCTTCCTATTGGCTCTACTTTGTAAATTTTATTGATTGATTGACTGATTTTAGAGAGAGAGAGAGAGAGAAAGCGAGAGAGAGAAACATCAATTTATTGTTTCACTTACTTACATATTCATCGTTGATACTTTTATATGCCCCGATGGGGGTTCAAACCCGCATCTTTACCATATGGGGGTGACACTCTAACCAACTGACCTACTCGTCTAGGGCAGCTCTACATTTAAAACTTGGCTTTTGGCCCATTTGTTGCTTACTGTAAAACGTTGCTTCCTTCCCCTGCCCTCCCTCATATTGTATCTAGTAGCCAGGGACAGTATCTTTTATACAGCAGACTTTCAAGCACTCTGTAATGAGCGTATAAATATGTGGTATTTAGGAATCTGGTCTTTGAAAATTTAAAGTGAGGAGATATTTGCATCTATTGGAGGAACAGACATAATTTTCACCCAGGAGAGAAGAAACTTCTGTTAGCATATCTGCAAATATAAGAAGGCAAACATGTAACTTCATTTTTTAATAGTATGTTGTTTCCACTGATACAAATCACCAATATATTATTAGAAGGAATTTTGTTGAACTATTTTGGATTGCGAAGTTGGGGCTGAATGAATGTATGGTATTCAATTCAAAGTGGATGTTTTATGGAGTTAAGATTTCTTAGTGTGTGTTCTTGTTTAGGTTAAAGGAATGAAAGAAAAAAAAAACCAAAGACCCCCTAATGCTAGTAAATTGTGTTTAATGGAATTAGTTGCAATTATTGGCTTTTTAGACAGGAGATTCTGAGAAAAACATTATCTCCCCAACTTTTTTCCCCCCTCTTATATCTGTTGAAACCTCTTTGAAATGAGCATGGGTTGAGAGGAGGAGGTTAAGGTCAAGTTTACAGAACTGATTCCACTGACTCGATGATTATTTTGTCTGTCCTCATGATTGATTTCTCCGTGTCATTCAGAATTAATCAGGAGAAAACTCAGGTAATCAAATCAGCTGAGCCCAAGTCTGGTTCGAGTACCATATGTGACATGGCTCAGGAGTTATTTTCTTCACATGCCATGTCCACTGATCATCAACCAAAAGGGGAGCCTTGGGTTTTCCCCATGGAACTGTGATTACGGGGGGAGGGAAGGGGAGGAGGGGGGAGGGGCACTGAGTTTAATTTCATTAGAGCATGAAGGAAGCAGCAACTATGCACTTGACAAATGGTGGATGTCCCAGGGCCTGTTTTCAGGACATTGTAGGTCTATAATTTGAAGCTAGAGTTTATGACTGCATTGTTTTCAGTGATGTAAACATACATGTGGATTTTCATTATTTTGCAAGCAACTCTTCCTTTAAGGGAGAAGGGTCCCTAGATCCCCAAAAAAGAAAGTATGCTTACTAACATCACTTAAAATCAATTCTGCATTATAGGAGTTTACAAAAACAGGCCTGCCGATGTGGCTCAGTGGTTGAGCATGGACCCATGAACCAAGAGGTCATGGTTCCATTCCTAGTCAGGGCATATGCCTGGCATTGGGGATCCAATCCCTAGTAGGGGGCATGCAAGAGGCAGCTGACCAATAATTCTTTCTCATCATTGATGTTTCTATCCCTCTCACCTCCCCCTTTCTTTCACTTACATCAATGAAAACATGTTTAAAAATAGGTGTGAGCTCTTTGCATTATGGTCTAAGGCTCTTGTTGCCTTCTTCTGTTAAAAAAAAAAAAATAAAGGCCCTCGGCAGACAGGCATTAGGATCATTGGATTTAACAAATAAAATACAAGGCATTTAGTTAAACTTGAATTTCAGATGAACAACAAAATATTTTTAGTATAATTATGTCCCAAATATTACATGGGGCATACTTATGTCAAAAATAGCTGTGATAGTGATAACAATTACAGCATGGAGAATATAGTCAATGATATTGTCATAGCTGTGGATGCTGGGTAAAAGAATTATCATGGGGATCACTTTTTAAATTGTGTAATTGTCTAACCACTATGCTGCACCCCTGAAACTACATAAAATAATATTCAATGTGAAGCTTAATGGAAAAATAAGATAAAATAATAAAAATACATTTGTTTTATAACCTTCGAAAATGGAAAAAAAGAAAGTATTGTTTATTTGATATTTAAGTCTCACTGAACATTTCTACTTGATCTGACAAATCTCACAGGTGCCTTTTGGGATATGCAATTTTTAATGCCTTTGAACAACTGCATTTTAGCAGCGAGTATGTGAACCCAACTAAATGTCCTTTTAATGACCATCTTTAATTATCTGATTAGTGGAATTATAATTTAAAGGATGATAAATAAGGAGGAAGGTTCACATGGGTTTACTAAAAAGTTAGTAAGTACCGCGTGGGAAGAGGATGACACTAAGTAATGACTCTGGGAATTGTGCTGGAACATTTATGACAGTCGCGCAGTACTTTGCATTCCATTTGATATATGAAATGGGATCACTGCCATACACTTAGAAGAAAAATCTACCTCTTGGATATTGTGGTGGCTAACATGATCTAGTGAACTTCTTCAAGGAAGTGTGGGAGTAGAGGAAGAAGCTCGGGGTCAGAGTTCATCAGAATAGCAATTACCCAAGTGGATCGGTTTTTTTTTTTTAAGAAAATAGATTTTGCTAATTGAGGTCTAGGAGGAAACCACCTGGTTCATCCAAAAATGACCTTCAAGATGCAAATACCCAAGTGATTTATGTCATTTTTTAAACTTTGTATTTCTAGTTAATGGCTATCCTCTGGCTTATTTGGGAGGCGGGAAACAGCTGGCTCTTATAATTATTATTATGGGATTTGAATTGATAAAAAGAAGACACTCTGTTCTTTTAAACATTTCTTATGCACCTCCATAAACAACCTATTGCCCGGCCCCCGCTGCCACCCCCAGCCCTCCGGCTATTATATCATTGTGCTACTTTTAATCATGGGGCTCTGCCTACATAACTCTAAAAAGAGTTCTGCCAAAGACCAACATTCAGCCAGTCATCTGGCTATTCTGTCTACAAGATCCAAATAACAGTTAAAAAAAAAAAATCCGGGTCTTTGGCCATGATCAAGGGAGTTGTATCTTTTTTCACTAAGAATGCTTGGCCTTCTACAGACAAAGAAGCAAATTTTCATGACCAAAAGGTGCATCTCTTGCTTCTAGACAGGTTAATGTCTAAACCAAGGTTTTTAAATAATGACATTTGGACCAAATTGTTTTTTGGGGGGTGGATGTCCTGAACATTGTTCAATGTTTAGCACTGTCCTTGGCCTCTACCCATGAAATGCCAGAAGGCTTTTCAACTCCCTGTTGTGACATCCTCAAAGGTCTCCCAGACATTGCCACATGCCCCCTGGAGGGACATTTGAGAATCACTGACTAAACTATCCAATATTGATAGTTTTATTCCTGTATCAACTAGCATAGGAGGTGACAGTAAAAGCTAAGTTTAGGCTAGGGCAAGTAAAAGAGTGACAAGGATGGAAATAAGATAGGATGGTGGGGAATAGAAAGAGAAGAGCAGTAGACTGGTAATAGCCTTAACTATTACATTCATTCACTCATTCATTCATTCTTTATTCATTCCCTTGTTCATTCAACAAGTATGAGCTAAGGGCATACTAAGTAGAAGGAAGTATTTCCAGAGCTGTGGACTCGGTAGGGAAGCAAACACCACCTCCCTGCCCTGAAGGAGCTTGTGTTCAATAGAGTGTAGGAGACAGTGAGTAAGAAGCTAACTCATGCATCGGATGTTAACGAATGCAATGAGGGCAGTGGCCTAGGAGAAGGAGTGTGAGGGGAAGGCTCATAGTCAGAGTCTGGTGAGGAAAACAGAAAACATCAGCAATTTTTAACAGTTAGAATGTCATATGAAGATTTGCTGGACAAGCTATCAGAACAGTGGTTCTCAACTTTCCTAATGCCGGGACCCTTCAATACAGTTCCTCATGTTGTGGTGACCCCCAACCATAAATTTGTTTTCTTTGCTACTTCCTAACAGTAATTTTGCTACTGTTGTGAATCGTAATGTAAATATCTGTGTTTTCTGATGGTCTTAGGCGACCCCTGTGATGGGGTCGATGGACCCCCAAAGGGGTCGCGACCCACAGGTTGAGAACCGCTGTATTAGAAGATGGCAAAGCCCACACAAGTGAGAAGACAACACTGCGGTCACCTGAGGTAGTGACTACAGGAATCTCCTGCCGCTAACACGGGGAGCAGGATAGGGTGAATAGAACCTGGAAACGTGGAAAAGGTGCTCCTGAAGGGAGGACCCAGGCCGCTGAGGAGGAGGTGGCCTTGCTGGCTGATGCTGGTGCCTGAGGAGGTGGGATTAAGTTTGGGGAGAGTTGGGAATGACTGGTCAAGGGGGATAGTGTCGCCTAGGGACATGTTAAGGCTGGCCCTGAAAGTATAGCACACGTCAGCCCATTGAAAGGAGCCGCTGAACTGGCCTGTGGGGTACAGCAAGCCAGCAGACATGGGCAAGTCTCCTCCCCACTTCCACCGCCTTCCAGTTTTCCTCTAGCGCCCCCTGTAGGAGAATTTCATAGGGAGCCCTCTGGCATGGGGAAATGTAGACCTCAGCGATGCAGCCCTGGCAAGGCAGAGGAGAATATGAATGTGGGGGAGGGAGGTGTTGAAACTGAGAGACAGAGCCCCAGAAGCAGGGAAGCAGGGGGTGGGGGTTGGGAGGCTATTTTATACAGGAAGCTCCACCCTACTTCCGAGATGTCTTGGTCATTGTTCTCTGTGTATGGCTGTGCTTCAGAAGCATCCACTGCACTATCAGCTGCTTCAAGAGGCAGACTGTTACTTACATGATCATGAAGTATTAAGTGAGTGAAAGAAGGAAGAAACGAATGATCCCTTTAACATAATGCTGTTGCTATTTTCTTGAATTGCTTTATTTAATCTCAAAACCTGGTTTTATACGGTTCCATTTAAAGTAGAACATAAATGTCCTGGAAAGTAAGCAGCCATAGCTGAAATATTGCTTGTCCACACGTGATGCACCTGTAGCATTGGTAACCTTTTTAGCTGTGTGTGTGTGTGTGTGTAGACTGGTGCAGTATTCAGTCTGACTCAGTAAGTCTCCACGAGGCACCCACAGAAGCTATGTGCAACCAGAAAGAATGACACCCCCTTCCCGAAGGACTCAGAATATCGATTTCCGTGTGGGCCACCTGGTGCACATCACCATTTTGCAAAGGCTTTGATTTATGGAGGTCTCTGGAATCCCATTCCTTTCTGTTTTTGCAGATATTAACAATACCCATCAGCCCCCACCTCACTTCATTCTTCAAAAAAAATAGTTTTCCTCTCAGAAGTAACCTTGGGTGGTAATTGTCTAAAGCAGCGGTTCTCAACCTGTGGGTCACAACCCCTTTGGGGGTCGAACGACCCTTTCACAGGGGTCACCTAAGACTATTGGAAAACACCTATTTCCCATGGTCTTAGGAACCAACACACTGCTCCTTGGTGCAGCAAAATGTAGCAATGTAGTTCACTGTTGTCATATGAAGACTGTTACCCATGCTACACCATGATTCAAGACAAAATTTCATTTATTTGTAATTAGAAATAAATATTTCACAATATATAATTACATATTGTTTTTGTGATTAATCCCTATGCTTTAATTATGTTCAATTTGTAACAATGAAAATACATCCTGCATATCAGATATTTACATTACAGTTCATAACAGTAGCAAAATTACAGTGATAAAGTAGCAACGGAAATAATTTTATGGTTGGGGGTCACCACCACATGAGGAGCTGTCTTAAAGGGTTGCGGCACTAGGAAGGTTGAGAACCACTGGTCTAAAGAGACATTAACTCCTTCAGACTCTCAGGGCATCATTGCTAAGTGTTCTGCAAAACTCTTTCCTAATTACCACCTGGAGAGGGACAGGTATGGGGCGTCTGGGAAATAGCACCCCATGTGTGTGCATTTATGTCCTTCATTGTTATCCCAACGAGGGACACAGTTCATCACTCTGAGGAGAAAGAAGCCTCAGAGAAGCTTAGTCATGAATCAGAACTGGAGACGGCTGAAGGCTGGGGGGACAGCCCCCTCAACACATTCAGAAAGTGTGACTGCTTCCCTACCCTGAGCATGGAGTGGGCCACGGAGAGGAGGCGAGGAGAAGGCTGAGGGGTGAGACCCGCCTGGGCTAGGGCTATGATGCCAGCTTTGGCTGGTCAAGGTGACCTTACTTAACGGCCTTCAAAACCACCTCAGATGCTGCTAAATTCAACCAGTATCTTCTCTCTTTCCCTCCCCAGAAGCACATTCATCCTTCCTTGCCCCGTTTCTTAAACATGTTTTTATGGTCCATGCATACCTTGCTCCACAGTTCATGCTTTTTAATACTCCCTCATCTGGACTTTTAGGGAGGAATGTCTACCGTGTTTTTCGGATTGCTCCATTATTGAAATTCCCCAGATCTCCTGCTCTTATCAAAGATCCTGATGCGTTTTAACTTCAGAATTTTGCCTCTAAGAAGGATATTGAAAATAATGGCACCGTATTATTCATGTCTCCCATGATTCCTAATTATAGCTCTACCTCGAAATGAGGCCGTTGCTGAAAGGCCATTATAGGCCACACTGAATGTTTTATACAGGTTAGACAAGTTTCATGTAAAAGAAATGTAACCTGAACTGACAACCCACGGTAAAGTTTAAGTCCTGGGCCCCAAGAAAATGTTCTTACAGGGAACCCTTTTTTCTTCACATGGAGGTGGAAGTCTCCAGCAGAAAGCATTTCCCTTGACATTTGCAAGCCCTGTGAGTGTCCTTCGGTGCAGTAATCATGAAAATGCAAATGGTCTGTTGTATGTGGTCAAAAACAATTTTTCAAAGTAGCTCAGCAGATGTGGGACGTTATAGTCATTCCCTTGCACTTATTATTTGATCAAGATAAACATTCCCAGTCAATGCTGATTGCATTTAGCCTGGCCGTATCCTTTGTCCATGTCTCGATGCTAATTCTATTTTCTGCTTTTAACGGTCCAGATATCTGACAATAAAAATAATAATTTTGCTAGAAATGGAATTATAAAATGCGTTTGGTTCTATATTAATAAAACCTCTGCGTTGTTCAACATCGTCAGTAAATAGCCTTGATATTTTTTCCTCTCTTCAATTTGCCAGTTGACAATACAAAATATTAGCTGGGGTTGAAGGCTGAGAAGCAGAGAGATAGTGAGTCAGCGCCACCTCGTGGTCAATACTTAACATTTGACTACAGTTTTGGGGTCCTTTTTTCTTACAGACTAGAGAAATAAGTAAGTGCTGCTGGTATCTTATCTATTTTGAAATGTGTTTATTCCTTTAAAAATTGAATGAAAATCCTAATGCAGAATGATACATTAAATTAAAATTTATTTCATGTCCGCTATTCATATATCAACAATAATAAGTCAAGTAAGATGATCTGTGTGGAGTGAATAGTAAGAGCAAAAATTGACCATTGACTGGTCATCTTTCCAGTAAAGACAACTAATCAAGAATGTTTCAAATTTTTCGACATTAATTATAAACTATATAGACATCACTGATGAAGCTACCTTGGACATATACTTTCACTCTGCTCTTTAGAACTGCTCAATTTATCGCCAGCCCCCACTGATCTCTCTGTAACTCAATGTGGGAGCCAGAGACCAAATTCAGCTAGTGCCTTTCAACACAGAATATGTATTTGAGAAGTTCCGGGCTGAGATTTGTAAGTCGAGAACACAGATTAACCTTTTTAAAAGGCTTGGATATGGCTTTTCAATTCTGCTCAGCTGGACAACTGGAATTTACTCCACCTCATGGAGGAATTGGGTGCGTTACTTTCCAAGAAACTAAACAATAGGATGTGTTAATATGTAGAAGTCTTTATTTTAAGGGATTAGCTGATACAACTATAGAGGCTGGCAAGTCTAAAATCTGCAAAGTGGACCGGCAGCTGGAGACCCAGGGGAGAGCTGACATTGCAGTTCAAGCCCAAAGGCTGTCTACTAAAGCATTTCCTCTGGATCAGAAGAAGTTATTCTTCTCTTCTACTTGGAACTTCAACTGATTGGATGAGGCCCACCCACATTACAGAGGGCAATCTGCTTTCCTCAAAGTCCACGATGTAAACATCAATTGCATTCAAAAACGTCCTTACAGAAACATCTAGAATATCGCTTGGCCACATATCTAGACACTGTGGTCCAGCCAAGTGGACACACATCAGGCGAAGTACGCAGAGGGAAAAATGAAGGGTATGGGAGAATTTTGGGAAAGTTTTAAAACTGCTTATCATCCCCCTCAATGACTTGATTGCTTTATGTCAGAGGTTCTACGCAGCATCCCTGTGTGCCCCTTCAGCACCATTGGAACTGCTGGCTCATGTGGCCAAGGTGACAGAACGGCTGGCATGGCAGCCTGCGCCTGTGCAGAGCCTTCTTCTGTTCTGGGCCCCACTGGAAACTAGAAGCTCTTCAGCTCAATCAGTCAATGGGGCAGAGTAATACGCTCAAATGCCAAAGACATTGCCTTCCAAATCTAAAGGCAATAAGCATTGTGCCTTCTTTATTCATTGTAGGAGGGGTCAGATGCAACAACGTATTCTTCCCTTTATTTATTTATTTTTTAATGTATGTTATTGATTTTTCACAGAAAGGAATAGAGAGTTAGAAACATCGATGAAAGAGAGACATCGATCAGCCGCCTCCTGCAGGTCCCCCACTGGAGATGTGCATGCAACTAAGATACATGCCCTTGACCGGGATTGAACCTGGGACCCCTCAGTCCGCAGGCCAATGCTCTATCCACTGAGCCAGACTGGTTTTGGCTGTCCTTCCCTTTAGAAGTAATAACTCAATATTCCCCGCACCACCGAACCCCTGGGCATTTCCCTGCGATGGAGGTGCAGATTTTGGTTAGATTTATTCCCCACAGTCTGACAAACAAATGGCTTACCAATAGGTCTCGAATAGTGGCTACTTCTTGTGCATTAGATCCAGTCAGCACAAAGTCCCCAATGTCATGGACCAGTATAACAGCTTGTGGGAGGGAAAGGTAATTAAGGTCCTCACAGACCAAATCAGGGCATGGGAATGAGGGCTTGATATACTTCTGTGATGTAGGACAGTGACGGTGTATTTCTGGCTTTGCAAGAGCTTCGATAGGAGTCACCCCTGTTCAGCGCATGATAATCCACTGTCATTCTCCAAGATCCTCCTGTTTTCTGCGCAGGCCGGATAGGTGAACTGAATGAGGGTGTGGTGAAAGTCATTACCCCTACACAACTTAAGTCTTCGATGGTGATGATAATCTCTGACATTCCTCCAAGAATGAGGTATTGCTTTTGATTTACTATTTCCCTAGCTAAAGGCAGTTCTACTGGCTCCTACATGGCCTTTTCTACTGTAATAACCTTCACCCCACAGGTCAGGGAATCCATGTAGAAAATTTGCCAGTTGCTGAGTGTATCTATTCCAAGTATGTATTCCAGCACTAGGGAAATAACCAACGATAGCTTTGGGGACTCCTGGGACCACCGTGGGACATAGGTGAGGTAAAAGAACATTGACCACCTGCCCTCTGTTAGCTGCTCCTCTGATTGGTGGCCCCAGTGACCTGTGAATCTCCTGGAATCGGTGTCTGTTCAGAGCTTGTGTCTGAAAGTCTTTGGAAAGTAGTCTTTTTTTTCCCCACAATATATAGTCACCCTGAAAAAAAGGTCATAGGTCTCTTTTAGGGACAGCTTGGAGAACGAGTAACAGTTTAGATTTGGGGGAGTATGGGGTGGGGTCCTTCCTCAAGAAAACTCATCCTCCCTTTCATTCAAGGGGTCCAGGGTCTGTAAACTGACTCAAGTCTGGGAATTGATGGAGGAGATGTTACTCTTGGTATTGGTGATTCAGATTATGCTTCTGTTCACTTGACTTATAAACTCTTTCACTAACAAATATCGGGTAAAATTCAGTAAGCTGCCTATCTCTTTCTCTGCCGGAGACATGATTATGATCGATAGTCAGTCACTACCGTAGGTCTCTGTGAGCCAGGCTATTCTGATTATTGCTTTGCCTCCACTGTCCAATTTGCTAACCACATCCACCTCGTGTTTGGCGAGTAAGTGTGGCCATATGGTCCCTGCATCCCTGACATCCAATTATCCCCTCTGTACTTAGGGGTCCAAGTTTAGGGGTAGCAGTTTCCACTGTAATTTCTGACGTATAAAGAAGAACCACACAGCTCTCCAGCGATGCTGGGGCTCCTTTTACACATTCATTTCTCCCAGTCATAGTGACAAGCACATTCCACTTGGCCAGTGGCTTTCAACAGCCTCCCAGGCTGAGTATGTAGATCTCACATGATGAATCCACTCTAACATTCTGGTGTCTCTAAGTGTTTGGCTACCTTCCTGTACAGTGTAATAAGGCTGCTTTGGCATTTCAGGGGCCACCTTTTGGTCCTTGTTTCAACCAACCAACCAGAGTATTTTTTTAGCCCATCAAGCTACAAAATTCAAGAAATAACTCCACAGTTAAGTGAGCAAGGTTTTTATTTTCTTTCCCAATAAAACTATTAATTAGTTAATAGAATAATATTTTATTGGATAGTAAAATACGTGCTTTGAATATTCACTCTTCTTTTAGGAAGAAACAGTAAAACCTAGTCTGTGCTTTCTTTGTATTTTGTATGGATCATAAGATTTTTATATCACATAACATTTTCACTCAGGATCCTGTTACCTTTGTACATCTTTTCATAATCTCTAATCTATTTCAGTAAAAGGGTTATATTTGAAATGTTTAGAGTTCTTAATAATTATTATTTGTTGCACTGTTGGTTTTAAATCCTGTCTCTCTGACCCAAGCCTGCCATTAGTTTTTCTATTTATATTCTTCCTAGGGGCCCAGTGCACAAATTCGTGCACATTGAAAGGAACTGTGAGCCACAAGGCTGCAGTAGGCACAGGGGCGGATCTCAGCCCATCCTTCGAGACCCCACCTGGACTCCCCTGCCATGGCCCCCAGTACCCTATCTGCTGGCAGCCCTACTCCCGCTGCCGCCACCTCTCCCATGCACTGACAGGGCCAGCCCTGCTCGCACCCACTGACGGCAGGGAACTATTGGAGCTGGCACCAGCAGTGGATGTGAGCATCAGTGGGTGTGAGTGGCAGCTGCTGCCCTTATCGCTCCTCAGGAACACGGGGAGAAGCCCTCAGAGGCTATCAGGGCCAGAAGCTGCCACTCGCACCCACTGCTGGTGCCAAGCAATTGGGACTGGCACCGGGCACCAGGCACCGGCAGCAGGTGCGAGTATCAGACAGGACTAGCATTGGGAGCAAAGAATACTCACTAACCACCAGAAGCTCACCCCCATGACAGGGACCGGTGCTCCGCCTTGATCTGGTACCCCTGCTCACCTGCTCCACCATCCCACTACAGCCAACATCCATCATGTTCTGCACACGCCCCCGGGTGGTCAGCACCCATCATAGCAACTGATTGTTCAGTTCCATAGTTCTGTTGTTTCTGTTGTTCCATTATTCGGTCTATTTGCATATTAGCCTTTTATTATATAGGATAAATTTTGCTTGCATCTTGTTACTTTTTGGCAATTCTTTTTAACACTTCCCTTGCCAAACTTAAGGTTCAGGTCCACCATAATAAAACACTCAGTATGGATTTTGTATCTAACTATCTGAGGGTTTTCTGGCCTGCTCTGGGAAACACCAAGAATTTTCTTCCTTAAGTTAAGAAGGAAGAACGCTCAAAAAAGGAGCCACTCTAGATTTTTAATTAGTTTAATACTATAGTGAGAACTGCCCTTGATACGAATCCCACCATATGAGAAAAATTAACAAAACAGGAGACTCTCAACTCCTACTGGGTTACTCATGCACATGTAACTCCAAAATGTTGCCAATGTGAGTATGTTTCAGCAATTGTGTGAGTCCAGGGTGACACTGAAACCTACTGAAGCTCATATGTCCAATTTTGTCAACAAACTGTTTTTTACCAAAGAAGTATTTTGTTTCTAGGTTTAATATAACTTTTCAACAGATGCCAATGACAGCACACATAATGGGATGAGGTAGAGGGCTCTGGAGGTTTTTCAGGTCTGTTATGTTAGCTTGGTAGGGCGGCCCTGGCAAACTCGGGGGCTGATGCCCGAGAAATGGATTGTCTCCTGGTTCTGAGAGCTAGAAGTCTGAGGTCATCATGTCAGCAGTGTTGGGTCCTTCTGACCTGGAGAGAGAGTCTCTCCCGTGCCCCTTCCTTAGCTGCTGATGCATTGCTGGCCATCTTTGGTGTTCTTTGTCTTCTGCCTTCACCTTCACGTGGTGTTTTCCCAAGTGTGTTTCTGTGTCCAATTTTTCTCTTTTTATAAGGCTAGTAGCCACCTCATCTTAACTACTTACATCTTCAATGACCCTATTTCGAAATAAGGCCACATTTTAAATTAATGCAGGCTAGGACTCCAGTGTATGACTTTTTGGGGAGATAAATTCAACCCATAACAGCCCTCATAGTTATAATATATTCTTAGTCTCAGTGTAATCATTGACTGCATTCCTATAAAAGCATTGTTTACGATACCTCATGAGAAAATTACATTCACCTTTATTCTGCTATGGTGACTTTTTATAATAATTTAACAGGAAATGCTTACTGTTTATCATTCAGGGGTAGTCTTGGCTTCTCCCTCACAAATGCCTAAATGAGTGCTTCTCTGTGAGGCACGTTTCCACACATGGAAGATCTTGGTGAAATGCAGAGTTGGGTTCAGTAGACCTGGTGTGCAGGCTGAGACTCTGTATTTAACAAACTCCCCAATGATGATGATGTCTGAGAACCACGTTATGAGTAGAATGATATAAAGGTTTCTCTATAAGCCATGGATCAGAAATAAAGCCATCTGGAAATACAAATTAAAAAAACACAAATAAAATATTTCCACAGAGAAAGACTATACCTAGTATCCTCTCTCTCTCTCTTCTCTCTCTCTCTCTCTCTCTCTCTCTCTCTCTCTCTCTCTCTCTCTCCTTTTTTCCTCTCTGAAATCAATGAGAGGGTCCTAGCAGGGTGCAGGATCAGGAGAAATGCCCACATGGAGTGTCTAGGAAAGGAGAGAGAGAAAGAGGGAGAGAGAATCATTGATCGGCTGACTCTTGCATGCTCCACACTGGGGATCAAACCTGCAATCCAGGCCTGTGCTCTGACTGGGAATGGAACCTTGACCTCCTGGTGCATAGATTGATGCTCAACCACTGAGCCACACTGGCTGGGCATATACCTGGTACTCTTAACTGTTGCTGCTATTTATAGAGAATGAAATTATGTGACCAGATTTTTCATTATAACCTGACATTATCACCATGGACAGCTGCCAGATGTACAGAGAGACAAAGTCAAGGCTTTCCATTTATTTTAGCCCGGTAAGAAATGACTTTGCGAAAGAGGACTCATTAACCCAAGATCAACAGAACAAGGATTAATTGTCTAGGACTTAATGAACTGTTTTAATTGTGGTTAATGGTCTCCTTTCTAGCAGGCATATGAGAAACCCATTCCTTTGTTGTCTACCTTTAATCCTCAACTTAAAAGGTTTTACTTGTACTAAGTGGAATAAAACACTCTTTAAGTGGTATATTATTTTAACAACTTAGACTTTAAAAAATCCCCCCAAAGTTATCAACTAAATATACAACTATTTCTGTAAAAATAGTATTTCCTGCACTTCTTCCAGCTGCACTATGTTATGCTTATCGATTCAGAGCATATGTTATGTTGTCATCATAAAGTATTGACAACTATAGGAAATTCTTGGCTTTGAAGTTTCAAAAGTCAAGTTCAAGGAATAGTACTTGGAAGAATTGAAAGAATATACCATCTTTCAGAGTCCAGGGCCAGATCTTGAATGCAAAGGGACAATGTGCCCTGTATCCCCACTCTGCATCCTGATCCCAAGGCAATGTCCCAGAACTAATAAGGGTCTCTGAACCTAGCAGGGTGCAGGATCAGGAGAAATACCCACATGGAGTGTCTAGGCAAAAGATTCAAAGGCAGTCTTATAGGTTTCTATTATCTCCAGAGTATGTAACCTGACAGGTGGGCTTCTCTAGCTTCAGATGGGAAGAATGGAATACTTCTCAAGAGTTTGAGAGGAGCTTAAAATTCACCACAATTGAGAATCTGGGATGATAAAGATGGATATGTTTAACATGATAAACATAAATCTGGACAAGCTACATGGTTAGAGGACACATGGATGAGGAGAAGAAAGTTCAAAGTGCATCTCAGCAGATGACAGCAGAGACAGGTGACAACAGAGGACCAAATTTCTCACCCTTCCAGGCTTCACCACCATTCCCTCCCAACACATTTCCAAGGAGCAGAAGCTTCAGTTTCAAAGGAGAAACCAAGATGGCGGCATAGGTAGACACCTAAACTGCTGCCTCGCACAATTTCAAAACTACAACTAAAAGACAAAACGGGCATCATCCAGAACCACAGGAAGGCTGACTGAGTGGAAATTCTACAACTAGAAGGGAAGAGAAAAGCACACTGAGACTCAGAGGAGCTGCAGGAGTCAGAGGTACTGAGGCCCGCACATGCAGAAAGGACTGGCAACTGATTGATTGTGCGACTGGCTTTCTCAAGCTGGAGGGAGACAAAAGCTCCCAAAAGTGCTGAACTCCAGTTCCAGGCTAGACTCTGGAGACCCAGACTCATTCGGGGAGAAACTGGACTGTCTGGCAGCGAGCAGAACATGAGGGTGGCTTCCTCTCAGAGGTGCTTGCAGTGATTACCACAGAACACTGAGACACAGGAGCCTATTAGGGCAGGGCTGACAGGAAATCAATGCTGGCTGCTCAGCCCTGAGACTCCACGCCATCCAAGCTGAGCATGGAGGCTTTTGCAAGTCTTGTCTCATAAGGGTGTCTCCAGCACAGAAGTTCTCCCAGCATAGACACAGCTGATCTTCACAGCCAATTGGCCTGGAGGTCAATTCCTCCCAGTGATACCACAACAATCAAGGCTTAACTATAACAAGACTGTGCACACAGCCCACAAAGGAGTACACCAAAAGTGTCAACCTCAGGTAACTGGGGAGGCTGAGCCACTGGTCCCTATAGGACACTTAGCACACAAAGCCACTCTATCAACTCAGGGAAGCAGCAAAATGTGGAGACAAAGAAATGGACCACAAATGAAAGAAATGGAGGAAAGCAAATGACTGAATATAGAGTTTAAAACTATGGTTATAGGGTTTTTCAAGAATTTTCTAGAAAAGGCCGATAAATTTAGCAAGACTCTTGAGGATATGAAAAAGGACCAACTATAAATTAAGCATACACTGACTGAAATAAAAAATATTATACAGAGATCTAACAGTAGACTAGAGGATCGCAAGAATCAAGTCAAAGATTTGAAATACAAAGAAGCAAAAAACACTCAACTGGAAAAGCAAAAAGCAAAAAGAATCCAAAAATATGAAGATAGTGTAAGGACCCTTGGGACAACTTCAAGCATAACAACATCAGAATTATGAAGAAGAGAGAGAGCAAGATACTGAAAACTTATTTGAAGAAATAATGACTGAGAACTTCCCCCACCTGGTGAAAGAAATAGACTTAAAAGTCCAGAAAGTTCAGAGGACCCCAAACAAAAGATATCCAAAGAGGACCACACTAAGACACATCATAATTAAAATGCCAAGAGCAACAGACAAAAAGAATATTAAAAGCATCAAGAGAAAAACTGTTAGCTACCTACAGGGGAACACCCATATGACTGTCAGCTGATTTCTCAACAGAAACTATGCAGGCCAGATGGGAGTGGCAAGAAATATTCAAAGTGATGAATAGCAAGAACCTACAACCAAGGTTACTCTACCCAGCAAAGCTATCATTCAGAATTGAAGGGCAGATAAAGAGCTTCACAGATAAGAAAAAGCTAAAGGAGTTAATCACCACCAAACCAGTATTATATGAAATGCTGAAAGGTATTCTTTAAGAAGAGGAAGAAGAAGAAAAAGGTAAAGATAAATTTATGAACAACAAATATATATCTATCAACAAGTGAATCTAAAAATCAAGTAAATAAAAAAAAATCTGATGAACAGAATAAACTGGTGAATATACCCTGTTTCCCTGAAAATAAGACAGTGTCTTATATTAATTTTTGCTACTAAAGATGTGCTAGGTCTTATTTTCAGGAGATGTCTTATTTTCCCATGAAGAAGAAGGCGGTACACATTTATTGTTGAACAACAAAAAAAGGAAATGTATGACCTGTCTATGGTACGGTAGTAGTTGTCATCACAAACCAGCTCACTGATTGGCCGCAGCGCAGCCGGAGCTGTTCAGGCAGTGCGAGGTGTCTTTAAATCAGGAGTAAGATGCCTGACGGTAGCTTTGGGGGCCTTATATTCCAGGGAGTGCTTATGTCTGGGGGAGGCCTTATTATCGGGGAGGTCTTTTTTTTGGGGGGATGCCTTATATTACAGTGAGAGGTAAAACTGGAAGTAGGTCTTATTTTCGGAGGATATCTTACTTTTGGGTAATTTGGGGTAATAGAATCAGGGGAATAGAAAGGGAATGGACTGACAATTCTTGGGGAGAAAAGAGTTTGGGGTGCGGGAAGAGACTGGACAAAAACCGTACACCTATGGATGAGGACAGTGGGGAGGGTAAGAGCAGAGGGTGGGGTGGGAAACCAGGTGGAAGGGAACTATAGGGGGGAAAATGAGGAACAGTTGTAATAATCTGAACAATAAAGATTTATTAAATTAAAAATGTATTAGAATGAAAACTGAAAAAAAATGAATGGCAAGTTAAATTATTTTGACACAATCTTTAAGTAACATAAAAATGTTTAAGGCTGGAAGTTTTATTTCATTTTACTAGACATTAAGTAACCTTGCAAATTGGAATACTAAGAAGTCCTTAATTAGCATTTAATAAAAATATGCTGTTCAGAAAAAAAAAGATGCTTAAGTTTCTTCACAGACCAGAAGGCAATTTGTAAAAGAAACCAAATTCAACTATGAGTCATAAAAGAAGCTATTACTTGCACTAAATCCACAGTCAGAGATTATAGCCAATTAACTTAAATAGTTTCCCTTTACATTTTGCATTGATCTCCCAACACCTAATGGCATGTTCCACATACTGTGTGTACTCTGTACAATTTAACACAACGCATCGATTCACTTGCCTGTATGTTTGTACAACTATCTGAGGACATATCTCTCTCTTCACACACTCCAGTGGTTACCACTAGCCGCACATGGCTATTGAGGACAAGAAATGTGGCTAGTCTGAATTGAGATGTGCTGTTTAATACACACGTGAAATTTAAAAAATATATATATTTTATTGATTTTTTACAGGGAGGAAGGGAGGAGAGTTAGAAACATCAATGAGAGAGAGACATTGATAAGCCGCCTCCTGCACGCCCCCTACTGGGGATGTGCCCGCAACCAAGGTACATGCCCTTGACCAGAATCGAACCTGGGACCTTTCAGTCCACAGGCCAACGCTCTATCCACTGAACCAAACCGGTTTTGGCCACACGTGAAATTTTGAGGAGTTAGCAAAATAATAAGAAAGTAATCTATCACACTGATATTTCTGTAATTATTGCACACTGATGGTATTTTAGACATATCGAGTTAAATAAAAATATATTATTAAACTGCATCTTACTTCTTTCTTTTCACTTTTAAAAATGTGCCTACTAGGAAATTAAAATTGTCCAATGTGACTCACATTTTATTTCTATTGGACAATACTGCTCTTCATGCTCATTCATGCTGATCTCATTTACTTTTGCCAGAGTAATCACCATCACTGCTTAATTTTTTCCATATGGAAACTAATCAAAATTAGAATTTAATTTTTCCATCTGGACACTCAGTGATTATATGTCTAGCATTTCCTGACAGGGTGTACTGAAAATTACATAGAAAAAAAAAAGAGAGAGATGTCTTACATCTCATTTCCTGATAATTGGGAATGATCAGTCTGTAATTTGTACAAAAAAGAAACAGATTTTCCTTTTAAAGTAATTAATACCTCTGATATTTACTTTAAAATGCTTGATGAGTAATTGGATATAATTAAGACATTTTCACAAGTGAAATAGGCATCAAAACAATAAGAAAAAATTCCGATGTTTCAAATTTCGTTAGATTTATTTATCCAGTTCATAATTTTACATATGTAGTGATATAAAAATAGAACAGTTTTATTTACCTAGGGGCTATTTATTAAAGTATAAGCGAACTACAGGGACAGTGCATAAATCGAGCTCTAATATAGCACCTGATATGCTATACTTTAGTCCTGAAGTTGGCCATTAATAAAGGAACTGTGACCTTCATTTTGATCACGGCCAACTGGGTGTCTCACAGGCTTCTCAAACTAGTGTATCCAATAAAGTACCCAACAGTCCCATGCTCTCCAGGCAAAGTCACAATGCCAAGACCCCGTTTCTTTATTTTTAAAGTGAAGATAAGCGAGGTGCTGTTAGGGCTGACATGGGGGATGCTAGGAGTGAGGAAGAGACAGTAGATATAATAAATCTTGAAGAAGCTGGACAAGAGGATAATAAGGTGAAAGTAGCTAAAAATAGGATGTTTTATTCTTTTCTTTTTTAAAAAAACATTATTAGGTTAAATACGCATTGTGCTAAATATTGGGGATAGAAAAATGAAGGAAGCAATTTCTGTCTGGTGGGGAAGAGAGGTGATACATTCTAATGAGTTTTAAAAGTCAAGATGGCCCAGCAGGAGTGGCTCAGTGGTTTAGTGTCAACCTATGAACCAGGTCATCGGTCCATTCCTGTTGGGGCACATGCCCTGGTTGAGGGGTCCATCAGTGGGGTGCGTGCAGGAGGCAGTCAATCAATGATTCTCTCTCATCATTGATGTTTCTCTCCCTCTCCCGCTCCTACACACACACACACACACACACACACACACACACGCTCCCATGTATGCATACATGTATATATATGTATATATATATACACACACACAAATATATGTTTTGCCTCAAGGTTCACAGAATACATTAGAGAATATATAGAGTCCTTTCGTTTATTAAAAGAGCATTTCTTGAGTCCTCACTACATGGTGCGAGCAGCATTCTAGCGAAGGTGCTTCTGGGGTAGAAATCCGGGGAGCAAGGAGGATGGAGGAGCTCTGAGGGTTGTTCAGAAAACGCCGGTTGCATCCTTAGCTGTTACCCGAGCAAAGAAATTAAGGTTGGCCACAGCGGAGGACTCCAGAAAGAATGACACCCTAGGTTGCTTTTGGCGCGATCGCAAGGGAAATGCAGCGTCACTTTTATTCAAAGGATCTGTAGTCCCCAAACCACACGCTTTTCATCATTAACATGCTAGGAGCCCTGCACCCCGATCCGTGCGCCAGTTTGCTCGCCGGTAGCTGGCTGCTGCCCCCCAGTAACTCTCCTCCCGCTGCCCCTCCCTCCCATAGCAACCCCCCAAGTCCTCTCGTCCTCCTCCTCCCCCCCACCCCTCGCTGCCCTGGCTCCTCCGGCAGCTCTCGGCGCCACCCTCCTGCCGATCCGCGATCCTGTCTCTACGCTGCCGTTTGCAGAGCGCATCTTTATTATATGGGACGGCTGCACCGTGTAGCTGATGCAACAGCATATTAATTAGCGAGACAGGACGAAGCGAGGTCCCACAGCTGGGCAGGAGGCGTCGGCTCTCTGCCCGGAAGATGCTGGAGGAGTTTGTGGTCCTCGGCTCTCAGGCGACCCAGGTCCAGACACCTGGGGAGCACGGGCCACTTTGAGCGGCCAGAGAAGAGCGAGAGGTGCGTTCGCGGACTGCGGAGCGGCTGCGAGGCCGGGGTGCGGCTCGGTGCCGCTCCCGATCCCCCAAACGCGCCCCCAGCCGGCGCCTTTCCCCCGCCACCCGCCCGCCAGCGCGCCTCCAGCTCAGCTCGGGAGCTGCCCTTTTGGACTTCCGGCGTCGTGTTGCCAGGCAACCCTCTTCCGCCCGCGCGGCCGCGGCCTCCCTGCTATTGGCTGAGAGGACGTACCGTGCGTCTGACGTCAGGGCGCGGCGCCGCCGCCGGCACGGAGACTCCCTGGGAGCCTTGTTTTCCGCTCGCTCGGGCCGCGGAAACGGTGGCTGGTGGCCGAGCGGGCGCCGGTCCAGGGCCCCCTCCGGGGCGGCGGCGGCGGCGGCGGGGTGCGGGGCGCCGCGGGAGAGACGTGCGCGGCAGGAACGAGTCCCCGGAGCCGGGCGCGGGGGGGGTCCCGCGACGCCGCCCGTGCTCGGGGCCTCCGCGGCCTCCTCGCTGGCCCGTTGCTAGGGCCGCCGCGCCGCGTTGCGAAGGACGCTGGTGACGCCGTGAGCCTGCGGCGCGCCCCGACTTCCGGGTTGGACTGGAGCCCCTTCAAAGAGCCTTCGTTCGTCTTAGGTGAACGCTGCCTCTCCCTGCACCCCCTTTTAAGAAATCTGTCTCTTCCCCCCAACACGCGTCTTCATTTTCCAGCGTGGACAACACCCAGGCCCTGAATGGTGGAAGGTGTTAGTAAGATGTGCGGAATTGGAGGAGGAGAGGCTAAAAAAACAACAACTGGAAAGCGAATTTAAAACCCTTAATAATTGGCTCATTAGTTTGCCTTATGGCAAAAGGGGGTTGAGAACGGTGGGTATTGGGCTCTGTCGCTGTCCCGTGGGATTTAAGGAACCTCAGAGATGCAGCATGGCATCCTCCTCTTTAGTTGGGGTGCCTATTGCCCTTTTGGAACTTTATAAATATGAGGGAAAAGAGGAAATAATGTGGCTTCTGCCCCCGAGCATGGAGCAGTTTCGCGCAGTGGCCTCAAAGTGGGGTGTTGAAGGAAGTGCAAGTAGAGAAGGAGGGTTTCTGAGCCATCTGAAGCAATGGGGGGGGCGGGGAGGTCTGCTCTTCTTGCGTGGACACAGATGCCTGCAGCCTCTGTAGATTACCTGCAGCAGCCGGAACCGGTGTGGCTCAGTGGATGGATAGAGCGTCGGTCTGCAGACTGGAGGGTCCCAGGTTCGATTCCGGTCAAGGGCATGTGTCCTGGTTGCAGGCACATCCCCAGTGGTGGGGCGTGCAGGAGGCGGCTGATGGATGTCTCTTTCTCATTGATGTTTCTAACTCTATCCTTCTTCCTTCCTCTCTGTAAAAAAATCAATAAAATATATTAAAAAAAAATTACCTGCAGCAGCAAAGGAAACCTAAGGGAAAAGTGAGGGTCCTAATTCTTGGTTCTCTGATATTGTGACATGGGTTTAGGTCTTCTGGTGAAGTGGATTTGTGGGTTCTAGAATCTATTTAGAATCTTTAGATTGTTTTATAAAAGAATGAAGATCTTGCCCAGCCGGCTGTAGCTCAGCGGTTGAGCGTCCACCCAGGAACCCAGAGGTCATGGGTTCGATTCCTGGTCGCCCAGGTTTTCAGGAGTCAGCCAATCAGTGATTCTCTCTCATCATTGATGTTTTCTATCCCTCTCCTTTCCTCTCTGAAATCAATAAAAAATATATTTAAAAAAAAAGAATGAAGATCTTCTACCATTTATAAAACAAAGCAATTCTTTATTTTTCACTTCCTTCCAATATTACTCCTTTACACCACCTCTTCATGTTATTTAATGAAAAAGCACTCAAAAGGGTGGTTTGACCTAAGATGAATTAGGCATAATTGGAGAGTCCTGCAGAGAAGCAGGGGCGTAATCAAGTAGAAATAGGAAGGATCTTGAGCTTGAAGCTGGGCCTAGAAATACCAGCAGGCAGTTGAGTATGAGTTTGGGGGTGTGTGTGGTGGAGGATTCCTCTGTAGAGTTTTAAATTTAGAAATCATTTGATGAACCGGGAAATCGTGGGCTGTGAACTAGACGTCTTTAAGAGAAAAGAAGGAAATACAGAAGAGGGAGAAGTGAGCCACCCTTCGCTGGTGAGCAACTTGATACCTGATCATGTTTATTCAACAATAGCCTTGATCAGCTTGATTTGATTCTCCCTTTTAGGAGATGCGGAAACCAAGCTTAGGGAGGTTAAATACTCTGCCTGAATTCATAAAGCTCATAATCGGTAGAGATGAGATGCAGACCGAGATCTGAGCCCAGAACTCTTTCTACCTCATTACACCATGTTGAACACAGCTATAGGGCTGCGTGTAGGAAGCAAAGGGAAAAGCAGCAGCAGCCATCTAAGTTTTTCTGCCTGATGGACCAGAAAACTGGTGGCACCTTGGATTAACAAGGGTTTGTAATTAAATGTGTGCGGTAACCTCTGGTTTGATTGTGTTCAGTATAGAGAGCTTGTGGTACTTTGAGTAAAAAAGTTCCTTATGTCATTGAAAAAATAGGACTTGGTGTGCAGGTGTTGATATTTGGAACTTTGGAAATTTAGAAGCCAGAGAAGGTGAGACCATAGGGGATGAAAAAAAAAAAAAGTTTGCTTTTATACATTATGTTTATAGCTTGTTTTTAATTTGTTGTTACTGATATTATTGAAATTCATATAATATTTTTCTCATTAGTGTTTCCAGGCAGTTTGCTCCTTACCATAACTTTTCTGTATGTCTTTTACAATATTTCTATTCTATTCTGCTTTAGTCTGTATATCGTTAGTGAATTTCCCTCCTTAAAAATTTGTGACATCAAGTTTCCTGTAACTTGCAGGAGTGACGGGAAGCAATGCAGAAATCAGAGTGCCATGGAGACACACAGTTGAGAAACAGAGTGACAGGTACCCAGCTTTGCTTTTTAAAGGAAGAGGTGAATTTTATATTAATGACACATTCTGTTACACACAGGAATGCGGGGTGACCTTTGTAGTTTTCACCTTTTCTTGTTGTTGTTGATTTTCTGTTTTTTTTTCCCTAGGTAATGATGATCAAAGGACATCATCAAGTCCACAGAGAAAGCCTAGGACTACAGTTCAACGAAGCAAATCCTCATCCTCATCGTCAGCCAGTTCTCCAGATGCTGCGATAAAACTCCATCCTCGACCAAGTGATAAACTCAACCCTAAAACGATTAACCCGGTAAGTACAAAAGACATTTCTGACTCAGTACGTTTTTCTAAGTGGTATATACCTAGCAGCACACTATTGAACCATTGGAATTCTGTCTTAAGTCTCTTTTGTTAGTTTTGAGGGAGTGCTGAAGGAAGGGCATAGGATAATGATGGTGAAGAATGGAGAGGATGTGGGAGCGGAGGTGAGAAGGTATAAAGTTGTTATTAACCAGTTTTGGTCTCTTCTGTCATTCGTGGATAAGTTTTTAGAATACAAACTAAATTGCTTTATTTTTTATTTGCTATGGTTATTTGACTTCCTAATACCAATGAGTAAACTTGTACTTGTGATTGCCACAGGGTGAATTATATGCTTCCATAGTTGCGTAAAGGTCTCTTAACCATTTTTCTGTGGTTTATAAATTTGTCCCATCAGAAATCTTAACTATAATACTAGCCTCCTTTTGCCTTTTCAAAGCAATTTAACAAACATAAGGGTTAGGCACAAAAAAGTACATAATTGTGTTTAAATTAATGAATTATCCCAAATGCACATACCTGTGCAATAACCCCAGGTGTTTGGCTGATAGTGGTTTCAGCCCTTGAACAGGATTATGAGAATAACTGATGTTCTGATTTTGACTGCAGGTAAAACATAGTAAATACCTAAGCAAGGATATAATGGAAGTAGGCACGGGACATTATCTGACCTAGAAAAGAAAAACAAAAAATAGTTTGAGTATCTGTCTTCCTTTGCTTCTTTCTATAACCTATACAGTGGCCAGGAAATTGAAACCCTAAAGGCTATCTTTTTGCTATTGCTTCCTTTACAACATATTTAATTGAGGGAATTTGTAGCCCTAATTTGTCTTAATTTTTTTCCCAATGTAAGCAACACTTTTCCAGTTAATTTCCTTATATGATATTCTTACTTGAAAACAATCTTTAAAACATAATTCTCTTAGCAGTAATTATAACGTGATGAATTAAATATTATTGCTGTGAATTACTATACAAAATTACTACTATGGATTGAGCTTTGCAAATGAATCTTTTATTATGACATTTTATTTTAATGAAATTTCATATATGTATTTTTACTGGAAACGTTTTACTAGAGGGAAAAGGACTAATTGTAAACTTAAGCTTGTATATTTCGAATTACTGCATATTATTAAAAATGTTTGTAGCTATTGATCTGTAATAAGTTTCTATTTTGTAATTTAAACAACTGTTTCTTTTGTACCATATTGCAAAGTACTTACTTTTGGTGCCTTTAAGTCTCTGATCAATTATATTGAAACTATATTTGCTATGATTGTTTAACTGTTATGATGGATCATCTCTTAAATTGCCTTTGAGAGTAGGTCCAGAATTAACCTATTCTTAAGATAATATAGCAAAACTAAAAGTAGTGAACTTATGTATCTAAGCATACATATCTGGTCCTATGTTTGTGAGAGTCTCCAGCTATCTCACCCCTGTCCAATGGAAGCCTTTAATTTTTATGGAGACATAAAGCCCGTTTGGGAAATGACAAGTTCTCTGACCATCCAGCCCATGTATAATTAGCTGGAGGACCAGTAGGAAATGTACTGAGGGCTAAAAAATATATTCTTTCCCTCACTTAACACCTCCTACATCTGCTGCTCACTTTAGACAGTTAGAATAGGGAGGGGATGGAAAGGTGTTATTATATTTATGATACTTATATTTGTCTATGTTTTATGTACTATATACATGGTTTCAGGCATCTTTACGCCTTCTGAAACAAGTTAGGGGTGCAAGAAAATATAGAAAGTGTGTGTGTTCAGTCCTGAGAACTGATAAATTTTCTCAGTAATGCTGAGTAGAATGATGCACTGGAAAGTTGGAAGTGGCTTGAAAGTCAGGGTGTTCATTTGCCTCTGACCTGAACAGGATTAAAATTGATTAGATATCACAAAGTGGAGGTGATCGTAATGTCATATTTATTGTGTTTGTGTCACATTTTATTTCAGTTTGGTGAACAGTCACGAGCTCCTTCTGCATTTGCAGCTGTTTATTCTAAAGGTGGTATTCCTTGCAGGTAAAATCAATACAAGTTATAACGCACCATGTTATTCAAAATAATTGAGTAAGATCAATATGGTATTCCATTTAAATTTTATTGCAAGTTTTATTTACAAGGGAGGTTGAACTAAAGGTGACTTACATTTTGAGGCTATTAGATTGGTATCCTGGGACATGGTTGAAGAAAATAATTTTAATTCCAAAATAGAATTACCCATAGATATAATAGGTTTGAAGTCATGGTTTCCTACATATTATAAAATAATAGCAATATGGTTATATTCCAAAAAAGTATGTATGTGTTAGATAATCACTGCTTACTATATAACTACTAGAGGCCCGGTGCACGAAATTGTTCACGGGTGGGGGATGTCCCTCATCCCAGCCTGCACCCTCTCCAATATGGGACCCCTCGAGGGATGTCCAACTGTCCATTTAAGTCCAATCCCAGTAGAATCGACCTAAAAAGGCAGTTGTACATCCCTCTCACAATCCAGGACTGCTGGCTCCCAAATGCTCACCTGCCTGCCTTCCTGATTGTCCCTAACTGCTTCTGCCTGCCAGCCTGATCACCCCCTAACCACTCCCCTGCCAGCCTGATTGATGCCTAACTGCTCCCCTGCCAGCCTGATTGCCCTTAAGTGCACTTCCCTGCAGGCCTGGTTACCCTTAACTGCACTCCCCTGTAGTCCTGGTCCCCACCAGCTGCTCTCTCCTGCAGCCCTAGGTCCCCTCAACTGCCCTTCCCTGCAGGCCCAATTGCCCCCAACTTCCCTCCTCTGCTGGCCATCTCGTGTCCACATGGGGGCAGCCATCTTGTGTGTTGGGGTGACAGTCAATTTGGATATTACTCTTATTAGATAGGATTAGAAGCTCAGTGCACTAATTCTTGCATGGGTGGAGTCAGGATGGGCTGGTTGGGAGAAGGGGACTTGGGAGATTGGCTGGCTGGCCCCGCCCCCCTAGTTGAACTCCCAGTGGAGGGGCCAATTTGCATATTAGGCATATATATATATGTGCGTGTGTATATACACACACACACATACACACTAGAGGCCCAGTGCACGAAATTCATGCATGGGGGGAGGTGTCCCTCAGCCCAGCCTGGACCTTCTCCAATCTGGGACCCATCAATCAGGCCTAAACAGGCAGTTGGACATCCCTCTCACAATCCAGGACTGCTGGCTCCTAACTGCTTGCCTGCCTGTCTTCCTGATTGCCCCTAACTGCTTCTGCCTGCCAGTTTGATCACCCCTAACCACTCCTCTGCCAGCCTGATTGATGCCTAACTGTACCCCTGCCTGCCATTTTACCCCTAACTGCCCTCCCCTGCAGACCTGGTTCCCCCCAACTGTTCTCTCCTGCAGGCCTAGGTCCCCCCCAATTGCCCTTCCCTACAGGCCCAGTCACCCCCAACTTCTCTCTTCTGCTGGCTTGGTCACCCCTAACTGCCCTCCCCTGCAGGCTTGATTGCCCCCAGCTGCCCTCCCTTGCAGGCCTGATTTCTCCCAACTGCCCTCCCCTGCTTGCCTGATAGCCCACAACTGCCCTCCTTTGCAGGCCTCGTCCCTCCCAACTGTCCTCTCCTGCTCGCCATTTTGTGGCAGCCCTCTTGTGTCCACATGGGGTCAACCATCTTTGACCACATGGAGGCAGCCATCTTGTGTGTTGGGGTGATGGTCAATTTGTATATTACTCTTTTATTCCATCGCTGGGGGCAACCCAAGCCTCCAGCTCCGTGGCTGCCACCATTTTTATTGGGATTTATTTATCTTCTATAATCAAAATGTAGCCTTGAGTGGAGCCAGGGCCACCAGGGTGGGTGGGAAGCTTGGTTTCCTCCATTGCCGGGGAAATGCAAAACTCCTGCTTGCTCTGTGGCCGCAGCCATCTTGGTTGGGTTAATTTGCATACTTGCTCCTGATTGGCTGGTGGGTATGGCTTGTGGGCATAGTGGAGGTATGGTCAATTTGTATGTTTCTGTTTTATTAGTGTAGATAAATATTGTTTGTGTTACATTCACTGGTTTTATATTTTAGGTTGGTCCATGGTTCAGTAAAACACAGATTACAGTGGGATTCTCCTCCTGAAAATCTTTCCTTTGATCCTCTTCTTATTACTTTAGCTGAGGTAAATCAATACTCCATTTCCCGAGGAGGAAAATCTCTTACAATTGCAGTAAAAGTTATTTGATAACTCAGTAAATCTCATTCTTTACTTTTGTTTTTAAACCAAACAATAGATATTAAAACACTCTACTCTCTTAGGAACTAAGTATAATTGGCATATGATTATTAAAAACTAATCAGACTTATAAACATGCAATTAGACTATAGGAATTTGCAGATGAATGGTTGAAATATTCATATTTAACTCCAAGTATAAAAATACTTAGAATCATAACATGGAGAAAGATTTTTGTTGAACTAGTCAAATTAGGAGAACATCACTGGTTTAAAAATAACTGCATCAGATAACAAAGAATAGTTGGTCTCTCTGTACAGCCAGTCCTATTTAACACTGTATTTCTTAGGAAACTCATATTAACTACTTAATGTTATTTTGTAGAATTCTGGATTTTGCTTATTTGTACATCTTAAGTAACACATCATGGAGATGTTTTTATAGATTTTCTAAAAGAACTTCAGATAGGTTCCTTTATATTATTTAACATTTGTGTCAGGAAAACAAATTGTAAAATCATGGTAAAGGGTCCACTAATTATGCATGCATAGAGTGGTGTTTATAAATACACATTGTAGACTAACTCATTGTGCTTTCAGGCAGTGTTTAGGAATTCGTACAAAATGCCTTTAGAATCCTAGTCAGTTTTTCTCTTCCCTTTTCTCTTTATTTTTGTTTACATTTTCTCTTTGTCTTTCTTTTCTTTTTTAAAATTCCCTATATATATTTTTTGCCCCTCCTTTTTTCCTTTTTATATTTTTCTTTAATTTTTTTATTGTTTTTCTTTTCCCCCCTTCCTCCCTCTCTTTCTTCTATCCTGTAGTTAAAGATCCTTTTTGTCTTATATATGTCTTTTATTCCACAATTCATCTGTTTAATTAAAAATGCAGTTACTG
Source organism: Lasiurus cinereus (assembly GCA_011751065.1). Lineage (NCBI taxonomy): Eukaryota > Metazoa > Chordata > Mammalia > Chiroptera > Vespertilionidae > Lasiurus > Lasiurus cinereus. The sequence goes on from JAAGEH010002528.1 coordinate 3,361,026, forward strand.
AAATTATATATCATGATTAGGAAAACAATGATAATAAACTTGATTTTCATTTACACGAGTAAGGATTCAGTTTTTCTTACTAGCATAAATCATGTGGGTTTTTTGTTTGTTTTGTCTTTGGCAGGGTCTGAGAGAGACTAAACATCCGTACACCTTTGTTTCCAAGGAGGGTTTTAGGGAATTACTCTTGGTCCACGATGCTCCTGAAAAAGCTGTGCCTTTGCTTCCTAGACTGAGTCCTGTGCTTAAGGCGGCTCTGGTATGTGCTTTATTCTTTGGACTTTCTCTGGTCCATTTAAGATATTTTATGTCTTCCACATTATATGCAAATGAGCTTTTTACCTGTGATTCTGACATGTATGCAGAATTAGGTCACTGTTCTTCAGGGCCAGACGGTTACTTACTTGCAAACACTGTTAAGAGGATGTACTAAAAGGAAAATGGGTCATTTTGAGTAATTAGAGATAGTAATGAACCTCAAAGCGGTCTTCCTGCAGGCTGCGATATATCTTAGTTAATGTTTCAGTCAAGCTGAAAATTTGTGTGTTGCTTCTACATGTCCTGCATTAAAGGCTATTTTTAAAATTCTGGGTTTGGTTGATTGTCTTCTAATGCGAATATTTACTCTCTTTTTTCTCCCCCGGCTCCTCCTTTCTCCTGACGTCTCCTTCCTTTTTCTCTTCCTTCCCTTCCTCTCCTAACACTCCTGACCAATCACACGCCACAGGCCCATTCGGATGATGAAGTGTTTGAAAGAGGATTAAATGCTCTGGTGCAGTTGAGTGTCGTCGTGGGCCCTTCTCTAAACGACCACCTGAAACATCTGCTTACCAGTGTAAGTACTGGGAGGATTAGAGAGCAGCTTGAATGTGTGTCATGCGCTGTCTGTACCTCTTCGTAATGTAATGGTGTCAAATGATTCAAAATCTCAAAAAAAGAAAACCAAAAAGTCGTCATCCTAACCAAAGTCACTGTAGCGGTGCATAAAACATTTTACTAAGGAGAGTGTACTCTAAACATTTTCATGGAAAACACCTAGGTGAGCAGAATTTAGGGATGCAAAACACCCAAATTAATGAGCCATGAAATGGGATCATGCCCATGATGATTAGCTAGGAAGTATAAGCAGAATTTATCCACCCTCTTGTGTAAAATACGTATAGGTTTTTTATCTTTTTGGTTTGTAAGCATTTTGGTGAGTGTAGCACCCTGGATGAGACATTTTCCTGTTGCATGTAGTTCAGGTCTTCTCACAGTTATACATTGGGACACTGAACCACCCTTAGGTTGAACAGTTTACAGATAGGACTCATGTTGCTCAGAACATCAGTTACTCATGTTCGTTTATTACTGAGAGGATTGACATCGACAAAGGGAGGAGCCGCGAAGAGCAGGGTCCAGGCCAGGCGGGTGGCGCTTCCTCTCCATGAAGTCGTGCAGACAGTGCTGGCTGTTTCAGCAAGGGCGAGTGGCAGTGCGCATGCCGTATGCCAGCAGGGCAAGCTGCCCTGAGCCTTGGGGGTCTGTCCACAGGCATGGTGAACTCCCTGCGTGGGTGCCCTTAGTCTCCAGTCTCTCCCTGAGTTAAGCTGACACCCTGTGGCCTACAGTCCCCACTCAGATCACATTGCAGAACAGACTCTCTGGTGTGATAGTCTTATGCTTACGTCTTACCTGGCAGGATGTTTCAAGGGCTTAGGGGTTACCATTCAGGAGCCAGGGCAAGGCCACATCTTTCCTTAGGCTGGCAGTCTTTCACTGCATGCACTGAGACAGAGATTCGAATCCTGTCCGGGCTAACCCACAGCTAGGATGTCTGCGTGCCCCTAAGTCAGAGCTGAGGCATGCATGTGGGTTATAGTTCCATTGTTTTTCCTGGGACCCACCTACCTCGGAGATCTTAGAATGCAGGTCAATTCAATACAGGTTATAACTCACCATGTTACTCAAAATAATTGACTAAAATCAATACAGTATTCAGGTGAAATGTATTGAAAATTTTATTTCCTGGGGAGGTTGAAATAAAGGGGTCAGGCTCTGCATGAGTGCTGCAGGCATTGTGGGGAGCACAGTTACAGGTCTGCATTGTGTGATTTCTCTCTTTGCTCTGGGATTCTCCTCTCACCTGGACTCTCCCCTGCAGTCATTCCACCTGCAGTCAGAGGCCCATTCTGGACACACGTGCTCTTGTGGTTCCTAGTCTGACTCCCCTCTCACAGTTTCACAGCTACTCATGTAGATGCTCTCTGTTGTCTTTTCCCATTTTTGCTGTTGGAAGCACATGTGTTTAGAGATTTAGCTTTTCATCATAGTTCTCCAAATGCTCTTGCAGATTACCAAATGGAAAAATATGCAATTTCATAGAAAACTTACTCTGGATTCCACATTGTAGCATATTTTATAGGCTTGGTATTATTTGAAATAATTAAAGGAATGGATTTATTGCCCTGGCAAATAGAATGGCATCTATTTCAATGATGTTTCCTAAAAGAAGTGTAAAACAAGTGGTGTTTGTACTATTAGTATTTATACAATAAAGACTCAATGACATTATTTCTAGTTAGCCTACTTTTTAGTGAAGCTTTACTTACACTTAAGGTAAATATTACTACTTTTTAAAATCATTTCATTCCCCCAATCTTTTTATTGAAGCTATTCAAGAGACTAAGGGACAAGAGGTTCAAAGAGCCGATCACGAATGCATTGCAGAAGCTGGAGCAGCATGGTGGGAGTGTAAGTAGGACAGTCTTCCTTCATTCATATTGCACATTGGACTGTATAATGTATTACCTCTTCATTGGCAAGTAACCATGTGGAGCTGAGAGTACTCTCTCCACGTGAGGCCTGAGTTTCTGTCTTCCCGGGTCGCAGGTTTCTGAGCACTAGGATTCTGCGCCGGATTGTGTGAACACAGACCCTGTACGCTTCCGCTGTGCTTACTGTGTGCATTTGGGGGGGGCAGCTTTACAGCTCGTTTTCTTTATTTGGGATGTTTTTGCTTCGACCATTTAAAAGTTCATAAAACTGAAGGATTACTGTAGAGAGTTCATTGAAGAAAGAGTACTTTTCCTTTCATTTGCCATGTTTCTGTCTAAAAAAAATTGTGATTTGCCCATTATCAAAGATTGAAATGAGCTTTCCAGATGGCTTTGATATTATGTCTGCAAGCGCATGCTTGCTGGGACGTGAGCATGTGTGTGTGGAGCACACAGGGCTGGCCAGGTAATTATGTTAACTGGCAAGAAGGTGCAGAAATGTGGGGGATTTCATTGTCTGTGTGCTATCCAATAACTAGGTTGAGTTTTCATCTTTTGAAAGAAGTGTTCAGATAATCTAGTCTTGGAAATATTTCCATAAAGCAGTGTTCCCATCTTGATTTGGAGCTTACATTTAATCAGAGCTCAGTGAATAGAGTTGCGCGTGATTATCTTAACATTGCACAACTTAGTTTCCTTCTAGGTACGTTCAAAAGGAATTAATTATAAAGAAATTTGTATGATCATATAGTTCAAAATGGCAGATGTTTTAGTTTAGCTTTGCCTAAACTACTCAATTTGACCAACTTCAGTGTCTTTTTAAAGTGAAGCTATTCTCTGCATGATGGATGCCTCAAATAGTTTGTGTGCAGGAAATCATTCCCAAGGCTCTCTTTGTTGTCTGTGGGTCCCAGGCAGAGGATTAGCATTCAGACACCTTGTGCTGATGCACAAAACAACCCCGAGCCAACCCTGTGTCCGTTGTCAGCAGGAAAAAAAATTCATATTGCTTGCAAATGTGTTCTGAGAACTGGAATGGAAAGTGAATTTCTTGGGAAATGCAAGCAAACAGATGTCGCCTAATGATGGCACAGCTTTTCAATCCGAAACTCTTCCCAGGTGGTTTTCACGCGGCCTGTGGACTGGTGTGGGGAAGGGGCGGGCCCAGTGAGTTAGAATGTGCCTGTGGAGGAGGGGGTAGGTTGTGCATAAAGTTTAGAAAGAGCACAGTAAGATTTGGAGGGGGAACACCTGGGGTGTAGTTGACCCATCCACGGTCTCAGAGATAGCAAGAAAGTAACTCTTTTGCTACTCAGTCTCATTATTTTTGAATCATGCTAATGATTCAGAATAAACAAAGATTTTGAAGTCATAATATCTTACATAACATTTTAATGGTAATTGATGTATTTGCAGTGTCCTTTATAATTCCATCAGTTATTACATAGCATATGATCACATATCAAAGAGTTTCCCGGGGCTTGATGACTGTTGTACTTGCTTTGGATACTTTGTAGTTCTTCATGAAAGTAATGGATGCTCTTCTTTCCCCTCTAAAACATAAAGGTTTATTTTTCTTTCTCTTTATTTAAATATTTAGAGATGAGTCTTTAAAAAAAAAGAATTTTCTCAGTATGATAGTTTCTCACTTCTTAGGGACTGCAAATATCACAATAATGGAAAGACTCTGGGAGGGGGGGAGGGAAATATCAGCTACAGAGAGTGTCATTTTCTTACAACTAATCCATTTACAACCCACCTTAAATGGAGATTGGTTTATTCTGAGCTTGATTTGTGTTTTTTCTAGTTGATATACACATTTGTCTTAGGTGTGTGTGTGTAAAGTATGTACCTATCTTTATTGAATATGTGGGAACATATTGCATGCCGGGTGTTTTATTGAGTACTTTTTCGACATTAAAATCATTTAATGTTTACTACATCCCTCAAAGAAAGGTTTGCTGTTATCCTCCTCAAAAGATCTAGAATCTGAGGCACAGAGATACAACTGTCCCAGATTTGACAGGAAGTGATTGAACTCATGCTGGTGGTCTGATTCCTAACTACTGTGGTTACATGTTTTTTTTAAAAACAGTCAGAAATAACCTGAAAAGAAATTTTAACTCAGAAAAGAAATTTCACTTCTCATTGCATCATCCTATTCTTACCCCGTTTTGTTTGAGTTGTGGATACTTTTTGAGGCCTGCTTTTGGAAATGTAATACTAATGGGGCTTTTCTTTTTTTCTATTGACAGGAAAGCCTTATCATCATCAAAGCGAAAATCCCAACCTATTGCTCCATATGTTGTTGAAGAAGGGATCTTACTGCCGGGTGACAGGTGTGACACGCTGGCCGTGGGAACCTGTGTGGCCGGCTCCGTTCACTGCAGGCTGTTCTTTTGTAAATCGCAGCCACCATTCGTCATTTCCTAGTTTCAGATGAATGTGCACAATTCCACCGAATCGCAGTAAGTTATTCCACAACAACAAAGTATGGTTAATAACGGAAAGGGATTTAAAAGGTTCTATAATAGGACAGTTTTGTGGGGTTTATTTTTCATATTTGTATGGTTTGTGTCAACCACCATTATTGGGTTTATAGTAGAGGTGTTTCTATTTTTCTAGTGCCTTTTGTTTAGAACAACCCTTTTGCAATTAGTTTGCAGCTGTATATTCTAGATATTTTGTCATTTCTGGATTTAATATTTATCAAGGCTATGGAAATTTGAAATACTGGACATTTGTGAATTCACTATTTATTCTTGTTTGTAAATATGTCTTATGTAGAATGCTTAGGAAAATTTCTTTCGTGTATTCTAGTTTAACGTTTTTTTTTAAATGTGTAAATTCTCTTATAAGTATGTAGATTATTACAACTCATTAAAACTACCTAAACTTTAGGTGTCCATTGTATTTAAGCAAAGGTTATTTTTGTATTTCATAGTCTGAATTCAGTACGTGAAGAGATTCAGAAAGTAAAATGTTCAATCTATGTAGTTAGTGATTTTGTTGTGCTTGCTTATGTTGAATTAATTAAATTTAAAAGTCTTTTGAAATTTACAGGCGTCGTCCTGGGTGTTGATGATGTAGATGATCCAGAGTCAGCTTCTACGAGAGGAAGGAGTAGAAGAGAAATAGGTAACGAGAATAAGACCTTGCACCTCAAGGGCAAGAAGGGAGCCCATGGAAACGAGTCGTCGCACCAAATCCAAGGGACATGAGGGGTCACTCTTACACAGGGGCAGCGATATCATATTCCAGAAGCATCAGAGGAAACCAGTACCTGGAGTGACCTCTTGGCAGTCTTTCTTTTACCTGCAGCTGCCACTGAAAAGAATGCAAATAGGTTCTGAAGCATCCTAATTGCAGAAGTGCTCGTCTTCCTTCAGATCTTTGGTGCTTCCTGGATCCCTGCCTGGTACACTCTTTCCTCAGGTCACATTAGCAAAACGTCTGCCTGCCCTGGTCTCGCTCTTACTCTCCCTCATCGCACTCAGCGCCACCCAAGCTGAAGATACCTGCAATCTAGAAAATACCGTAAGCAAAAATATTGTTCATCTAATAATTATAAAATTTGTTGGAATAAAGACCTATGAGATACAGTAGAGTTATAAACATTTTATTTGCTTTATTTTTTTCTTTTTGAAATACAAAATGTGCACGTTGAGTTTACACAAACACGCGATGGCGAGTTTCAGTGTACATGTATTGTACTACTCTTAATTCTACACTGGTGATAGCAGGGCAGGCAGCTTTCCACATCCTCTCTCTACACCAGAATAGATACCTGATTTATTGTTGCAAAGACAGTTGCAAGTTTCCTCCTACAGTAACCTCTTGGTCTGGGTGATATTTCTGCAGAACAGGGAAGGTGTGTGTATCTTCCGGAATGTTATGGCAACCTGACAGTTTTGGTTTGAGGGTGTGAAAAAGAAACTGCATTATTTGGAGTTGGATGAGAAGCTAAATCAGAACACCTTCCGGATGAGTTGCTTACCACTCGATAGGCATTTTCAACTGAACTTTGGAATGGGAGTTCTGGCTGTAATGGAATCACTGGTGCTTTCAGAGTGACTTCTGCTTGCCGTGTCTTCCTAGCACGTGGAGTAGTCAGGTTTCTTTGCCCTGATGGCATGGAACACAAAGGGGCTAGGAGGGAGGCCAGGGAGGAGATGCAATAGGCTTGTAGTGCTATTAAAAGGACTCCTCATTAAGCATTACCGGGGACTGGAGGACAGATGTTAGCATGGACCTCTAAACACCCTCACTGTGTCTCCCACCTTCTGGGCTTTCACTGAGTGACAACAGAATAAACAGACTCCAATTGAGCAAACCCAAAATTATAAACATCATATAGGCCAGTGGTTTTCAACCTTTCTAATGCCGCGCGCGACCCTTTAATACAGTTCCTCATGTGGTGGTGACCCCCAACCATACTTCATAACTGTAATTTTGCTATTGTTATGAATTATAATGTAAATACCTATGTTTTCCGATGGTCTTAGGCGACCCCTGTGAAAGTGTCGTTTGACCCCCAAAGCGGTCGCGACCCACAGGTTGAGAACCACTGATAAAGGCCTTGAATTAACACGTATTTACAAAAATTAAGAAACGCTTATTAAGTAAGCTATTAGGCATATGTGGACATCTGGTGATCAACTAATATGTCTCATATTTAGAAAACCACCAGATAAGTGAATGTATTTAACAGAAGGCAGCAAATTCAAAGGAACTGGGACTATTGCTTTTTTAAAATGGGATAATCTTGTTCACTTAAGTACATAGTAGAATTACAGCACACAAACATGAAAATTAATTTCTGGAAATTAAATGCAGATGCCAACATTTTAGAAAACCATTTAAAATCCTGGGGTTGAATGCATACAAAGGCGTAGCAGGAAACATTTTAAAGTCACTGATCATGTGAAAGCCTCAATAATCTCATGACTAAAGTACCAGTAAAACTATATGCCAGATTCTATTACTTTTGAATATCCACAGGGTGTGAAATGATTTAGACCAGTGGTCGGCAAACTCATTAGTCAACAGAGCCAAATATCAATAGTACAACGGTTGAAATTTCTTTTGAGAGCCAAATTTTTTCAACGGAAACTTCTTCCAACACCACTTCTTCAAAATAGACTCGCCCAGGCCGTGGTATTTTGTGGAAGAGCCACAATCAAGGGACCAAAGAGCCACATGTGGCTCGCGAGCTGCAGCTTGCCGACCAGGGACTTAGACCATTCCATGAAATTTGCATTATGAAAAGGATGCGAATTGAAAAGTGGGGAACTCAAATCTTTTGGGGACTGCTTCATATGAAAACAAAGCTGGTTTGCATAATATGCCTCAGTGTCAAGCTGAGCAGTCTATGCTAAAAGTGGCAGCTGCCACTTGGGTGGTAGGATCATTCACATTTGTCTGAGGATATATCTGACAAGTTAAATCACATTTTCAAAGAGCTGCATGGAGCGCATTATGTTTTCATCCTGTAAGGGAGAAACAGCGGGATTACATTCAGCATATTTGCAAAGCAAGTACAGCAAAACATCAACATCACCGATAGTTCCTGTGACAAAGCAAAATGATGTACAGTGGTACCTTGAGGTACGAGTGCCCTAACATACAAGATTTTTGAGATACGGCCATAGAGCGAGCGATTTTTCCTTTGAAATACGAGCAACATTTGAGATAGGAGTAATCAAACGGATCGGCCGGCTGCACACGACTCACCAGTTTACCGCAACTTGAACGTCTCATAGTTTCCCACGCCTCAAGGTTACGGAACGAATTAAACTCGTATCTTGAGGTACCACTGTACAGGAAACCCATTTTATGAGCTAATTGATATAAACGAGTTAAGGCCCTCTGGCATATGAACATTATAACGAAGCGTTGAATGAACATGAACAACACTGTCCGAAATTGTTATTTGCTGCACAGCATTTTCCCTCTAAATACTGCCGTTTTCCAACTATCTTTGCTCCACATAGAAAACTGGAGAGCCCATTTTGGGTTTTGTTGAGTCTACCAGACTTTAAATAGTTCATTTAAATCACACTTAGCATTGCCCTTGCCGGTTTGGCTCGGGGTAGAGTGTCAGCCTGCAGACTGAAGGGTCCTGAGTTCAAGTCCCATCAGGGTTGTGTACCTGGGTTGCAGGCTTCTAGCCCTGGTCAGGAGTATGTGGGAGGCGACCAACCAATGTGTCTCACATTGATGTTTCTCTCTTTCTCACTCTAAAAAATCAATGGAAAAAATATCCTCGGGTGAGGATTAAATCACACTTGGTGTTCATAGAGGATATTTCTCAAATCAGATGCGAGCATGAAGAGTTGGGGTAAAAAAAAAAAGAATGCAGATTTTGACATTCTAGGTGGATCACAGACTTGACCATACATAAGGAAACGGTGTGTATGAGTTAAGAGCCAACTTCGTGAGGACTGAAGGTTGGAACTTTGTGATGTGTTTACACCTGTTTCTGGATGTGTTAGAGCTAATTGTGTGTGGCCTTTAGGAGCCTTTAAAAATGAATGGCCTTGCCTGGCTGGTGTGGCTCAGTTGCTGGTTTGATTCCCAGTCAAGGGCACATACCTAGTTAAGGTTCATGTGGGAAGCAGTCTATAGATGTTTCTATCCCTCTCTCTCTCCCTTCTCTGAAAAACCAGTCAACTGGAGGAAACAAGATGGCGGCATAAGTTATACACCTGTGCATGCTGCCTCACAACCACACCAAAACTACAACTAAAAGACAAAACAACTATCACCCAGAACCATGGGAAGGCTGGCTGAAGAGAAGTTTTACAACTAGAAGGAAAGAAAAAAGTGCTTAGAGACCAGGTAAGACCTGCAGAGACTCAGAAAAGCAGAGGTACAGAGGTGTGCGAATTGGGCTGGCGACTGGGTGCACTATTTTTTTCAATCAGGAAGGAGATACAAGCTCCCTACTTCTCTGAACTCCAGTTTCCAGCAAGACTCTGGGGATCCAGACTCCTATAGGGAGAAGCTGGACTGTCTGGCATCAGGTCAGAAAGTGAGAGTAGCTTTCTTGCAGAGGTGCACGCAGGAATCATTGTTTACTGCACTGGGGCGTAGGGCACGGGGATGCGGAACCGTGGAGATGAAGAGACAGCTGACTAGCAGCCATCCCTGTTTGCCTCCACCTAGAGATTCTCTGAGACCCGGCCTCACCCAATTTACAAACCCACCCAAGCTATGTGCAGCGGCTTTTGCATATGAATGATATCCTTGCACAGCTTAACCTAACAAACTGCAGCTGGGTTGGACAACTCCAAAATTTCCAAACCCCAAACAAAGAGGAGAAAAAAGAGGAGAAATCTGCAGATGTCACTGTAGCTCCTGCCGGGTGGCCTCAGGTGGTGGCTGACTTGCACTTCCTTGGAGATTTAGGAGTCTATGTACCCAGTGGTCAGTGTAAGACGATACCAGATATCAACTCACATCCATAAGTGACACACTCAAGAGGCAGACTCAGTGAGCACCAAAGCCCCACTGAAGCAAGTCCTGCTCCATAAGGGTGTCTCCAGCACAGCAATTCTTTCATTGTCGACACAGCTGATCCTCACAGCCAATGGCCTGGAGGTCAATTCCTCCCAGTATACCAATAGCAATCAAGGCTTAACTACAACAAGACTGTGCACCCAGCCCACAAAGGGGTGCACCAAGAGTGTCCACCTCAGGTGATTGGGAAGGTTGAGCCACTGGGCCCTATAGGTCACCTACCACACAAAGCCACTCCATCAACACAGGGAAGCAGCCAAAATGCAGAGACAAAGAAATGTCATGAATGAAAGAAATTGGGGGAAGCAAAATACTGAATATAGAGTTCAAAACCACAGTTATAAGGTTACTCAAGAATCTTCTAGAAACCTCTGAGGAACTTAGTGAGACCTTCAAGGATCTTAATGAGAATGCCAAAAAATAGAAAAAGGACCAGTCAGAAATTAAGCATAGACAGTCTGAAAGCTTCAAACAGACTGTGAAATTACAGCAGGAAGATTAAAGTTAGGTGAGGTAGATAAGAGATCAATCAAAGAACTTGTATCTATGCATATAATCATAACCAATGAACATAGACACTGGGGGGTTGGGGTATGCCTGGGAGGGAGGGGGGGCAATGGGAAAATATGTATAAAAAATTAATTAAAAGAAAAAGAAAAAAAAAAGAATATATAGAAATTAAACAGTAAACTATAGGACCCCAAGAATCAAAGCAAAGATTTGAAATATGAGGAAGCAAAAAACACCCAACCAGAAAAACAAAAAGAAAAAAGAATCCCAAAATATGAAGACAGTGTAAGGAGCCTCTGGGATAACTTCAAGTGTAACAACATCTGAATTATGGGAGTTCCAGAAGAAGAGAGAGAGCAAAATATGGAAAACCTATTAGAAGAAATAATGACAGAAAACTTTCCCTACCTGGTTAAAGAAATAGACTTACAAGTCCAAAAAGTGCACAGAACCCCAAACAAGAGGAATCCAAAGAGGACCACACCAAGACACATCATAATTAAAATGTTAAGGGCAAAAGACAGAATCTTGAAAGCAGCGAGAGCAAAATAGTTAATTACCTAAAGGGAGCACCCATACCATTGTCAGCTGATTTCTCAACAGAAACTATGCAGGCCAGAAGAGAGTGGCAAGAAATATTCAGATTCTGCTTGAGGGTGGAGAAAATGGCGGCAGAGTAGACAGATGCGTCTGGAGCTTTGTCGATGGGCAGAGGGAGAGAGAGCGGCTGAGAGTCACATTGGGAGTGTTTGTTGGCAAGCTAGGAGTCAGTTATCCTCCAGGAGAAGGCGGAGAACTGCTGGAAGGGGCTCTCCCGACCAGGCAGCCCCACGGGGTTTTTGTAGGCCAGAGCCACCAGCGCGAACAGGGAGCCCGAGCCATCTTGCAGTGGGAGGTGGATGTCTGTGGTGGTCTGAAGCCTTCGGCTGGGCACCCATCGAGCAGCCAGGGACCCGGGGATCCAGAACTCTGCTCTCCAATCGACGCAGACACGCGGTGGAATCAGAGATCCACAGAGCACACGGAAAGGTCAGATTGCGCCTGAGTTAAGGGGGAGGTGGATGTCTGCCGAGGTCTGAAAGCTGCGGCTGACGGAGGCACCCACAGAGCAGCCGGGGACCCAGAGCACGGCTTCCCAGGTGGCACAGACGCGCAGGCGGTGGATTTGGAGATCCACGCGTCGCGCGGAAGGGTCAGATTTCGCCTGGGTCAGGGTGAGGTCTCCTACCCCCGCACAACAAAGACGCGCACACTGTGGGAGCCGGGCTGCGGGAAAGCTGCCTCTGGAGAGGTCCGCAGAGGTGGTCAGGGTGTGATCCCTGAGTGTGAAGGCAAATCCTCTGAGCTGTTGACAGAGGAGAGCTCTGGAAAACGACTCGTTTTTGTTTTGTTTTGTTTTTTTTCTGGGGCAGAGGGACAGCCTGGGAGTTATTACAGTGTCCCGGCTGCAAAACCCCCACAAAGTGGCTTTGAGAACCACAGAGTAGCAGGATCTGAGCACAGCCTAGAGAGGTCCTGTGCTTTGTCTCAGAGATCAATTCCGAAACACTGCCACCCAATGGATGACACACAAATTGACTCTCGCATAACCACAAAAGAATAGAGATTAAAACACCAAGAGGGGAACACAGGGAACTGCAATACCTTCCCTACTGGGAAACAGGAGTGCCAAGCAGAATAATAGTGGAAGTGAAGGACCATTCTATTTTTATTATTTTTTTTTCCTTTTTTCTTTTTTCTTTTTTTTAATTTTTAATTTTTATTTTTCATTTTCACATATTTTAATTAAAAGAATATTTTTTTTCTTTCCGCCTCAGTTGATTTTACCTTTATAATTATTACATTTTTGTTTTAAACTAGTATTATTAATTACTACTAGTACTTTACCGTTTTGGAAAAAAAAAATAAGTGTCATTTTGTTTTCTCTTTATTTTATTTCGGGATTAGAGTTCTACATTCTATTTTCATCTCTCCTTTAGCATAATTTTACTCCAACTCAACTCTACCTTTATGCCAACACTTTACTCCTAACTTTCCCCATTTTGTTGTCTTGTTTCTCTTTCCCTTTTCCAACTTTAGATTCTCCCTATTTTTCTCTTTACCTGGTTAAAATTTCACCTCATTTATATATCTAATTTCAAATCCCCTACTACAAGTCCACACGAACCTCTCTCTTCTTGTCTTCACTAGCCAAAAAGTTGTTTTTTCTCTATGTCCTTTTGTTGCTATTTGCCTGAAAAATGATTATATCGATTTTTTGAAAATTTTTTGTGAGATTGTTTGAGCTTATTCTACTTGTTTTATTTTGCTTTTTGCTTGCTTTGTTTTCTACCTCTCTTTTCCCTCACCTCCCTCGATACCAGTTGCTATTTGCAATTTGCCTTAATCTCTAGGTACTGGTTGCTGGCCTTTATTGGGATTAGTGACTGTTCTATTGGAGTTGTCTCCTGACATCTATATTTTGTTCCTCTTTTCTCTCTTATACACTTTCTTTTCTCTCTGACTTTTTTCTCTTCCTCTTTCCTTCTTCTTTTTCTCCTTTTTATTTTCTTATTTTATTTTATTTTATTGCTCATTTATTTATCTTTTTTTTTCTCACTCTCCCAATTTGATTTTGGCATTTCTTTCTTTTCTTTTTTCCTCATTTTCCTCTTCTTCTTTCTCTATTTTACCCCTAATTTGTCCTTCATTGGTGGTCACCTTATTTGTGATTATTAACATCTTGAATACATTTCTACTCAGTGCCTTGTGTGCTGTACCTGGTCGTGTTGTAGCTTGTGCCTTTCAATCAACGTAGGAGAGAGAACTACATAACCAGACACCCGGAGAAGAAAGACCATGGGCAGAAAAAGAAACAGCCCACATAAGACAGAAAGGCAGGTTTCACCAGAAAAGGAAGTAAACAAAATAGAACCAGAAATAAGCCTACCAGAGAAAGAGTTCAGAGAAATGATCATAATGTAGTTGAAAAGAATGGAAGACAAATTTGACAATATGAGTAAGAGCCAAGAGGAAATGAAGAAGACGCAAGAGGAGATGAAGAAGCAGCAAGAAGAAATGCAGAAGAACCTAGAGGAGGTGCAGAATAATCAAGAAGAAATGAAAAATGATATCACTGCTATAAAGAACTCAATAGAAAGCATCAAAAGTAGACTAGAAGAAGCAGAGGACCGCATCAGTGAGCTAGAAGACACGGTAGGAAAAAATACCCAAGTACAGCAGCTTCTAGAAAAAAAATGTTCAAAAGCAAGAGGAGAGTCTAAGGGAACTTTGGGATAACATGAAACAAAATAAAATCCGCATAATTGGGGTTCCACAAAGAGTGGAAACTGAACAAGGATTAGAGAACGTGTTTGAAGAAATAATGACAGAAAATTTCCCCAATATAGAAAAGAAAAAACCCACACAAATCCAAGAAGCTCACAGAGTCCCAAGCAAAATGAACCCCAACAAACCGACACCGAGGCACATTATAATTAAATTGGCAAACACCGACGACAAAGTAAGAATCTTAAAAGCAGCCAGAGAGAAACAGAAAGTTACCTACAAAGGAACCCCCATAAGACTAGCTACTGACTTCTCAACAGAAACTCGTCAGGCCAGAAGGGAATGGAATGAAATATATAAAGTCATGCAAAGGAAGGGTCTGAATCCAAGAATACTGTACCCTGCAAGACTCTCAATCAAAATTGAAGGTGAAATCAAAAGCTTCACAGACAAAAAAGGACTAAGGGGATATATTACCACCAAACCAGCAATGCAAGAAATGTTAAAAGGTCTGCTGTAATAAAAAGAAAGAGGAAGCGAAGAAGGAACTTGGGGGTAAGGACTAAAAATGGCAACAGATAAGTACTTATCAATAATAACTTTAAATGTAAACAGATTAAATGCTCCAATCAAAAGACATAGGGTAACCGATTGGATAAGAAAACATGATCCATATATCTGTTGTCTGCAAGAAACCCACCTTAGGAAAAGAGATGCACACAGATTGAGGGTGAAGAGATGGAACATGGTATTTCAGGCAAATGGAAATGAAAAAAAAGCTGGGGTTGCAATACTTATATCTGACAAATTAGATCTCAAAGTGAAGGACATAACAAGAGATAAAGAAGGCCACTTCATAATACTAAAGGGAACAATCCAACAAGAAGAAATAACTCTGGTAAACATATATGCACCCAATATAGGAGCCCCTAAATACATAAAAAAAACTCTTGGAGGATATTAAGAGAGAGATTGACAGCAATACAATCATAGTAGGAGACTTTAATATTCCACTGTCACCACTGGACAAATCCTCTAAACAAAAAATCAGAAAAGAAACATCAATCCTAAATGACTCACTAGAACAGATGGAATTAATTGACATCTTCAGAACATTTCACCCCAAAGCCACAGAATATACATTCTTCTCCAGTGCACATAGGTCATTTTCAAAGATAGATCATATGTTGGGTCATAAGAAAAGTCTCTTCATATTCACGAAGATAGAAATCATATCAAGCATTTTCTCAGACCACAGTGGCATAAAACTGGAAATCAACTATAATAAAAACAATAGAAAGAAATCAAACACATGGAGACTAAACAGCATGCTATTAAACAACGACTGGGTAACCAGAGAGATCAAGGATGAAATAAAAAACATCATGGCAACAAATGACAATGACAACACAACAATACAAAATTTATGGGACACAGTGAAAGCAGTCTTGAGAGGGAAGTTCATAGCCCTACAAGCCTACTGCAAAAAACAGGAAAGAATGGTAATAAATTACCTAAACCTACAACTCAAAGAGCTAGAATGAGAGCAACAAGAAAAGCCCAGTGTACTCAGCAGGAAGGAAATAGTGAAGATCAGAGAGGAGATAAACAACCTGGAGACCAAAGAAACAATTCAAAAGATCAACAAAACAAAGAGCTGGTTCTTTGAAAGGATAAACAAGATTGATGGACCCCTAGCCAGGCTCACCAAGAAGCAAAGAGAGAAGACCCAAATAAACAAAATTAGAAATGAAAGAGGAGAAATAACAACAGACCCTGTGGAAATACAAAGGATTGTTAAAAAATACTATGAACAACTCTATTCCAACAAATTGGACAACCTGCAAGAAATGGACATTTTCCTAGAAAAATATAACCTTCCAAAACTCAATGAGGAGGAAGCCAAACATCTCAATAGTCCAATAACTATGGAAGAAATTGAAGCAGTAATCAAAAAGCTTCCAGCAAATAAAAGCCCGGGTCCAGATGGCTACACAGGAGAGTTTTACCAAACATTCAAGGAAGAATTAAAACCTATCCTCCTCAGACTATTCAAAAACATTCAAGAAGAAGGAATACTACCAAATACCTTCTATGAAGCCAGCATCACCCTAATACCAAAACCAGATAAAGACAACACAATGAAAGAGAATTATAGGCCAATATCTCTCATGAACATAGATGCCAAAATCCTCAACAAAATTCTAGCAAACCGGATCCAGCAGTACATCAGAAAGATCATACACCATGACCAAGCAGGATTCATCCCAGGAATGCAGGGATGGTACAATATCCGCAAATCAATAAATGTGATACATCACATAAACAAATTGAGAGATAAAAATCACATAGTCATATCAATTGATGCAGAAAAAGCATTTGACAAAATCCAACACCCTTTCTTGATAAAAACTCTCAGCAAAGTGGGATTAGAAGGATCATACCTCAACATCATAAAAGCCATATATGATAAACCCACAGCTAACATCATACTCAATGGGCAAAAACTAAAACCATTTCCCCTAAGAACAGGAACAAGACAGGGATGCCCACTCTCACCTCTCCTGTTCGACATAGTACTAGAAATATTAGCCATTGCAATTAGACAAGAAGAAGAAATAAAAGGCATCCAAACTGGAAAAGAAGTAAAGCTGTCCTTATTTGCAGATGACATGATATTGTACATAAAAAACCCAAAGGACTCCATTCCAAAACTAATTGACTTAATTAATGAATTCGGCAATGTAGCAGGATACAAAATTAATGCTAAGAAGTCTGTGGCATTTCTATACACTAACAGTGAAATTATAGAAAGAGAAACTAAAAAAGCAATCCCATTTACCATCGCACCAAAAAAATTAAGATACCTAGGAATAAACCTAACTAAAGAGGTAAAAGACCTTTATGCAGAAAACTACAGGACACGGAAAAAAGAGATAAAGGAAGATGTTAACAGATGGAAGAACATACCATGCTCATGGATTGGGAGAATCAACATCATTAAAATGTCCATACTACCCAAAGCAATCTACAGATTCAACACACTACCCATTAAAATACCAACGACATATTTCACAGACCTACAAAGAATTCTTCATAGATTCATCTGGAACAAAAAAAGACCATGGATAGCTACAGAAATTCTGAGAAAAAAGAATAAAGTAGGTGGGATCTCAATACCAGACTTCAAGCTATACTACAAAGCAACTGTTCTCAAAACAGCCTGGCACTGGCACAACAACAGACATATAGATCAATGGAATAGAATAGAGAACCCAGATATCCACCCAAACCTCTATGCTCAATTAATATTTGACAAAGGAGGCATGGACATTCAATGGAGCCAAGATAGCTAGCCTCTTCAATAAATGGTGTTGGGAAAATTGGACAGATACATGCAAAAAATTGAAACTGGACCACCAACTTACACCAAATACAAAAATAAACTCAAAATGGATACAGGACTTAAATATTAGAAGGGAAACCGTAAAAATACTAGAGGAATCCACAGGCAGCACAATCTCAGATATATGCCGAAAGAACTTCTTCACTGATACTGCTCCAAAGGCAATGGAAGCTAAAGAAAAAATAAACAAATGGGACTACATCAAAATAAAAAGCTTTTGCACAGCAAAAGAAACCATCAACAAAACAACAAGAAAGATCAATGCATGGGAGAACATATTTGCAAATGTTATCACTGATAAAGACTTAATCTCCAAAATCTACAGCCAACTTATACAACTTAATAAAAGGAAGATGAAGGATCCAATAAAAAAAATGGGCAACGGACCTAAATAGAACCTTTTCAAAAGACGACAGAAGGAAGGCCAAGAGACACATGAAAACATGTTCAAAGTCATTAATCATCTGAGAGATGCAAATCAAAACGACAATGCGATACCATCTTACACCTGTCAGAATGGCAATCATCAACAAATCAACAAACGACAAGTGTTGGCGAGGATGCGGAGAAAAAGGAACCCTTGTGCACTGTTGGTGGGAATGCAGACTGGTGCAGCCACTGTGGAGAACAGTATGGAGTTTCCTCAAAAAACTAAAAATGGATCTCCCATTTGACCCAGCAATCCCACTCTTAGGAATTTATCCTAAGAAATTACAAACACCAATGAGAAAGGATTTATGCACCCCTATGTTCATAGCAGCACAATTTACAATAGCTACAATTTGGAAATAGCCTAGGTGCCAGTCAGCAGATGAGTGGATCAGAAAACTGTGGTACATCTACACAATGGAATTCTATGCTGCCATTAAAAAGAAGGAATTCTTACCATTTGCAGCAACCTGGTTAGAACTGGAGAGCCTTATGCTTAATGAAATAAGCCAGTCAATGAAGGAGAAGCATCACATGATCGCACTCATTGGGGGATAATAAAGAACATTCTAAACTGATGAACAAAATGATAGATACAGAGACAGTAAAGCTTCAAACAGACTGTAAAATTACAGCAGGAAGATTAAAGTTAGATGAGGTAGATAAGAGATCAATCAAAGTACTTGTATGCATGCATATAAGCATAACCAATGAACATAGACACTGGGGGTTGGGGTATGCTTGGGAGGGGGGGGCAATGGGGAGATATGTATAAAAAATTAATAAAAATTAAAAAAAAATTAAAAAAAAGAAATATTCAAAGTGATGAATAGCAAGAACCTACAACCAAGATTACTCTACCCTCCAAAGCTATCATTTAGAATTGAAGGTCAGATAAAGAGCTTCACAGACAAGAAAAAGCTAAAGGAGTTCATCACTACCAAACCAGGGTTATAGGAAATACTAAAGGGTATTCTTTAAGAAGTGGAAGAAGAAGAAGAAAAAGGTAAAGATAAAAATTATGAACAACAAAGTGGCAACAAATACATATCTATCAACAAGTGAATCTAAAAATCAAGTGAATAAAAAAATCTGATGAACAGAATATAATAGAATCTGTTCATTATATAATATGAATATAATAGAATAGAAAGGGAATGGACTAATATAATAGAAAGGAAGTGGACTGACAATTCACAGAAGGTAAAGGGGGTGTGAGGGGTGAGGGAAGAGATTGGACAAGAACTTTACACCTATGGATGAGGACAGTGGTGGGGGGTAAGAGCATGGGGTTGGGGTGGGGTTATTGGGTGGAGAGGAGCTATGGGGGGAAAAAAGGAACATCTGTAATAATCTGAACAATAAAGATTTATTTAAAAAAGTAAAAAAATCCATCAACTATTCTTTTTTTTCTCTCTCTTTTTTTTAATGGTCTCTCAACACCAGAGAAAGAATTATTTAGGAGAAACCATTACCCGGTGGCTGGGTTGGTTTAGCACAGTGGTCGGCAAACTCATTAGTCAACAGAGCCAAATATCAATAATACAATGAATGTAATTTCCTTGGAGAGCCACATTTTTTAAACTTCAACTTCTTCTAATGCCACTTCTTCAAAATAAACTCACCCAGGCCGTGGTATTTTGTGGAAGAGCCACACTCAATGGGCCAAGGATCCGCACATGGCTCGAGAGCCGCAGTTTACCGACCACAGGTTTAGCGTATTCCTTAGAAACGTAAGGGCCAGACTTTGGGCAACACAGGGCACTGGGAGACTGTGTGTGAATGGTGGGCAGTGAGCTTATTCTTGTGGGGGAAATGGTAGCTGGACTAACGCTGACCTGCACTCCTAGCAGCCAGGCCACAACAGCAGCAGGAAGCAGGTCGGTTCCCCCCAAGTCCACCAGCTTAAACATGAGTTTAGAAATAAGCAGGAGCCAGGAAAGGGACAGTATATCAATTCATAAAGAGAAAAGCTAAAGGACTCCCAATGTCTTTGTCTATATTCATTTTTCAAATTGTGAATTGCGGTTCTAGCCACACATCCAGCCACGGAATGCTATGTCAGCTGAAACTGGCCTCCCGCAGGTGAGCCAGCCAGCCTGATTTTCCCTCTGAATTTACAGCTCTTTGTTTTTTTGTGACTGAAGACCACTACTGCTTCAACCCAAAGCCATTTCTTGCCCACACATATGAACACAATGATGTTTCTCTGGGAAGTTGGCTGTAAGACTGGCATGTGTTGAATACTTAGCTGTCCCGGAATTCTAAAGCTCTGGAAATAGGATTGACAATATACAGGCTATAGGCGAAGTCCAGGCAAAGAGCAGTGTAAATCTCCCATGTGTTTATTCTCAAGGATGAGTACTCTAAGGTATTTAGGGGACAAAACTCAGTCTATGTGCGACTTTCGCATCTCCAGGCCTTACCTACACAGCTGTAGGCACCCTATAGATGCGATCAATTCAACGCAGAAACTGGTGATTGTTTAGAGAGTGGGCTTACCTCAGCTGTAAGTCATAAACTTAGGCCTGTGATCTTTATATTTTTCTCACTTCATGGTGGCTAGTTGGCAATATTCAGTCTAGCTGTTACAAAAGCAAAAATGATGGCTCCTTTACTACCATTACTTACTTTTTGGCAACTTTCGATGAACTCATCTATAGTAACAACTCCATCTTTATTTTTGTCCATTTTCTGTTCAGGAAGAAAAGAACAAAAACCTTTATTCCGACTTTCCCCGTGATACCCTCACACCTTAACCAAATGAGCTGAAGCTGATAAACAACAGCAACAAAAACAAGCCCTCACTGGTTTGGCTCAGTGGATAGAAAGTTGGCCTATGAACTGAAGGGTCCCAGGTTCAATTCTGGTCAAGGGCACATACCTGGGTTGTGGGCTTGATCCCCAGTAGGAGGCATGTAGGAGGCAGCTGATCAATGATTCTCTCTCATCATTGATGTTTCTCTCTCTCCTCCTTCCTTCCTCTCTGAAATCAATAAAAATATATTTTAAAAAACAAACAAAACCCACTGTTTGTTTATTGGGAGGAACTGCCTCACAACAAATGAGTAATTTCCTAGCCATAGGAATCAACTGGCTGACTTTTTGGCTCTTCTTTGGCAACAGAATGTGGTGAAGATCCAGCCACTGATCTAGGTGAAACCCTGTCTTCCAGTCCTGCCAGACCTCCGGCGATTTGCTGAAATTTTCAAAGTCTTAGTCTTCTCACCTGTGAAATGGGGCTAAAAAGGATTTATCACCTCATAGGGTTCTCGTGAGAACTGAACTAAAAAACAACAACCTGGGAAACATGGCAATTGCTTAGCATTCTATCTCGGATATTGTGAATGTTCTGTAGCTAGCAGTATTATAATTATTTAAAACCAAACTTATTAAATGGTTAGGGTGGTAACTATCCTATCATTTTATCCCTTTCAGGAAGCTCTCTTTTACTTTACATTCTTTTGAATCATCATGACACTTTGAAAATAGAAAATGTTTTCTTTTTTTTTTCTTTTTCCTTTTGATTTTCCACAGAGAGGAAGGGAGAGGGAGAGAGAGTTAGAAACATCGACGAGAGAGACATCCATCAGCTGCCTCCTGCACGCCCCCCACCGGGGATGTACCCGCAACCCAGGTACATGCCCTGAACCAGAATCGAACCTGGGACTCTTCAGTCCGCAAGCCGACGCTCTATCCACTGAGCCAAACCGGTTTCGGCAGAAAATGTTTTCTTAATTTCTGTTTCTCTCTGGCTTCCCTTGCACCCTTACCTGGAAAAATGTCTCCACGTGTTGTCTGGGAGCATCTTCTTTGAGGACCGGATATGTGCATTTCCCCATCATGTCGTATATCGCCTTCATGATATCGAGCATCTCCTGAAAAGCCAAAGGCATGCTCATGAGTCTGCAAGCAAGAGGCCAGGAAACCACCCAGAACCTCTAACAGGGTATTTCTACTCAGGTTCACATCTCCGCTTCTTCCTTGATTCTTCATTAAATGCCTTTCAGTTGTGAGGAAGAGGCAACAGCTCTGTGCTTTTAAAGTGGCAGAATGAGAAGGGAAGGATGATTTCTGACCTTGGTTTCAACTTGAAGTGAATTCCCGACATATCGAACATGATCAGCAAAACTCTGGTTTAGTGTGGGGGTCTCTGTAGACTTCACACAGACTACCTTCATTTTATTGCATTTTTATAGATCTTACCTCTTTATTATCAAGTGTTTATTGAGAATAAAATATAACTCCACATCACAAGAATTATATTAAAAAATCAAAGCTCATTAGGATTCTCATTGTTTTTGTTTTTTCCTTCTACTATCACTTTAACTGAGGAACTCACACGTGTAAATTAATCAAAATATTATGACTCTGGGAGGCATCTTAAAATATCTTCATTATTTTTTAGTCGTTTTATTAAAACTTAGTTTTCAACTTATTTTCAATCTTAGTGGAAATAATATCTAATTATCTAGACATTCAGGCTTATTGTTTAATGTTCGTTTCCTTCATATTGAATTTTTCACATAAAAGGATCTGGATTAGGTTGCTATAACGTTGACTTTTGAGGATATTTCATTCTATTATAAATGATAAAAAGTCTGTAGTTTATAAATCATAGGTGTAACTTTTAAAGATGTTCTGAGTTTACAGAAGTAGTAAGAAGTTTGTAAGAAGTAGTAAGAAGTAGTAAGAATTCATGAGATAGATCAGATATAAGGAGCAAGAACAGCATGTTTGTGTTAAACAAAGACAGGGATAGAAAGGGATCGGAGGACCAAGAGATACCTAATATTCCTGAGGCACCTGAGAACTAAATGCTTACTGGATACCAAATATACCAGAGGCATTAACTATCAGGATATGCTCAGTATACACAAAAGATTAATATTCGTGAGTTCTAGATTCAGCCACCCATTGATGAGAAACACTCTGGTTCCATGAGTCCTCTGCTCAAGAACATGGATAAAAACTATGGCCGTTGACCAGGCTAATTTTGTTAGTGTAAGTGCACTTGTCCATTCATCTCTGGTAGAGCAAGTTCATGTCACTGACCCAGGACACCTTTTATTTTTAGTATAATTATCGTGATGTGGAGTTATATTTTATGCTCAATAAACACATTGATAATAAACATGTAAGATCTATAATAATGCAATAAAACGAAGGTAGTCTGTGTTCAAATCTCACCTCCGGGGGAAAGCCAGGGATCCAGAGAAAAAGACAGGGCATAAGAATATTGAGCCATCCCAGGGTTCAAGTAATGTGATCCTCCCACCTTACTCGCACCTCATCCTAAATGAGTTAACTTACCACACCTTCTCCCTGGTTTCTCATTGTGCTTTAAATCATTTTTAAATCCGAACCATTTGATTTGAATATCTTATTTGGTCTGTGGGCCTGAAGGATTTGGGAGGTCCCACCATTCCACGAGGTCATTTCCCACACCCTAAAGGTCATCCGGGTCATCACACACACCATCTAGGTGACCTGAAATTACACCTGTTTCCATGTGGATCGCATTATATAGGGGGTGGGGAGAGGGATGGATGGAAGAGAGGTCACAGGCCAAATATTCTAACATGATTTGGATACATTGTCTTCCTATCTGATTCCAACCAGATTTATATTTCATTCATAGTATTTATTGAAATGCCATTAGGAAACAAGTGAATAATTCTTACATGTTTTAAATCTACTTTGCAGATTCAACATAAACTATTCCTATCCACTCCGGATTTTCCATTAGAATATTTCTCTCTACCACCACATGAAATATTTTAGATTTCCTGAAAGGGCTATTTTCAAATTAAAGATTGCACATGTGTAATTAACATTTTGAAGTTAAAAATGAAAATATCCCAAAGGATAGCTGACGGGAAGGTATTTCTTACTTCTTTAGTGATGTAGCCATCTTTGTTGATGTCATACAAATTAAATGCCCAGTTGAGTTTTTCTTGTACTGTCCCCCGGAGCAAAATGGAAAGACCCCTGATGAAATCCTAAAACAGAAATAAAAAATACAATTTGACATTTCCAAAAAAGCCAAATACAAACTCATATACAATTTTCCCTTATATGATGGAAGCCAGGGTTACAACCCCACTGGATTGTGAACCATTTATTTAGCAACATTATCTCTGTGTTCCTGATTATTTCCTCTTTGTAAACATATTCCATTCCTTAGAGATAACATTCCCATCATCTAATTGAAAATTGTGACTTAAGTCAATCTTGGAATTGGGAATTGGATCAGAACAGACATCCACAAACAGCAAGATGCATGCTGTAAGTGGTATTGGCTTTTCCCTGCAGAGGCATTCAATTCTTTTACTGGAAACAAAACAAAACAAAACACATACACACACACACACACACACACACAAACACACACACACACACACACACACACACACAACTAATAACATTGTATGTTTCAAAATACAAACACATGCATAACACCTTCCCCAGGAAAAAGATCTGTTAACAAGAGTTGAGGACTGTCCTCAGGATCCGGGCCAATTGTAACCTGTACATAGAAATCAAGGTATGATGTCATGCGGGCAGTGGTTAGAGCATGGAGCCGGAAGCCAGACTGCTGAATTCACTGGCAGCTAGGCCACTGGCTAGCTCTGTGGTCTCAGACAACATCCTGTTGTCTCAATTTTCCCATCTGTGGAATGGAGATGAGAGCATCTACTTCTTCAAGTTGAGGTATATCTAGGGGGTGAGGTACATTTTCAGATCAACTTTGTCAGTTTTGTCATCGGGAAAGTTGGGGTCACTCTGGCCAATGACCTCTGCCCCCAGTTGTGACTGACAGACAAGTGCCTTTGCTAGTTCCCCCAGCTTTACTGGGTGTGCATCTGTCTATCTCCCCTCCTTCAAACCCCTGGAGAGTGTAAAGCTTCAACTTCCTGGCAAAGCTGTCCAAATGACATGCCTATAATATGTGTCCTTCTTTTTGCTCCTTTGCTGTTATTAATAACTAGTTAATTATAATGGCACTGGTTTGACAAGTTCTTGAGATGAGCTGTAAAATACCTCTCCCTTGTTCATGTCATTTTTGTCATTGAGACTATTGGTTTCCTATGGCTGCTCTAACAAACTACCATGCTCAGTGGTATAAAATAATAGGGGTGGCTTCTCATACAGTGCTGGGGGGCAAAATCTAAAATGGGTATCACTGGGCTGAAGTCTAGATGGAGGAGAGCCACCTCCCTCCAGGGAATCTAGAGAGAGATTATGCTCCCTTACCTTCCTAGCTTCCAGAGGCTTCCCGCGTGGATTAGCTGTGACCCCTTCCCCATATTTAAAGCCCATACTCCAACCTCTGCTCCCATTGTCATAGCTTCTCTTTCCTACCCTAACCTTTTTATATATATATATTTTATTGACATTTTTACAGAGAGAAAGGGAAAGGGATAGAGAGTTAGAAACATTGATGAGAGAGAGACATCGATCAGCTGCCTCCTGCACGTCCCACACTGGAGGTGTGCCTGCAACCAAGGTAAATGCCCTTGACCGGAATCGAACCTGGGACCTTTCAGTCCGCAGGCCAACGCTCTATCCACTGATGCTCTATTCGGTTTCGGCTCCTATTCTAATCTTTCTGTCTCCTTCTTACAAGGAAGTGGGCTCATCCAGATCATCCGGAATGAACTGCCCATCTCAAGAACCTTAGACATGCAAACCTTCTTTTCCCACGTAAGGTAACATAGCCGCACCTTCCAGGAATAAGGATGTGGACATCTTTGGTGGGCCATTACTCAGCACATCAAACTCTACTAGAGCTTTCTCTCTTTTTTCCAAAGTGGTTGGTCATATTTCTTAATCATATTTATTTCTAGATATTTTAGTCCTGCTGCTGCTGTTATAAATGAGTTATTTTCTTTTATTATATATGCTAAAGTTTGCTTATACAGTATATGGGAAAGCTACTGATTTCTGTATAATAATTTTGTATGCTGCCAACTTAGTGTTCCTATTGTATCTAATAATATTTCCATTGTTTCTCCTGAGTTTTTCATGTCTGCAATCATATTAGCTACAAATAGAGTTAACTTTACCTCTTCTTTCTAATTTTCATATTTTTAATTACTCTTTTGTAAATGTGTTGAATAATACTTCCTGAACAACATTACATAATTACAATAATAGTAGACATTCTTATTTAGTTACTGATTTTAATGAGGTTACTTCTAATGATTTTTAGAATGAGCATGCTACTGACTTTTATCATATTAAGGAAATATACAATTCTCACTTTATTAAAAAATTTCTCAAGAAAGACCAATGACCTCTTTTGCAAAAATGGAAAAGCTGATCTTAAAATTCATGTGGAATTGCAAAGAGCCCCAAATTGTCAAAACAATATTAAAAAAGCAAAACAATGTAGTGCGGCACTGGCAGAAAGATACATATACGAATCAACGCAATAAACTTAAAAATCCAGAAATAAACGGACACATCTATCGCCAATGATTTCCACAAAGATGCCAAGGCCATGTAATGGGGAAATAATGTATTTTCCACAAACGGTGCTTCAACAATTAGATCACTGTACCTCTTTCACTTCCCAATCTTTATTCAGTGTAAAATGGAGAGTCAGAGAAAAATAGGACTCAAGAAAAGGCCATGAGCCGAGACCAGTTTGGCTCAGTGGATAGAGCGTCAGCCTGCAGACTGAAAGGTCCCAGGTTCGATTCCGGTCAAGGGCATGTACTTTGGTTGTGGGCACATTCCCAGTGGGGGGCGTGCAGGAGGCAGCTGATGGATGTCTCTCTCTCATCGATGTTTCAAACTCTCTATCCCTCTCTCTTCCTCTCTGTAAAAAGTCAATAAAAATATATTTTAAAAAAAGAGTAAGAAAAGAAAAGGCCATGAAGAATTCCAACACTTAGTGTGAAAAGAGGAGAAGCCAGCAAAGAATCTTGAAGAGAAGTGGGAGAAGAGAGCATTCCATGAAGAAGGGATTATTTGTATTGGTACAAGAGTCTGCTGAGGATGAGAAGAGTTCACTGGGTCAGCAACACAGAGGTCACCAGTGGCCAATGGGAGAAGCTTTAGTGGAGTTGCAGGAGGGAAGAGTGATGACACCCTTTGGATTTGTGCAGTAAACTTGCAAACTCTAAGTTTTGTCTTTTAAGAACAGCGGCTCTCAACCTGTGGGTTGAGACCCCTTTGGGGGTCGAACGACCCTTTCATAGGGGTCGCCTAAGACTATTTCCCATGGTCTTAGGAACCAACACACCGCTCCTCGGTGTAGCAAAATGTAGCAATGTAGTTTACTGTTGTTATATTAAGACTGTTACCCATGCTACACCACGATTCAAGACAAAATTTCATTTATTTGTAATTAGAAATAAATATTTCACAATATATAATTACATATTGTTTTTGTGATTAATCCCTATGCTTTAATTATGTTCAATTTGTAACAACGAAAATACATCCTGCCTATCAGATATTTACATTACAGTTCATAACAGTAGCAAAATGACAGTTATGAAGTAGCAAAGGAAATAATTTTATGGTTGGGGGTCACCACCACATGAGGAGCTGTCTTAAAGGGTCGCAGCATTAGGAAGGTTGAGAACCACTGTTTAAGAAGGTATAAAATAGTCATGGCAGAGCGTGTGCAGGTAAGCTCATCAGAGAAAGATGGCTGGACCATTTAAAAAGCCAGCTGAGGTTCATGGTTATTTTTCAACTGATAAATCTTATCAGTTGCTTCAGATCACAAAGTGATAGTGATAAGTCCTTAGGCAGGATAGTGCTGGATGCAAGATCTTTGAAACATGCCTATGGCACTGATCCTCAAAATTCAGCTTGCAACAGAATCACCTGGAGGGCTTGCTAAAACATAGATTGCTGAGCTCAACCCCAGAGTTCCTTTTTTGCAACAATGTATTTTATTTCATTACTAGGGGTCCCTGACCCCAGCCTGCCTCCTGTCACAGACTGGGAGCCCTCAGGGGATGTCCTACTGACGGCTTAGGCCCGCTGCAGTCTGGTCTCCCTCTGTGGGAGGCAACCGGGCTGATCAGGGGAAGGCGCAGCTGCCAAGGTGTTTTTATCAACATGGACTCCATTCTCTTCACCATGAAAAAGTGACAACTTTCTTTAGGCATTTTCAAGTTGTGTCTTCTATAGGATATGATATTTCTTTCTTTCTTTTTTCTTTTTTTATCCTCTCCTGTGGATATGTTTCCATGGATTTTTAGAGAATGTGGAAGAAAGAGGGAGAGACAGAGAGAAACATCAATGTGAGAGGGACACTTTGGTTGGTTGCCTCCTGCATAAGCCCTGACCTGGGCCCTGGCCAGGGAGGAGCCTGCAACCTAGGTACATTCCCTTGATCAGAATTGAACCCGGACCTTGTGGTAAGCAGGTCAAGGCATTATCCACTGAGCCAAACTGGCTAGGGCAGGATATGCCATTTCTTAGCTCCTCCAGCAGCGGACCTTCATTTTTTCCTCCAGGAGTGTGGTAGAAAAGCTCTAGATCACCTTTTTGGATTCTTATTACCCAAGTTACCAAGAACACTGCAAGGATCTTAGCCAATGAGCGGTTAGGAAAGGTGTTCCTCTGCAGCCCCCTGCTCCACTCTGGCCCTGTTTAAGTGTCTGCTGCAGCTGGGGTATGGCCCCTGTCCCCCTTGTCTGCTCAGGCCTTGCTCAAGCCTCCGCCATGACTTGGGCAAGTCCCCCAGCTCTGCTCAGGCCCTACTCAAGCCTCCCTTTGGCTTGGGCAGAGCTCCTGACTCCAATCAAGCCTGTGATGCAACTTGGGCAGGGCCCACCTGGATCTGCTCCAGCCCTTTCCAAGCCTCTGCCACCTTGCCCCCGGCTGCTCAGCCCCAAGGCCCATAGGCCAGGGGTGGCTAAAGGCTTTCTGGGACTCCAGCAGCTCAGGACCTATGTGCGGGCCTACAGGCTCAGAGCGGCCTGGGTCCCGAGGATGTTCCCAGGACCCAGGCCACTGAGCACCTGTGTATGCAAATTAACTCACCATCTTTGCCGGGTTAATTTGCATATTCACTCCTGATTGGCTGGTGGTTGTCGCAGAGGTATGATCAATTTGCATCTTTCTCTTTTATTAGTGTATATCATTGAATTCCTGCTCCTCTCATCCTTAACTATTTGAGAAAACTCTCAGTTGAGTTGAGACATATAAAGCAGGACTTATTTTCAGTTTTCTTTGCAGTTTCAAAGTAAAGCATGAAGAAAAATAGGATACACCCCCCACATACACACACACACACACACACACACACACACACACAAATAAAGTCACATATTGTTACCTGCATTATTACTTAGCCATTCTCTTGTAACTAACTTTTAAAAGTTTTATTGAGGAAAAAAGTCTCTTAGAATAACAACAAAAATAATATATTTTGTCTGGCTTAAAATGATCAAATATTTATTTTTAAAAACCAAAAGCTATTTTCTAGTTCATTTTTTTCACGTTTATCTTGATCATTGACCAGTATTAAAGTCAGATTTAACAATGCAGTCTGCTGGAGAGAAAATTACACTTATCTAACAATCTGATTCCATTGGTATCACAGAAGTACAAAAGTCTGTGTAAACAATATATTCCTGCTGCAGCATCTGTACATTTATTTTCTGTGTACAGCTTTATAATACACAGGACTTTGAGAACGACTTGGTAGGAGGACAGAAGCAAACCCAATGTTTGGTTTGTGTACACCTTACCTCAAGTGTACTCCAGGGCTGCTGGCTCTGTCTCAGTGCATCCAAGTGGTGACATGAATAGCATTCACTCATTGTACAGATACAATCTTTGGTTATACATATATTTGATGAAAAAGAAAATAGAGTGATGGTAGAGTACCTGTTTCATTTAAATATATATATATATTTTTTAATTGATTTTAGGGAGGAAGGGAGAGAGATAGAAACATCCATGATGAGAGAGAATCATTGATTGGCTACCTCCTGGATGCTCTGCTCTGGGGATCAAGCCCACAACCTAGGCATGTGCCCTCACCGGGAAACTGTGAACCAAACCATGACCTCCTGGTTCATAGGTCAATACTCAACCACTGAGCCACGCCAAGCAGGCATGCATTCCATTTTTATAGCATGAGCACAGCACAATCAACTATTTATTCTGCAGTCATTGACACCAACAATGTAGAATTTCTGTGATGTGCATACAGTCTACTTGGGTCTCATCTCTTATGAGCACTGCCTGAAGTTCAGTGTCTTTGGCTTTGACATTTATTTCTAAACGCACGAAGTCTCCCCCTCTTCACACAATCTTTTTTTTTTTGTCTTTTCACATGCAATTTATTTATTTTTTTAAAATTTTTATTACTTTTTTATACATATCTCCCCATTGCCCCCCCTCCCTCCCAGGCATACCCCAACCCCCCAGTGTCTATGTTCATTGGTTATGCTTATATGCATGCATACAAGTCCTTTGATTGATCTCTTATCTACCTCAGCTTTCCTAGCAGCTCACAACCAACACCAAAAGGTGAGGCTAGAAGTCCAAGGTGAGCTACTATGAGGACCACAAGGAACCAGCTGCTCAGAACCATGTCCTCAAAGGGAAGGGCGCACTTGGCCAGGGCAACTCTGTGGGTGTCATGCTGTCCAGGATGAAACTGGGGTTGTTTCTGTTCCTCCGACTAAAAGAGGGTCTGCTGAACCCTAGCTGGTTTGGCTCAGTGGATAGAGCCTCAGCCTGTGGACTAAAGGATCCCAGGTTTGATTCTGGTCAAGGACATATGCCTAGGTTGTGGGCTCGATCCCAAATGTGGGGCATGCAGGAAGCAGCTGATCCATGATTCTCTCGCATCATTGATGTTTCTCTCTCTCTCTCCCTCTCCCTTCCTCTCTGAAATCAATAAAATATAAAAAATAAATAAAAATAAAAGAGGGCCCACTGAGTTCCAGGATTCCTGCCCCATGGAGCATCTTGAAGGTGCTGTGCCTGGGGCCTCGCAGGACCAGGCCGGCTGGAGCCACCAAAGCAGCTTCTGGAAGACCTCCTGAGAAAGCACATCACGTCTTTCCTTAAAGGGGACACCCCTCTCTTCTGCGGGTGCGGTGTCCTCCCCAGAACAGTTAGCGTCACTTCTCAGGAAGAGTGGGAAACTCTGCAGGATGCCTGGGGCTGAGGTCACACGGCTCCTGTTCCAGGGAGTAACTCAGTCGGTGAGCCACTTCGATGAGTCTGGCTTCTGTGTGAGAGTGAATACTGCAGCACCCCCTTCCAATGCAACACCACTGGCCACCACAAACTCATTCTTTCCATGCAGACAGCCTTTCAAGGCTCGAACACTTGCTCAAGTTGTGTTATTCTGTACGTGCTCCTCTGACAGGGCAAGCCAATGTCACGGTCGCCAGCACCTGCCTGCAGCTGCGTGTGACCCGGGTGTCTGAACGTTTGCTGAAACCTCTGCCATTGTCCGCTCAGTTGTGGGAGGGGCTCCGAGTCCCCAAATGAAGAGGACTTTCGGCCGCAGCAACCACAGAGCCTGGAAGACTCTCCCCGTTTCCCATCCCCTTGGTAACGTGTCCAGCCAGTGAGCTCTTCCTCCCCCAAGCAAGTGGGCATCGGCCAGAAACACGGCTCTCAGGACCGGGTCATAGGCTGGAGTTTTCACCTCGGGCCGATGACACTAAGTAATAGATTAGAAACACACCAAATAGAAGCACCGCAAAGTTAATAGCTGTGAGACCCGGCTTGCGTCTCTACCCATTAACCAGGAGGTAACAGTTAGATTCCCCGTCAGGGCACATGCCCAGGTTGAGGGCTTGATCTCCAGGTGGGAGCATGCAGGAGGTGGCTGATCAATGATTCTCATCTTGATGTTTCTGTCTATCTCTCACTCTTCTTTCCTCTCTAAAATCAATAAAAATATATATTTTTAAAATGATAACAGCTGTGAATTTCAATGGGAAGAAACAGCTCTTTTTAAAAAAATATATATATTTTATTGATTTTTTACAGAGAAGAAGGGAGAGAGATAGAAAGTCAGAAACATCGATGAGAGAAAGACATCGATCAGCTGCTTCCTGTACGCCCCACTGTGGAGATGTGTCCGCAAGCAAGGTACCTGCCCCCAACCAGAATCGAACCTGGGACCCTTCAGTCCGCAAGCCGGCGCTCTATCCACTGAGCCAAACCGGTCTCGGCAGAAACAGCTCTTCTTTAACAGATGAACATTCAGCCTTCCAAACCCAAATCTGAGAGCAGCATTTCTCCTGCCCAGGAGCTGCCAGCGACCAAATGTCATATCCACCCATAACTCACCACCACGAGGAAACTCTAGAATCCTGGGTAAGCCGTAGACAGTGTCCAGGTCTTAGCCAAGCACCCGTCCTCTGAGCCCTGGCTGAGCATCCTCAGCTTCCCTGTCCCCGCTCCCAACCTCAGTGGGGCAGAGAAACCCTATTGGTCCGAGGAGAGGCCGGTCCTGCCCCATGGGCTCCCAGGTTCTGGAACATGGGCTCAGGGGGGTGTGGCCACAAAAAGAGAACCGCACACAGGGCTCTTTTGGCAACTCCCAACAAGAGGTCCAAACACAAACCCGAGGCCACATCATCCTCAGCAACTCAGTCCTTTGTGCCATCCTGAAATGTCTTCTAGGCCTTTCTACCTGCTGAAGTCCTGAGAACTGTTGCTCAACACAACCCCTAGGAAGTCGCTGCAGAGGTGGAGGGTAAGGCCTGGAACAAGAACCCCAGAAAGAAGCGGGGAGCACATGGAAGAGAAGTCACATGGACGCGGAAGGGCCCTGAGGATGTGAGCACGCAAGGCTGCTTCCCTCTGCTTAGGCCAGGGGCTGCCAAGCAGTCAGTTTCCAGCTGTCCCCCTCACCGCTCCTCCACACTGCAAGGCAGAAGCTGCATCGGCCTAAGAGGCCGTTTCTTCAATAATCCAGACTTTCTGATGATTAGGTCTGGGGTTGAGCCCAAGAGTTTACTTTTTTTCTTTTACCTAGCAGGGTTTTATGTTTTTAATTTTCCTATGAATGGATTTTTATCAAATATACAGTACAGTTATTAACCATAGTTGTCATGCTGTGCATTACATGCCCATACTTATTTCATTTATAACTGGAAGTTTGGCAAAAGGTATAGAGAATTGACATTTCTAACACATCGCCGGTCCTGGGATCCCACTTTGAGAACCACTGGCCTACAAGATTCAGCATCAGTGCTGACCCTGTCACCAACCACATCAAACCCCAGCAACGAGGAAAGATTTAAAGACAGGACTATATATATATATATATGTCATGGTAGCCAGCAACCAAGATTTAAAGACAGGACTATATATATATGTCATGGTCGCCAGCAACCAAGATTTTAAGACAGGACTATATATATATGTCATGGTCAACAGCAACTAAGATTTTAAGACAGGACTATATATATATGTCATGGTCGACTAATATATAAAAACCCAGGGTCTGTAATGACTGAAGACTCAATGGAACACCAGAAGTCAGTCCTGTAGTCACTGGTGGGTTGCCACGGGGGGCTGAGTATCAAGAGGGCTATGGATCAGGCCCAGAGAGAGAGGCAGGGTCTGATCCACAGCCTCCATGGCAGCTGTTGATCAGCCCTTGCCTCTCACTTTCTTTCTGGGCTTTGCCAGCAGCCTTGCCTCTTTTTCTCTCCAGGCCTCCGGCAGGGCCTGTTGATAAGGCCCACCTCTCTGATCAGGCCCAGAGATAGGCTGGAGATGCTGACTGGCATAGGAACTGACCAATCAGGACCAAATCTGGATGAAATGTGAGGGGCCAATGGCTGTCTAGGAGGCAGAGATTTTGACACTGACTGGCATAGAAACTGACCAATCAGAACCAAATTGGCCAGCAGAGGAGGGCAATTGGCACAATCAGGCCTGCAGGGGAGGGCAGTTGGGGGAAAGATCAGGCTGGCTTTTGACTGAGTGGCACTCCTCCTATGGGAGAGTGCACAGACCACCAAGGGGTAGATCCTGCATTGAGCGTCTGCATTGGTGGTCAGTGCATGTTATTGGTTGTTCCACTGTTTGGTCAATTTTTATATTAGGGTTTTATTATGTAGAATACTATCACAGTGGCTTTTAAACATTGGGGCATTTTAGACCCACACTAAGCATTACATTTAAATGGCAACCTTGTACGAGTACACACACAGGGGTACATGCATACAAAATTATATACCAGAAACTATAGTGATGACTCTATTTCCATTTTTCTATTAATTTTTAAATATTCTTGTCATTCATCTCTACATTTATTATACCACCTACTAATGATTGCAATCCGGAGTTTGAAAAATGTCTTTGTCATAAACTATATTGCAATTTATTTAACTACACTCCCTATTGCTGGATATGAAGATGAATTTAAAATTTAATTCATTATAAATGATCTGTGAAAAACATTTTTCTCCATTTCCCATTATTTTGACTTACTCCTTCAGGAAAGAAGTGGAATTCTTGGGTTAAAGATCCCTGGGAACTTTGAAATTTAACAGTAATAATGATTACAGTTCAGCAATGTATGTGGGGCCCTTTGCTAAGCAATTTCCATGAATAATTTCATGTCAGCCTCAGGCAACCATAGGGAAAGGCATTGGTGTTTTTATATTATAGATGGAGGCTCAGGGGAAATATTGGGGTGTGGCCTGTGAGCAGGCGAACCAGAAACTGAACCCAGACCTCTGACTCCAAGCACATGCTCTGATTTTTGTGGATGGCATGGATTCCCGAGTAGTAAATGTAATGGTTGGCGATAACACTCAGTAAGTACATTACAGAAGTTTACCATAGACATCACTTGGCCAATATTATAGCTCAATTTCTCCCTTGCTAGCGGGGAGTTTGTTGTGTTGATTAAGAATGGGGCTGTGAGCAGGGTGATGGTTTCCAGAGGGAAGGGGTGGGAGAAAAGGGATCCCCTAAAAGGGTATAGGAGAAGATTTGACTTTGGGTAGAGGGCCCACAGGGCAATATACAGATCTTATAACATAGAAACCCGCACATTAAACCTCTTTGTTCATGTTGAGCAATGTCAACTCAATCAATTTAATAAATCATAACATAAAAATAATAAAAAATTTTAAAAGAATGGGGTTGTGAATCATATTTGGCCTAGGGGTCAAATATCTTTTTGTAAATAAAGTTTTATTGCCGAGACCGGTTTGGCTCAGTGGATAGAGTGTCGGCTTGCAGACTGAAAGGTCCCAAGTTCGATTCCGGTTGGGGGCATGTACCTTGCTTGCGGGCACATCTCCACTGTGGGGCGTGCAGGAGGCAGCTGATTGATGTCTCTCTCTCATCGATGTTTCTGACTTTCTATCTCTTTCCCTTCCTCTCTGTAAAAAATCAATAAAATATATTTTAAAAAAAGTTTTATTGGGTCACAGCTATGCCCATTTACTTAGAATTTGTCTGTGGTTGCTTTTGTGCTACAACAACAGAACTGATTAGATAAAATAGAGAATGTTTGTCTTGCAAAGTTAAAAAAGTATTTACTATTTGGTATTCTATAAAAATTTGCTGAGCCCTGGTTAAAAACACAGGATTGTAGGGACTCAGGCAGAGCTGGGTTCAATCCTGGTTCTGTCATTTATTAACTGAGTGGCTTTGGACAAGTCACTTAACCTCCCAAGCTTGGATTCCTCACCAGTAAGATGTGGCTAGTAATACAGGCCCTTCTCTTTCTATCTGCAATTTGCCGCCTCCCTCTGTAATTCTTTTACAAACTAAGGAAACCACAAAACCCCGCATTTTATTGTGAAGATAGTGGGAGGTGGTACATGTTGGCACTAAACTTATTTGGTGTCAAAACCTGAACAAACATGAAACTACTTCTTTAAAATGTATTTACTGATTTCAGAGAGGAATGGAGAGGGAGAGAGAGAGGGAAACATCAATGATGAGAGAGAATTATTGATTGGCTGCCACCTGCATGCCCCCTACTGGATAACAAGCCTGCAACCCTGGCATGTGCCCTGACCAAGGAATCGAACCATGATCTCCTGGTTCATAGGTGGATATTCAACCACTGGGCTACGCCAGCCAGGCTAAAGGCTAAACTATATCTCTCTATTATCTATCTTGTTCTATCTATCTATCTATCTATCTATCTATCTATCTATCATCTATTTCTTATTCCATCCATCCATCCATCCATCCATCCATCCATCCATCCATCCATGCATCCATCCATCCATCATCTCTCTGTAACCTATACTCATTGCCAATCAGAGAACATTAACAGTTATACCAATACTTGTAAATCTTTTTGGCTTGGCACAATGAAGCTTATCTGTCACTCATAAACAGTGAAACACGAGATGGGAGGGCCGCTATTCCATGCAGTCAGAGACCCAGACTCCGCCTACTTTGTGGTGCGCCTCACTGACATCTGGGACCTCGCACTCGCCACAGATGGAAAGAGGCAGGGAGATGCGGTCACTTACACCCCCAGCCCCTGGGGTCAAACAGAATCATAGCCTCGCTAACTGCAGGGCAGGCTGGGATGACGGCCTACGTGACCTCAAAGGGGAGCACATGGACACTGGTGACCAGCAGCGGTCTCTGCCACCTTTATCATCTGCCATGTTTTTGCTGCACAAAGCTCACACGTCGGCAGCATGCTGCAGACCCTGCTGGAGACATTACACACAGAGAGCATGTCCGCGGCTTTACTTTCTGAATCTGCAAGACTGAAGGTCAAAACGCAGCTGGCCCAGGGGGGTCTCAGGCCAAGCTGGAGGTCCAGGTCCACCTCCCAGGCGGGATGCACAGGTACGAAGAAGTGCATTCTGGGGCCAGACTGCCTGAGTTTGAATCTTGGGGTTCTCTTATATCAGTGGTTCTCAACCTTCCTAAGGCTGCGACCGATGCATACAGTTCCTCATGGGGTGGTGACCCCCAACCATGACATTTTGCTACTGCTATGCATCGTGATGTAAATATCTGCATTTTCCGATGGTCTTAGGCGACCCCTGTGAAAGGGTCGTTCGACCCCCAGGTTGAGAAACGCTGTCTTATGTACTAGCTGTGTGACATTGGGCAGGTTGCTCAACCTCTCTGATTCATTTCGTAATAAGGAGATGTTACTGGTACCTATGAAGATTACTAAGGTAGTATTTGCAATCCCCTTTGCCCAAGGCCTGCCTCATCATGACTGCTGAAGAAGGATCAGTTAGTGTTATTGTGTGCAGCTGTTATTATTGTTAGTTACTTTTAAACACGCAGTCCAGTGTCTGGCACACAGTAAGTGCTTGTTGCATAATTAGATGCAGAACTACAGACAGAGAAATCCCCTGACTTTTGCTTGGATACATTCAACGACATGAGATTGCTGTTTCATAAGCTCACCCGTATCATTACTCACTGGCTTTGTTAGAAAAACCTCCCATGTAGTAAGTGCTGTGTTTCATGTCTAAAAATACCGAGCACATATTTGGTGCCAAGTCCTTGGCGGACATGCTTATTCTTCGTTCATTCTCATGTGCCCCTGTGAAGGAGATCTGCCTGCTGACGGTTTACAGACTGAACGCTGAGGCCCCCCAGGGTTCACACACTCAGCCCAGGGTCTCACGGCCACTTGGGAGCAGAGTGGGGTTGTGATCCGGTCATATCTGGATCTAGGGCCCTCCTGTCTCATTCCCTCTGCCCGCAGGCGTTAAGCAAACGGAGCAAAAAGTCCAGCTCTCTTTACTGTGGAGTCACGATGTTATTGCCACTAAAATATGTTCCTTGCCTAATCGCATCTGTTTTCTAGAGACCTTCCAGGTAGCTAATTAATTTAGGAGAAGAACTGTAAGAGCCTAGTGCTAAATTTGATTTTAATATAGCATTTATTAACCCAGTCACTCGTTTGCCTTCAAAAGAAAGACATTTGCCAGCATGCTTACGGTATATAGCCATTACAACTCATTTTCCAAGTTACAATCAACATTCATCATAATTACTGGCATTTTCCATAAATATTACAGCAGCAGCGCGATGCGTGGGCCCGTATCATTAACACCAGACGAAATTTACATGTGAAATTAGATACGATGTGCTGTCGGGAATTGATGGTTCACTTCTGACACAGGAGTAATTTCAAGTAAATGAAGCTACCCCTAGTTTGTGCCTTACTCACTTTCTGCAAACTTGCTTTGAACGATGTCCTTAGGGCAGTGGTCGGCAAACTCATCAGTCAACAGAGCCACATGTCAGCAGTGCAACGATGGAAATTTCTTTTGAGAGACAAATTTTTTAAACTTAAACTTCTTCTAACGCCACTTCTTCAAAGTAGACTCGCTCAGGCCGTGGTATTTTGTGGAAGAGCCACACTCAAGGGGCCAAAGAGCCTCAGGTAGCTCTCGAGCCGCAGTTTGCCGACCACGGCATTAGGTGGACTGGAAACATTGAGTTCTATAGGAGAGCGACCCCAGGCTGTGCTGGAACTCATCTTGTAGGTTAGGTGCAGTAAACACTAACACAAATGTTATCAGGGGGTGACTGTAAGCTCCATCAGTGGGGCTCTGGTACCTATGACACTCACATGTCCCTCTGTCCCCCTGGCACCTGCTGCTGCCACATTCGAGATAAAGCCTATGATCTTGGCCTTGATGCCTGCAGTCTTCTGAGTCCACACCTCCCACAAAGCCACTGCCAGCTTCTACTCTTCTCTTCTCCACGTGCGATTGGTTGGGGTGTGTGAGGGACATCCTGGCCCAGATTCTCCATCTCAGCAGCATTCAATCTTCACGAGACCGAGTGCCTGAGAGGGGGCACTTGGCTCTCCCGGTGCCTCTGTCCCTGTGGCCACTGACGGAGTGACACCTCAGAAGGCTGTGCCTTTCTCCTTTCACCCTGAGCTCACAAAGCCCCCGCTTCCAGGCAGCCGGCCGGGAATGAATGAACTTCACCTCCCAAACATGAACCTCACCTCCCGAATATAATTCTACTAAGTGTCATGTCTCTTCATCTTGTCTCCTTTTTATCTCCAGTGACCCCCGATTGTAGTTCAGGCTTGTCTGGACTCCGAATAAATAGCTGCTAGAGCAGTCCCGCCCCTCGACCCCCCCTGCCCCGTATCCACAACTTTTGCTTTCTTTGGTTCAGTTACCCACAATCCACCACAGTCCAAAATTACTCAATGCAAATTTCCAGAAATAAACTATTTTTTAATTTAATAAAAAATAATTAAATAAATTTCACAAAATTAAAAGAAATCATTTAATGGACATAATTTGCAAAGGTATTTCCTTAGAAAATTGTCAGGCTGGTGAATATAGCATTCTGTTATATTTCATTTCTTTCTTGTCTCCCCCACTTTCTGAGCCTCAGAAGGCCAGGTTTTGACTATCACTCCCCAGAGTTACAGACCCACAGTAGATGTCCCAAAGGTTAGTGACATTGTTTGGCTTCTGGGATTGTTGTCATGTAATGTGGGAAATGTTCTTTTCTTGAGCAAACAGATATACAATATTAGACAGCAAACTAAATGTGGGTTGTAATTTGCACTTCTTTTAAAAGGTAAGTGTAGTTTTTGACAATTCAATGATGGAAAAAATAAATTCTTTGTGTTTTTTTTTTGTTTTTTGTTTTGGGGTGTGTGTGTGTGTGTGTGTGCTTAAAAATTATCAAGAACTACTAGGATGGAAGTTTATAGAAATAAATGCCCACATGAAAAAGGAAGAGACATCTCAAATAAACAATGTAACTGTACACTTCAAGGAGGTAGCCAAAGAATAAACTAAGCTTAGAATTAGCAGAAGAAAGAAAATAAAGATCAGAGCAGATATAAATAAAATAGTAGAAAAAAAAACAATGAAACTGATTTTTACTTTATATTTTGAAAAGATAAATAAAATTTACAAACACTTAGTTAGACTAAGAGGAAAAAAAAAGATTAAAGACTTGCCCAGCCAGTGTGGCTCAGAGGTTGAGCATCAACCCATGAACCAAGAGATCACCAGTTTAATTCTAGGTCAGGGCATATGCCGGAATTATGGGCTCCATCCTCAGTAGGGGGCGTGCAGGAGGCAGCCGATGGAAGTTTCTCTCTCATTTATGTTTCTATCTCTTTATCTCTCTCCCCTTATCTCTCTCTGAGATCAATAAAGACATATTAAAAAAGAAGATAGAATACTCAAATAAACAAATAAATCAGAAATTAAAGAGGAGACATTACAACTGATGCTGCAGAAATAAAAAAGAATTATAGGAGACTACTAAAAACAACTCTAGGCCAACAGATTGGAGAACTTAGAAAAATTAGGTAAATTTCTAGAGACATACAATGTACCAAGATTAAATTATGTAAGAGAAAAGGGAGTCTGCACAGACCTATAGCTGGGAGGCTGAATCAATAACCCAAAACCTCCCAACAAAGAAAAGCCAAGGACCAGATGGCTGCACTGGCGATTTCTGCCAAACATTTAAAGAATCAACCTCTTCCAAAAAATTGGTGAATAAGAAATACTTCCAAATTCATTTATGAGGCCAGCATTACCCTGACATTAAAGCCAGACAAAGACATCACAAGAAAAGAAGATGCAGGCCAATATGCCTGAAAATAAAGATGAAAAATCTTCAACCAAATCAAATAATAGCACATTAAAGGGACCATATACGAAGACCAAGTATGATTAATCCCTGGGATGGAAAGATGGTTCAACATATGAAAATTAATAGGTGTGACATATCACATTAACAGAGTAAAGGATAAAAACCACCCAATCATGCCAATAGATGCAGAAAAAGCTTTGGACAAAGTTCAACACACATCCATGATAAAAATTCACAACAAACTAGGAATAGAAGGAAATTATCTGAACTTCATAAAGACAATATATAAAAAGCTAACATCATGCTGAATAATGACAAACTGAATACTTTCCCTCTAAGATCAGGAGCAAGACAAGGATAGCTACTCTTGCCCCTTCTTTTCAACATAGTACTGGGAGTCCTCACCAGAGAAATTAGTGAGGAAAAAGAAATCAGATGACATGATCTTATATGCAGAAAATCATAGAGTCTGCTGAAGAACTGCTAGAATTGGTAAACAAATTCAATGAAGCTGCAAACAAAATCAACACACAAAAAGCAGTTGCATTTCCATAACAATGAACTATCCAAAAGGAAATTACAATAGCACCAAAAATAAATAAATAAATAAAATACTTAGTTATAAATATAACAAAGGAGATGAAAGATTTGTATATCAAAAACTACAAAACACTGATGAAAGAAATTAAAGAAGACACAAACAAATGGGGAGTTCATGGACTAAAGGTTTAATATTGCTAAAATGTCCATACTGCCTAAAGCTATCTGCAGATTAATGCAATGCCTATCAAAATCCCAATGGTATTTTCTATAAAACACCATTCTACACTTCATATGGAGCCACAAAAGACCAAAAACATCCAATAAATACTGAAAAAAGGGACCAAGTTGGAGGCATCACACTTCCTGATTTTAAAATATATTACAAAGTTATAGTAATCAAAACAGTATGATATTGGCATAAAGACAGACATCTAGGTCAATGGTACAGAATAGGTGTGCAGAAATATATCCTGGCATATACAGTGAACTGACCTTTGAAAAGGCTGCCAACAATACACAATGGGGAAAAAAGATAGTCTCTTCAACAAATCATGTTAGAAAAAATGGATACACACACCCAAAATAATAAAATCTGATCCTGACTTTATACTCTGCACAATTATTATTTAAAATATATTAAGACCTGAAAACATAAAATTCTAAAAAGTAAAGTTGAG
Source organism: Lasiurus cinereus (assembly GCA_011751065.1). NCBI lineage: Eukaryota > Metazoa > Chordata > Mammalia > Chiroptera > Vespertilionidae > Lasiurus > Lasiurus cinereus. The sequence continues at coordinate 3,402,692 of JAAGEH010002528.1, forward strand.
GGAAAACTCCATTACAATGGTTTTGGCAATGATTTTATGGATAGGTCGCCAAAAGCATAGGCAACAACAACAAAATAAATAAACTGAATTACACCAAACTAAAAAAACTTCTGTACAGCACAGGGCACAACAAAGTAAAAAGGGATCCTAGAGAATAGGAGAAAATATTTATAAACCATATATCTGATAAGGGGTTATCTCCAAAATATAGAAGAAATTCCTATCACTCAATATTAAAAAAAAATTCTAGTAACCCAATTTTACAAATGAGCTGAGGACTTGAACCTTTATTTCTCTGAAGAAGATATACAAATGGCCAACAGGTATATTAAAAATATCCAGCATCGCTAATCATCAGTGAAAGTCAAATCAACACCACAATAATATATCACATCACATGGATCAGGATGAAAAAACTGAAAGATGATGTGTTGAGGAAGACATGGAGGATTTGGAAAATTTGCACACTACTGCACAATGGTGCAGCCACTGTGGAAAACAATATGAAGGTTCTTCAAAATAATTAAAAATAGAACTGCCATATGATTCAGCAATCCCACTTCTGACTATTTATCCGAAAGAATTGCAGCCAGGATCTCAAAGACATATTATCCCTCTCATGTTCATTGCAGCTCTAATCACACTAGCCAAGATAGAGAAACAACTCAATGGCCATGGATCGATGAACAGATAAAGAAAATGTGGCACATGCATACAATGGAAAACCATTCACCCTTAAAAAGAAAAAGGAAATTCTGCCATAGGCAACAATGGCAAAATGAAAGAAGCCATCATAGAAATGCAAACACTGCATGGGTCCACTTATATGAAGTATCTAAAATAGTCAAATTTATAGAATCCAAGAGTGGAATGATGTTCTCAGGGGTTGTGGGGAGGAGGGATGGGAGTTACTAGTCAACAGGCAGAAAAAGTATCGGTCAAGCAAGATCACTGAGCCCTAGCGATCTGCTGACCACATTATACTTGTCGTCAACAGTAATGTATTGCACACTTAAATATTTGTTAAAAGGCTGAGCATTGGAAAAAAAAAAAGAAAACAGTGAATAAAAGGCTCAAAACAAAAACATTAAAAATCAAGCTCACATTTCCCAACTAAAAAGATGAAATCCCTTCCAGGGTCTGAAGTCAAGTTGCCTGAAAGAAAAAGTCTAAGACTTACCTCAAAACTCACAGCTCCATTGTGGTCTGTGTCAAACGCGTTGAACAGGAAATGTGCATACGTTGTAGAGTCTGAAATGTGGAAAAGGGAACATTAGGAAGTCAGCGTGTCAACATCCGACGTAAGAATTGTACAACGTGCCCAAGTCCTCGTCCAAGTCGGGGAAAATGTCCTCGTCTCCTTTAACTGGTGCTTTCTCCCCAGCTGCCCACCTCCTTTCAGTAGAGGATTGCCATGTGAGAGTCCCAGGAGTGCGCTGCCCACATAGAGGCCACGTATGGCAGACATCTCTGGGACTTTCTGGCTAGAAATGACCTGAACGCTTGGGTGTCTGGAGGAGTCCTAGGACCTTAGGTGGGTGGGGGGATTGAGTGAGACCCATCGGGAAATTGCTTAGTGCTTGGCAGGGGCTATCTCTACCAGTACAAGAATCAAAACACTACTAAGGAGACACAGACGAATTGCTATATATATTAGAGTTGTTCCTCAATTGTACCATTTAGGTAAGCTATTGAGACGCAGAGAGGAGGTTGAGAAATTTGCCCAAAGTCACAAAGTCAATAAGAAGTAGAGTGGCATAGAACTTGGATTTTCTCAGTAAAAATCCAGGCTAGCCCATAGCCTGTTCATCGAGCCAGCTGTGATTTGGCAAGTGTCTGTCTCCTTGTTGGAAGGGGATTGTGTGGCCTTAAAAGTTCCAGTGGCAAGCAGCAGGGGGCCCCTGCCCTGCCTGGGTCCTGGGTGGGTTTTGGGGCTCTGAATCAGTGTCCCCAGTGTCTTATCACTGTGCTTAAAGAGAATAAAGTACGCCCAAATCCACCTCTTCCCCTGAGTAGACTTTTCCCCCTATAACTCTCCCTTCTTCCCTCTTCTGTTTCTCCGTTGTCTGCCTGATCTCTGAGCTTTGTGCTTTTCTATTTTGAAAGCACACACTTTTTTTCTTACTGTTTTCATTTTTAAGTGCTTGTGTGCTTGACTCTTGATCAAATCTACTTGATTCTTTTAAATGTCTCATCTCGTGGGTTTTAGCCTTTTACCTTAACCTTTTTTTTTTTTAATATTAAGGAAACTGGTAACCTTTTAGCTCATTGGCTCTGCCATTCATCTTCCGTTAAAAATCCATTTCTGCTTTAGAACTTTTAACCTTTATTTTTATTGGGATTTTAACAAAACTTTTATTCACCTTTTACTTTATGAGTTGCTTTTCTTTTCTTTCTTTTTAAAATATATTTTATTGATTTTTTTACAGAGAGGAAAGGAGAGGGATAGAGAGTTAGAAACATCGATGGGAGAGAAACATTCATCAGCTGCCTCCTGCACAACCCCTACTGGGGATGTGCCTGCAACTAAGTTACATACCCTTGACCGGAATCGAACCTGGGACCTTTCAGTCCACAGGCTGATGCTCTATCCACTGAGCCAAACCGGATGCAGCTATGAGTTGCTTTTCAAAGGTTGTCAAAACACTAAGTCATAGTAGCTGGAATAGATAATTGTCCTCCCCAAATAAGGGAGGTCAGAGGTCATGTAAACTTCCTTCCCTACTCTCAAGTGCCCATGGCCACTTATGAATTAATTTTCCTGAATGCTTTACCCCAGTGGTTAATGATATTGAAGGTTATATATTTCATGAGGTGGACTGTACACTCAGTTTCTCAAAATGAAGGTGGAATTTTCTTTAATCTCTGAGCTTTAAATATGATGCAAGAAATTGCTTATTTTTAAACATATGAATTATTAACACTTCTTAAATGAACTAACCAGTTACTATAAGTAGGTCTAAATAATATGTAAAGACAGCATATGTAGCGTGAATGTCCATCAGGTATGGATGGATTGCAGGAAGAAATCTTTGAGTAGGGGACCAGGAGTTAATTCCACCAATTTAGTGAAATTCTTGGGAAGTTCTGTTATAAGGTTACCGAGAACTGGCAATCTATTTCATTCGCAAAGTTGTTTTGGTCTCAACAGTACTCTTACACAGAGTTCTGGAACAAATTAGTGCCCTATGGAGATCTGAGGTGACAAGTTGTATATTTCATTTATTTTCAAGGAGAAAAAGAAGATTTAGCATATTTTATAATGAGCTTTATTAAGCAGGTCTCTTGTTCCCTTATTTATACAGCCAGCGTGAATGCCTTTACCTTCGCAAGGGGAATTCACCATGAATAATGGCTCAGAACAAACGGGGCGGAGAACTCTTTAATTTAGCAAACAGAGGCATAAATAATTGCCATTCTTCTCAAATGCTCCAGCTTTAAAGTTTGACATGGGGGACAGACACTCTAAAAGTCTCCCCTGTGGTCCAGGGGACTTCCTGTTCTTCTAACTGTACCTCTGCAATTCTCAGGGAAGTGAAGCAGTGTAACAGCCTCGCACACTGTGCAGAGAGCAGTTGTTAATAGTGTAGAGAAGTCAGTCTGCCTGAACTTGAACCTCAGCTCTACCTCTAGTAACTCTGTGACCTTGGACAAGTTGTTTCATCTCTCAGTGACTCGGTTTCCTGTAAAACTATAACAATAGGTACTTCCTAGAGTCATGACGAAAAGATTAGATGAAATACCATATGCAAAGTACTTAGAATGGTCCTAGGTATATATTAAATGTTCCATAAATATTAGGTATGCTTCTTTCACAGACAAGACACTTTTATTTCAACTACCTTCAAGACAGGTGATCAATTATTTTTACAAAGGTAATATATTTTCACCTGAAAAGCTTCCTATTTTTTTGTAAACTCTATTGTATGTTTAAGTGACTGGCATTCTAAGCAGATACAACTTCATCCTCGATGGACTCAGTCGATTTGTGTCTGGAAAGGCATTGAAGATTCGGGTGAACTTGGGACCGCTGGCTGGCCTTTGGAGACACTGCAAGCTGTTAAAGGAGGGGAGTGTGGTACTTGCTTTGACTGGGCAAAAGGAAGAAGCTGAGGCACTAAAGAATTTGGCTGGGCAGAGCGGTGGGTGAAGAAAAGAAAAACCGTCCACATAACTCCTGTGGTCTGGCTCCATCTGACTGCATTCTCCATGGATAGTAGTAAATATTTGCTAACAGGGTGAATAAGTAGAATCCTAAGTTCTGGATTCCAATACAGTTCAAGGCTCAAAAGACAGGAGTAATTTCTGTTCTCCCATATCACCCGATAATTCCCATTTCCTTACATATAACAACACCTACTGAGTTTGATATGCGAAGATTGCCTCAGTTTTTTTTTTTTAATAATTTTACTTGGGAAGTTGAAATCTTACAGGTGGGGGAAACCAGGTTCTCAGGATAGAAGGGGATCTTGGCTATCACTGAACTATTTATGTTCGTTTAACAATAAGTGCAGGAACTTTCAGTGGCTTAGCTAAGGTCACCTCATTAGTTAATGGTGAAGTCAGTAATCAAATAGAGACATCTCAATACCAACTCTTAGAAATAAAGATTATTGGAGCGGAAGGAAAATGGAAGATATTATAAAAATGTTGTCCCCCATTTCACAGAGAAACAACCCGAGGCCCAGAGAAGTAAACCACTGGAGGAACACACCTTGATCTTGGTCTAGTCTAGCCACAAACTCACGACTCTTGAACTTAGTCCAGGGACCTTAATCCAATGATTTCCAGACCGCAATGATGATCCATACCAATGAGCCCTTTCCTTAAGAAACCATTGATCCACATTCATCTCAGAATATTAGGTTATCATGTTTCACATCTGAGTATTGAAACCAATCTAGTTTCTTTCTTTCTTCCCACCACAAATGCCTACTCTGTACCCGAATTGAAGCACAATGTGTAGAATTGGCTTTTGAATGTAGAGCATTTGAATTTAAAGTTCATGGCACCGTTGCTTTGGATAAGGCAGGTTCCTATACATAAATAGTAGTTTCTGTTCAACAAGCCCTTTACAAATCACTCTGAAAATTCTTACAAATATCATCCTATATCAGTGGTTCTCAACCTGTGGGTCGCGACCCCTTTGGGGGTCAAACGACCCTTTCACAGGAATTGCCTAAGACTATTGGAAAACACCTATTTTCCATGGTCTTAGGATCCAACACACCACTCCTCAGTGTAGCAAAATGTAGCAATGTAGTTTACTCTTGTCATATTAAGACTATTACCCATGCTATACCACGATTCAAGACAAAACTTCATTTATTTGTAATTAGAAATAAATATTTCACAATATATAACTACATATTGTTTTGTGATTAATCACTATGCTTTAATTATGTTCAATTTGTAACAATGAAAATACATCCTGCATATCAGATATTTACATTACAGTTCATAACAGTAGCAAAATTACAGTTATGAAGTAGCAACGAAAATAATTTTATGGTAGGGGTCACCACAACATGAGGAATTGTATTAAAGGGTCACAGCAGTAGGAAGGTTGAGAACCACTGATCCTAGATATTCAGTGATATAGTTATTTGAAAAATTAAAAGAAAAATTTTTATGTCCATCAAACCCATCTAAGTGCCTCAAGGGCCTTAAACCCAGTGGCTGATCAATAAATGTTTGTTGACTCAGAATTTAACTGTAGCTCACTCATTCATTCCTTCAATAGCTGTTTTGCAGCTGCCCAGTAATAGTCAAAGTTCAGTGCAAAATTCTTACACTGTAAGCAGGAGTAGCGCAGGAAGTGGCGATTTTATGGTCTTTAAAAATGCTTCGTAAGCTCAGAGTATCCACTGTACGTGAAGTTGAAAAAGTAATGACCTAGGTAAAGGCATCAATATACAGCATCCACATGATTTGTTTTATATCAGGCAGACTCTCTCCCTTGCAAATAAGGAGCTTCTGTTGAATCTAGCTGTGCTGACAGTCAGAACACCAAAGGAGCCGTGCGTGGTAAACTATCTCGCTAAGCAACCGAGAAGATGAAGAGCCTGACACAATACACATTGCAGGAGGTTCTGTAGATGAGACCAGGCATCTTCCTGGCGGAAACGGGGAGACATGGTGATGGATGGAGCCATCATTGTTTCTGCTCATAATGAGGTAAACCTGTTGCTTTCAGCTCAGCAACTTAAGTAAATGGGTTCACAGGAGCATGAAGATGGCCATCGTGTGGATTTTCCAGCCGTAGGAGATGCCATTCCTCAGGCCTTTTCCCCTCTAGCAGGAGTGCTACAACAGCCAATCTGCATGCATGATAGTAATTTTTTAAATGGCAAGTCATTATTCTTGAAAAGACTTCATTTCCTTTATTTATGCCCGGTGCTTTTAGATTTATGCATTCAATTAGCGTGCATCATCAAAGAATTTTTAAGAGTACAACAGTAATTTTTCTCCAAATCCCTCTGGGTTTTGTAACAAGAATCCGTTGTGAAGAATCGTGCTGAAGTGAATGTTCTTTAATGCCCAAATGCTGTTTTTCAAAGGGAAATTAATTTTTAATGTGGAACTGTATCTAATTTGTATCATGTAATAACATTCATTGGAGGTAATAAAAAAATAAAGATTTCCATTTTTTGCTAGGTACTTTGATATTATTGCCTCTCGATATGTTGGCGGGCACTTAAATATATAGTAAGCATGATTTCTTCTTTAAAAATTTTATGTTTTTTAATAATCTAGAAATATAAGAGTTAATAAAATAATATTCCAAATCCTTTATTAATGCTGACACTGGAACCATTACAATCTGGCAGTGGTCTCCATGACCAGTCAGTACCTGTCTGGTGGCCCGTTAGTAATGAGAAGGGGAAAGGGAGTTATCTCACATGGCGTGTCTAAATTCCTATAATAATGGGTCACAACTGTGTTTTCTCAGAATTGAATTCTAATGAACTTCTCTTAAAAGGCCATCTTAAGTGAAAATTTCTATTTTGACAATCCATGTATGAAATCACTTTCCACCCACGGAAATTGCGAACATCAACTGTATTGACATCTAGAAGAGAATCTAATTTTTGTAGGAAATAACTAATACTTAGGTGCTGTAAGCTTTCAAAATGCCTGTTATAGCAATGACTCCTTGTACTGCTATAGCCCCCAGGAGCGGTGGTGTTGCTCAGTCATTCACCCGTTCACTCCTCTAAGCTGGGAGTGCTGATCCAGTTCTGCTACTTGTCAGCCACTGTTCCACAACCCGGGGCTACAGCAGTGGACAAAACAGACAAGACCCTCTGCTCCTCTGGCGGTGACATTCCAGTGGGAAAGGGACAATAGACCATAAGAAAAAGAGGTTAAACAGTATATACCATTAGGTGCTCTTGAGTGCTGAAAGCATGAAGCAGGGAATAGGGAAGGGAGGTGTTTAAGGGATTGCAGTTTAAAGGAGGGTGGTATTTGAATAAAAGCAAAGGTGATGAGACGTTGAACGGATATTTGAGAGAAGAGAGTTCCAGGCAGAAGGAACAGTAAGTTCAAAGGCCCCAGGGGCAGCAATGTGATGGCCATGTTGGGGGAACGAGGGGTAAGGAGGCCAGTGGAATCGGGACTTAGTGAGTCCACAGGGAGAAGGGTGAGGGATGAGTCAGAGAGGGAACAGGATACCAGTGAGCTCAACATGTAGGTCCCATGTAGCTTGTGGCCTCTGCCCCGATGGGACAAAGACAGAACAGAGGGGTGGCAGATCTGGCAGGATCTCTCAGTTTGCGTTGAGAATCGGTCATGATAGGTAAGCAGGGAGGACAGTCAGAACAGGAGGATGGATTTGGAGACAATGGAGTTATTTTGGCATGAGATGAGGGTGAATTTTTTTCAGTGGGCAGCAGTAAAAACAAGTGATTGAAAAGAAAATGGGTGAACCTCTCTGTACCTTAGTTTCTGCATTTATTAAAAAGGGGAGAATCATTTCTAGGGTGGTTGGAAGATGAAGGGTGAGGCACGACAGGGTCTGACACAGGTCAGATGCCTGATAAATGGCACTGATATCAGCCCAGATTCAATTAGTCCCGATAGCCTAGTTTTCATGTCCCCCCTTTCATTCAGCTGCTCGAATTGTCCCACCTCGTGCTCCCTCAATAGTATTGTTTACTCTCTATCCTCACACACTTTGTTTTGACATGGCTCAGCTGCTACAGTAGACTAGAACATTCTTTGGGGACATTGTCATCTCCTTACTTTTACATCACCAGCACCTAACACACAGCTGGCCAATCAGTAGCCTGGTTGTGTGACAAATCTGAGCTGGGCATCCTGACGGGCGATTGAAGGACAAACAGGAAGGCCCAGTGGCCTTGATTCATCTCTAACACACGTGCATTATCATCTTGCACGCCTGTTTCCTTCCCAATTAAAATAATATCTAGAGTGGTATTCATTTTTCTCAGGTGGGGCGAGGGTGGTCATAGTAGGGTTACCTAAAAATAGAAAACCAGCAGAAAGGACCCTAGGTGAGGCTCCTAAGAAACCTAGTTTCTAACCCAGATCTGCCACTTAATGGATGTGTGGCCCCAGCAAGCCATTTAATTTCTCTCAGCCCCAGATTTCACCTCTGTAAATGGAGGGTAATTACATTTGTCCTAATTTTGAGAGTTGGGAGAATCAAATGACACGGATAATGCATGGGAGAGCTTGGTGGTGTGGGACCAGGCTGCCATAGTCAGAAAGTGCTGTGCAAAGGGTCCATGGGGGGAGGGAGAGAGGATATCTATAATAATTTCAACAATAAAGATAAATTAAAACAACAACAACAACAACAACAACAACAACACAAGTACTGTGCATTTGAGAGCCATAATAGTAGGCACCAATGATACCACTCGTGTTAAAGACCAAGCTCGTGGATAATAGCTAATTTGTAAGTAGTTTACTTTTAGGATAGAGTGAAGTTTATGTGACATTGCATGCTATATATTAATTTTTCTACATCATGATTAAAAATGTAGTCGAGCCGTGAAAGATGAACTAAACTGAAGATTGCAAGCATAAATCGTCAGCAAGGAATTAGGATACAAGATCAATAGCCAAAGAGAATTGACCTCACCAAATGGCCATGTGGATCAATGCCTGCTTCACTCCCCTCACAGGAAGAACAATTACTCATGAGCAAATACTACAGAGAAAGTTCTAGAACATGGGGTTGAGGCTGAAGCCTGCCCCACTGAGACCAAGAAAGAGCGTATGCAAAGGGTAAGAGAGACAGCTACATGATTACCACCCCCCACCAAGGCCAAAGCAGCACAAAGTGGAAAAAGAAAAAGAAAAAGTGACTCCAAACATAATTCTAACCGAGAGCGCATTAACCAGTCCTCACTCATACTCACCTCCCTGTGGAAAGAACTGTGAGTAAATCTCTTTGAAGGTTTCTTCATTAACAACACCGCTGGGGCATTCCTGGAAAAAGTGGTAGAGAAGCAATATGAACCAAGTGTTCATAAAATTAATTTCTGCACATTTTAAAAAAACAGAGCTGTCTACCATGGAAAGCTGCACCAGGAAAGTTAACCATCTAGCCATTATTACAAAGAGAATAAAAGCACTCTATAAAGTTTTCTTCTCTCAGTTCTCACAGGAAGACAAAAAGAATTGCAGATAGTATAAACATTTTTGCATATAAAACTATGCTGCTGCTTACAAGAACACATGTTTACTATCAAAGAAGCAAGAGGAAATGACATTGCTTCTCATAAATCAAGCATATGGAAGGTGCCTGTGACATGGGCTTTGCTAGATCCTGGGGCTGTGTTCTCTGGAGATTTGCACCCAGAAAACCTTTAGCTCAATGAGAAAATGGGTGCTCCGTTTGGGTCAAAGGTGACCTGGCTTAAGAAGTTTCTACCAGGAGTCATTACTAATGTCTGTTAACAGTTGTTAACAGTTTGACCTTGAATGAGGCAGGACCACAGAATTTTTTTTTTTTTAATTTCTGGAGGGGAGGGTCTAAAAAGAAACAGGCCTTTGTCCCATGGGTAGAATTATTGATGACTCATGGATATTGATCCTGGGAACTCCCTGATGTTGGACTGTTGCCTGGTGGGAACTGGGGATCCCTTGGATCAGATGTCACAGGACCTCCACATGCCAGGATTCACTGGCAAAAGCTCAGGGGTGTGTTAACGTTCTTGAATTTAGGGCTAAATATTCTGTGTACTTTAACTTTGACACTGTTCCGGGGCTCTTCAGTAATCATCTGTTTGATTTTCAAAGCTTCTTTACTTTGAAAATCATTGTCCACTCACTAGACAGTTAATTTCTTAATTTGATCTTCCTTTAGTCAAATAAGCCAGTTATTTATGACTAGTGTGCTTCACACGAAACATTTTCTGTTTCCTCGTTCATTTGTGTGAAAGGTGGGAACGCTGACCCATAAAGAGAATTTTAAATAATTTCAACATAAACTTGTTAGAGAGCTTGTCGGTGTATTTTTCTCCCATTTAATTTTTATAATAAACCTATGACTTGGGTCTCTCCATCCACACAGGCAGAGATGGAGGCTTTGTAGTAAAGCACCATTATTAGCTAGCCCCTGGGCGAGCTGGCGTGTGAGTTAGGGACATTCCAGGTCACCACGAGTTTTGGATTAGATGAACCCTGTGGAAATAATGACCCCCAAGGACCAAAAATAAATAAATCATTTAATTTAAAAACGAGCAAACAAAAAATAAGCAAGCAAATTGTGAAGATTAATTTTATGTGCCAACTTAAAAATGGTACAAGTGGACTATTCTCTACCTTCTCTACCTTTTATCATGCAGTGGTCCATCCACAAAAGTGGTATCTCTACCTCTTCATCAAGAATGAATTTGGCCAGGTCATGTATACTTAGCTGTATACAATGCGACTCTATTAGGTAGGTTATCTCTTGCTGCTGTAACAAATAGGCCCTTCAATATGTAAAAAATTAAACAGAATGGCCCTGACTGGTTTGGCTCAGTGGATAGAGCTTCGGCCTGCAGACTGAAAGGTCCCAGGTTCGATTTCGGTCAAGGGCACGTACCTTGGTTGCAGGCACATCCCCAGTAGGGGGTGTGCAGGAGGCAGCTGGTCGATGTCTCTCTCTCATCGATGTTTCTAACTCTCTATCTCTCTCCCTTCCTCTCTGTAAAAAATCAATAAAATATATTTAAAAAATTAAACAGAATGTAGTCTATTTCTTGCTCATCTAACAGAGTTGGGTGGGTGTACAGATGAATGGATGGTTCTTCACCTGAGAGTCATTAAGAGAGAGAGGCTAATGAAAGCTTGGCTATGTTCAACACATGCCTTCTAAAGTCTCTAGGACTGTCTTACCCAGAAAAAGACCTTGAGAAGTGCGCATGGAAGGTATTAATGAGCCAGGTCTCCAAGTGGCACACATCATTTCTACTCTGATTTTATGTTAGAAATCATTGAATATGTCCATTCCAAACAACAAAAAAGTGTCCTGTGTCCAAGACCAAGATAGAACACAGACTTGGTAAACTCTTCGCAATGTCAGTCTTAGAGACTTATCTGAAATATACTTCAAGTGTCTGAAATAGATCTCCCACTGATGCTTCGGTATCACCTTCATGAAGTCATTGAGCAGTATGAGGTCTTCTGCCCTGGTGTCATGTTACAGTTATGACATTTTCAAGCTAACATGTCCAATAAGATTGCGACATCTCAGGATATATTTTCTCATCAGGACTATTCACTCTCACAGGAAGGACCCAAGAAGCAGTAGAGCTGCCAAATTTTGGGAAAGTGAGAAATACTCATCTAAACTTTGAGGAGACACTATCACTTTCTATAGGGCCCCATGATTGTATAGTATATGTTCTAATGACATTTTGTGTGATTATTAAGAAACTAGAGGCCCGGTGCACAGATTCATGCACCAGTGGGGCCCCTCGGCCCAGTCTGGAGGGATCTGGATGAAACCGGCTCTGTCATTCCCTAAGGGGTCCTGGATTGTGAGAGGGACTCTGCTGGTGCACTATCGGGGCAATTGGGGGGAGATGCCTGGCCCATCTCACCCAGTCCTGATTGGCCAGACTCCAGCAACAAGCTAACCTAGCAGTCAGAGCATCTGCCCCCTAGTGGTCAGTGCACATCATAGTGACTGGTCAAATAGTCAAACAGTTGGAGGGACAATTAGCATAGGAGGCTTTTATATATATATAGATGATTGTTCTGTGAAAAATATGCTGTCTATAGAAAAAAATTAATGTAAATAAAAATTGCCCATAATTTTACTACTGTAAGATATTTTGGTCACATATATAAGTGTATATTAATATGCTTTATGAATAAAATTTGGAAAATACAAGACTATGGCATTGTATCTTATTAACTTTTAACTTTACAAAATATCCTGAACATTTCCATATCATGATTTTTATTTATTTATTTTTTTATAAATTTTATTGATATTTTACAGAGATGAAGGGAGAGGGATAGAGAGTTAGAAACATCTATGAGAGAGACATCAATCAGCTTCCTCCTGCCCGCCCCCTACTGGGGATGTGCTCGCAACCAAGGCACATGCTCCTGACCGGAACTGAACCTGGGACCTTTCAGTCCACAGACCGATGCTCTAGCCACTGAGCCAAACCGGTTTTGGCCATATCACAATTTTTAATGCCTGCATAAATTCAGTACCCACTGAATTTACCGTACTGTTGGATATTAAGGGATTGCAGCATTTTTGACCACATAGGAATAATGGTGTCATTAATATTCTAGTGCATATATCTGTGACTGCACCTGTGGTACATTGTTCTGACTCATGGCAGTAGGAGAATCTAATACCAAAGGGTTTAAGCTCTTCCTATGCACAGTCACATTGCTTCCTGCAAAGACCGTACCAATATGTGCTACCTCCACTGGTTTATGAGAAATTTTTACATCTAGAGGAGCTGCCCTCCAGAATCCCATGGGGATTTGACACGCACTAAATCCCATGAGTCAACAGCAATAATTTTCTTCCCTCATGAATATATTGTCATTCTGAAAACTGCCTGAGGATATCAAGGCATTTGTGCAGAACTCTCCAAGGGATAAAGTGATGTTTTCATGAAGACAAGGCTGCTTTGGCAGCAGTCTGTAGAGCCATATTATCCCGATAACAACTGTTAACTGAGCCCATATTCTGTGCCTGCCTATAGACATTATGTCTTTGGTCATTTTCTACTGACCTAGGACTTACTTAGAAATGAAAAAAAAAATGAAGCTCAGAGAGATTAAAATTAAGTAAAATGTGGGGTGACAGTTTTTTGCAGAGCCATCCACTTATTCTTTCAACAAATAATTATTCAGTGACTTTATATATTAAACACTGTTCAACTCATCCTTCTGCCTTCATTAATGGCAATGTGATCCAGTGTCTGGATTATTATCTGTTTTCCATTGAAACTGAAAAGGTGACCTCCTGGCAAAACATCAGTGGAAATGCTTCCTTGGAAAGACACAATGTTTGTTTGCTCCTAGAGCCAAATAGCCAAATGAAACAATTTCAATTAAAACTGGGGCTATTGATTTAAAATATACATATATTGATTTAAAAATATATATATAATTGTAGTTTGAAAATTATATATATATGTATATATATATATATATATATATATATATATATA
>JAAGEH010002528.1:3416458-3445744 GCA_011751065.1 Lasiurus cinereus
CTGTACCTTCCTCCCTACTACATACACTTTAATTATGAATGGTTAGACGCTAAAGTGCTGTGGAAAAAGTGACACTTTTTAGGTCAGGTTAAAACGAGCTACCCCATCAAATGGTAGAGTATCTTGGGGCTTTGCCTGCTGGTACATTAATCTATTATGAGCAGAGAGTGATTTTTTTTATTGCTTCTTAAACACATCACCATGATACGATCAGGATGCAATAAATGTGGAATGAGATTTTCTTGGCCCATAGCTGCCACTCATCTGTCAGTTGGTGAAGAGACATTTGCCTTTTGGGGCCTTACAGAAGTGTTCCTTAATGATCCTTTTTGATCCTTTCAAGTAGTCATGACATCAAGAGAAGGTCAAGATCAGTTGTAAATGCACAATGGATACTTTGGTATTTATTACTAACTAGAGGCCCGGTGCATGAAATTCATGCACAGGGGGGCGGGGTGTCCCTCAGCCCAGCCTACACCCTCTCCAATCTGGGATCCCTCATGGGATGTCTGACTGCAGTCGGACATCCTATGGATCGTGCCTAAATGGGCAGTTGAACATCTATATGATCGGGCCTAAATGGGCATCGGACATCCCTCTCACAATCTAGGACTGCTGGCCTACAACTGCTCACCTGCCTGCCTTCCTGATTGCCCCTAACTGCTTCTGCCTACAAGCCGGATTACCCCCTATCCACTCCCCTGCCAGCCTGACTGATGCCTAATTGCTCCCCTGCCAGCTTGATTGCCCCTAACTGCCCTCCCCTGCAGGCCTGGTCCCTCCCAACTGTCCTCCCTTGCTGGCCTGATTGCCCACAACAGCTCTCCCTTGCAGGCTTGGCCCCCACAACTGCCCTCCCCTGCTGGCCATCTTGTGTCCCCATGGGGCAGCCATCTTTGACCACATGGGGGCAGCCATCTTGTGTGTGGGAGTGACAATCAATCTGCGTATTACTTTTTTATTAGATAGGATTAGTACTAATAAAGTAGTGATTTTTATAATAGTAACATGTTGATGATGGTAATGATAATGATGATGATGATGACAAGCAGATACATAGGAGTACTTTCTATGTTGCAAGCATTGTGTTAAATGCTTTACATGGATTATGTCATGCGAATGAAGAGATTTTGTCTGATTATCAACAAACTGGAGGCCCGGTGATAATGACATTTTCACCTCCACTTTACAGATGTGCAAATTTTTACCTCCATTTTACAGATGTGCAGATTGCCTTAGAGAGAAACTGTCCATGTTCTTATAATGAGAAAATGGCAGAGTCCTGTCTATTGATCACAAAATCAAGGAAGATGAGTGTTTAAGCAACGTTAGAGATCACTCTATTCAATGGCTTCATTTTCAAAGTGAAGAGGTTAAGGTTGATGTTAGAAGAATTGTCCATTAGCCACATGGTGGGTTGCTGAGCCTTATCTTGTTTCTTGGGGTTAGGCTGATGTGTGGATACCACAAATAGCTTCTTGTCCATGCAATAGCTGGTATATTCTGCTAGGCAGCATTTACAATAATGCAGTGGAATGTTTATGCTCCTGGGCTCTGGAGTTAAGGATAAGAATTGGCTTGAACCCCCACTCTACTACTTAAAATCTGTGTAGTTTCAGACTAATTATTTAATACTAGAGGCCCAGTTTCCAAGTCTAAATGGGCAGTCTGACATCCCTCTCACAATCCAGGACTACTGGCTCTCAACTGTTCACCTGCCTGCCTTCCTGATTGCCCCTAACTGCTTCTGCCTGCCAGCCTGATCCCACCTCCTAACCACTCCCTGGCCAGCCTGATTGATGCCTAACTACTCCCCTGCCAGCCTGTTTGCCCCTAATTGCCCTCCCTGCAGGCCTGACCATCCCTAACTGCCCTCCCCTGAAGGCCTGGTTCCTCCCAACTGCTCTCCCCTATTGGCCTGATCACCCACAACTTCCCTCCTTTGCAGGCTTGGTCCTCTTCAACTGCTCTTCCCTGCAGGTCTGGGTTCCCAACAACTGCCCTTACCTGCAGGCCTGGTCACCCCCAACTTCCCTCCTCTGCTGGCCTGGTCACCCCTAACTGTCCTCCCCTGCCAGCTTGATCACCCCCAAGGGCCCTCCCTTGCAGGCCTGGTCCCTCCCAACTATCCTTCCCTGCTGGCCATCTGCTGGTGGCCATCTATGTCCACGTGGGGGAAGGATCTTTGGCCACATGGGGACAGCCATCTTGTGTGTTGGAGTGATGGTCAATCTGCATATTACTCTTTTATTAGATAGGATAGAGGCCTGTTGGTTTGCCCTGAAGGGTGTCCTGGATCAGGGTGGAGGTTCCCTTGGGGCATGGGGTGGCCTGAGTGAGGAGCCTGTGGTGATTTGCAGGCCGGCCACGCCTCCCAGTGACCCAAGTGGAGGCCCTCGTATCTGGGATTTATTTATTTTCTACAATTGAAACTTTGTAGCCTGGAGCAGAGCCAAGCCTGCTCGCTCTGTGTGGGCAGCCATTTTTGTTGGGATTTATTTATCTTCTATAATTGAAACTTTGTAGCCTTGAGTGGAGGACTGGGCTTGCCAAGGTGTGTGGAAAGCTTGGCTTCCTCCATTGCTGGGTAAACCCAAGCCTCCCTCCTTGGCCACAGCCATCTTGGTTGGGGTTAATTTGCGTACTCACTCCTGATTTGTTGGTGGGTGTGGCTTGTGGTATAGCAGAGTAATGGTTAATTTGAATATCACTCTTTTATTAGATAAGAATCTAAGACTCATTGTTTTCCCCTGTAACATGGAGATAACTATTGACATCAGAGGAATGTTATAAAAATTAAGATAATCCATATTATGTTATCTTAACCCTCTTCTTTGCACATCATATGCTCATTAACTATTAGCTCTTTGAGCCATAGTAATCACCAAGAATTTGGTAAGTAGAACTCCTTTATACAGTCACTGTAACACCAATGTGGCTGTACCAGGGTTAACTGATATTCAGCAAAGCCGTTGAACCTGGTAGAGTGCAGGTCTGATATAATGCAATGAGCCTGCAAAGCAGATATGAGTTATGCCTCCTCCTCTAGCATTATAAATTGAATTTACTCTATCGGATATCATCAGAGCTTACCCTCAAAGGCACAGGCATACTGCAATTGTAAATGACATCTGAGAAGGATAAGGGCAGTCACTGGAAATAAATGTCAGTGGAAATCCAGGAGTCTTTTATCCATTAATGTAAAGGAGAGTTTTCCCTGATAATGGTTAGATGAGTACATTCAAAACGCAGTATCCATATAAAACGTTTTAAAGAGAGATCCACGTATCCATAGAAAATTGCTAAAGGAATTATTATTTTGAGGTCTGTCACAAATGCTTATCCTTTCACTACATAAGATTTTGAGCAGTAGGACTGGGATTTGAACCTGAGTTTGACTAAACGGTCTTTACCATATAGCTTACTAAGTTCCCTCCAGAAAGGCAAATGTAACTATGGAAAAGCAAACATACACTGATGGAGAACTATTATCCCAGTTTTTCTCAACCTCGTTAAATTCACCAAAAAAATTTTTACTAATACTGAGGAACCTCGATCCTCAAACTTAATTCGTTTCAGAAGACTGTTCAAGAAGTGATTTGTTAAAAAAAAAATCACTTTTTCCCATTAGAAATAATATAAATTGAATTAATCCATTTCAGTTCCACAAATGATTCCCTGCTTTAACTTTTCTTCTATACAGTACATAAATAAATACTTTTTACATTTATCAAATCCCCTACTGGCCTTAATCGAATCACTTTCAGGATTCATTCCAGGGCATCTTCACTTTTTCACATCTCCCTGCCTCCGAATTGCTGTCGCTGGCTCACTGCTCTCTTTGTGTATCCAAACCCACAACAATTTTTCTACCTCTTCAATTGCTTGTGATGATTGTTTCTTTCAGGCCTCAGCAACATTAGCACTCTGGATGGCCTCTTTATGTCTTAAATTAGTAAAAAGGTTATCAGGTCAAACACCGAAGCTTTGTTCCACAATCGAGACATTGTTTCTATGAAAACTTGGTCGAGAACAGAATGTTTTGAGACGGGAGGTGTTTGAGAACCGAGGTCTGACTGTAATTTATTCAACAAATATTCTTAGACCGACAAGTATGATACCCACCCGTTTGGAGTTATAGTCTAGGGGGGAGACAAACTTTATTTCCACATTCTCGCACATAAATGACCATAAGAACGCCCATCAGGGCAACAGAGCATGGGGAATCTAACTACTTTCATCAAGTAATTCAAATGTCACAGGTGGGGAGATATGGAGGGAAGCATCTCAACTCCTCAGGTTATTGGCTTTCCTCAGGAAGGTGCAGGGCAAGGTCAAAGCCAGCTCTAGCACATCTTATCACATATTCCTCTACTTCCCTTTTATTACCAGTTCCGGGAAAAGAATACTTTGTCCCTCCCTCGGGCATTTGCTTCTCAGCAAACTACAATTTCAGGAGTAGCCCTGAGTCTCTGAAGCTTGGCTGTAAGTGGAAGGATTGTTTATTCTGTTTAATTACATTCTCTTTGTTGCAAATACTTGAGAAGTCTCTGCCCTCTCTTGCCTTAGAGCGATTCTTCAGAGGTTTTTCTCTATCTGGCAAGGGTCACAAAAGCTGCCCCAGAGGACAGCTGTGCGTGGACTCAGTGCTTCCCGGCTGAGTGGCGGGCAGCATTGCTCAAAAAAGACACCCCGAGCCTGGGCTGAGGAAGGGACTTCAAAGGGGTCTCTGCAGCTCAGAGGATGCACCTGTGTAAGGGATGCTTCAGCCTCCAACGTGCGGAGTGTGTTATTACAACATGGAGACACAAGGGGGCAGCAGTGCCCTCCATGAGAGCCAGAAACTGGCTTTCCAGTTCACACCTCCAGCTGTTCTTTCCCTAAGCTTTGTGCAAGTGCGACTAGGTTTCCTTCCAGAAATCTATTTTCCCTTTATGAAAGGAGACTGTTAGCTCCTGCTTCCAAGTTAGGCATATAGAAAAGTTAACCATTTCAGGGAAAGGAACCCAGATATTATTCTATCTTCCTTCTTAGAAATTATGGTTGGAGTACATCAGCCTAACATTATAACCTCTCTTTTCTGGCAGTTGGCAATTTTGGTAATTTTAGTTACCCAAAATCTGTACATCGTATGTGGAAGGAAACAAGTAAATGAGCAAGACAACAACAAAAAGTGCAAAGTTTGAACCTAAGAGTTGTATAAATTTCTTCTTAAGTTCATGTGGGCTCTGGAGCCGAACTTCTTGGGTTTGCTTGGTTTTCTTGCTGGGGAAAGATTTAAATCTTTACAACAGGAATAATAATCATCTCTCAGAGTTATTATGAGGTTTGAATAAAGACATCCCGTATGCAATGTTTACTGCGATACCTGGCACTCACTGTGATGAGGGTTGCTTCTTTAATAGCAGGGGCATCATTTTGAGCCTGTTTCATTTGTTGTCATTTGTCATTTAAAGGAGGATACTGTATTTTCCCTTGTTAAATATCATCTGCTTATTTAACCTCAAAGGGCTTTTGTAATCCTAAACCAACTTACTCTATACAAAAGAATAAACTCAAAATGGATAAAAGACTTAAATGTAAGTCATAAAACCATAAACATCTTAGAAGAAACCATAAGCAGCAAAATCTCAGACATCTCTCGTAGCGATATATTTGTGAACACATCTCCTGGGGCAAAGGAAACTAAGGAGAAAATAAACAAATGGGACTACATCAAAATAAAAAGCTTCTGCACAGTAAAATACATACATACATACATACATACACACACACACATACATACATACAACCACCAACAAAATGAAAAGGGAGCCCACTGTATGGGAGAAAATATTTGGCAATGATACATCTGATAAAGGGTTAATATCCAAAATATATTAGGAACTCATACAATTTAATGAAAGGAAGACAAACAATCTAATTAAAAAAAAAAGGCCATGGACCTAAATAGACATTTCTCCAAAGTGGACACACAGAAGGCCAAGAGACCTTTGAAAAAAATGCTCAAACTCGCTGATCATTAGATAGATGCAAGTTAAAACGACAATGAGATATCACATCACATCTGTCAGAATGGCTATCATCAACAAATCAACAAAGGAGGACGCAGAGAAAAAGGAACCTTAGTACACTGCTGGTGAGAATGCGGACTGGTGCAGCCATTATGAAAAACCAATATGGAACTTCCTCAAAAAATTAAATATGGAACTTCTGTTTGGCCCAGTGATCCCACTTCTAGGAATATATCCTCAGAAATCCGAATCGCCAAGCAGAAAGAACATACGCACCCCTATGTTCATAGAAGCACAATTTACAATAGCTTAGATCTGGAACAGCCCAGTGCCCATAAAGTACCTGAGTGGATAAAAAAGCTGCAGTCCATTTACCATGGAATACTATACTGCAATAATAATAATTAAAATAGAGTAGCTTACTCTTTGAGACAGCATGGAGGGAGCTGGAGAGTATTATGCTAAGTGTAATAGGCCAGTCAGAGAAAGACAAGTAAAAACAGAACAAAAAGCAAGCAAATAAACAAAAACCCCACAAAGAAATAAGTGCAGACTTCTGTTTCTCTTCGTGCATTTTAGTGCTCCAGGAAATAATAGATGGATGAGGGAGAGTTCCTATTTTTCTTAGTTATTGTTCCAAAATCTCACCCCAAGCCCAAGAAATTATATATTAGTTTGTTTTATGAATCCCAAGTCAAGGCTTTGAGCTCTAGAAAGTTATTTCAAAGGCCAATAGGAACCTGAGCTGATGCAAAAAAAAAAAATACATATATAACAAAATAAATTAATCTGGAAGAACATTTGAAATTTCAATTTCATACTTCTTCTTATTTATTCAAATCAATTCTATTCAACAAGTCTCTATTAAACCCCTGGTATAAGCCAGGCAGATGTAAATGAATAAGTTGGACAATTCATATTGAGAGTATATTCTGCAGGTTTTTGCCTTTCCACTGGGGGTATATATCATTAGAAAGAGAGACATTTGGTAGAGAGGAAACACCTTTGGATGACTTTTAACATTTGCATCTCAACTGTAAGGGATGGATAGCAAACATCCTTCCTCAAAAGAGGATTAGAATGGGAAAGAGGTAGATGAATAAGGTAGTCTCAGTTCACGAAGTTGGAGACTTTGGTCGGACCAACTCTTAGCTTTGTAAGTGCATATGGTTTCCTCTGCAGGTTAACCACTAACAGTTTCCTTCTTCGCTTTTTCTGACACTGTGCTTCTTTAAGCACCGCTCCCAGTCTTGGGGATGGATTTCTGATCCATGTGCTTCTCAAACACCTATGTAATGCCCTTAGGAAGCCATATTAGTGTTCCGGATGGAGGAGTAACCCTGTCCAAAACCCGCGATAAGGAATGATCTCTCCTGGGAGATCTGCCAATGAACTCAGATCATTGAAAGTACATGTGATGACATATACAATTCTCAGGATACCTTGGCCGTAAATTGAGGGAGACAATTTCAGAGCACAATGAAGGCAATTTATTGTATTTATTTAATGTGCTTTTGGATGAGTTTGATAAAAATGCCAAGACTTTGGCTGGTCTTTCCAAGACTATCATCAATAAAAGATAGCATGTAATTAGTGATTTTAAATTTTTCATTATGGTCTTCTATGTTTTCCATCCTTCTATCATAAACATAAATTAGTTTTGTGATTAGAAACAAATACAAAATTTATTATAGGAGGAATAAAATCATCACCACCATCAACAAACTTACCGTAGTCATTTTCCATCATGTTCCCTTATGAAAATTGCAAAAATAAAAATGACTATCTCCTGTTCATCTAAAACATACACTGTGGGTTTCTGATATGTCTGGTCACTGGCAATTTCTTATAAGTATTTCTGTCAGCCTGGCAGTGTAGTAGGTGGGTTGAAAGGAGAGGTACCATATGGTGAAGAGGGATAATGTTTGGACTTGAAGTCACAGGACCTAACCTAGATTAGAGTTCTTTATTTTTCCTTGTCTATTTTTGATGGCCTTGGATCACTCCTTTCAAATTGTAGCATCTATTTTCTCAATTGAGGTAAGCCTAATAATACATCCCTATCTACCAAACAGGGCCTCTGAAAAGAAGTATGAAATATTTTGCAAGCCGTAAGATGCTATAGCCATGCGAGTTACTTTAAAGAACAATCATTCATAGTCATTTTTCCTGCTCAGTGACTTAAGGTAAGGGGCCTTATTTTAGAGCATTGTGTATTGTACAATCAACAAAGAGGCTCTTTTGAAATGCTAACATATAGATAGGCATTTAGATACATATAACAGGAAATAGTCAAATTGTAATAGCTATCCTTCCCCGTGTTTTATATCCGGAAAGGCAGTTTTCATGTTTCATAATAAGAATGGTATTTACATCTATAAATTCCCTTTCAAATGCTCATATCTCCCAACTGATTTGCTACCAGCAATTTATTTTTAAGAGAGTTTTATTCTGATGACAATGGTTTAGTTGAGCACTTTGGAGTTGCTGTCTGAGAATGATATAGAAGAGTATTAAACACTATATTGTACTTCTGATGCTTTTTAAAGATTTAGTTTTCTGCCTGCAATTCAATTTTTCATTTTAGAATTTTTTTTCCTGCTCTTCTCATATCGATTTCATTTTGTAGCACCATTAAAGAAGTGTTCAATGGAAAGCCTTTTTGAAATGAAAGTAGGTAAGTATATATTTATACATCTATGCATTTTTTCCCAATGCACTTACTTTTAGTGTAAGGCAATTAGGTAATGATTAATTTGCCACTCAAATTGTAATTTCAGTTGAATCAATAGGCACATCTTATTGATTTTTGAGCATTTAGGTCTTTAATAGTTCCATGAATGATAGCCATAATTCACCTTTAAGTTTACAGTGTTAAAATTATTTAAAATAATTTACATTTATTTTCCATATAATATTTGTAATAGGAATTCTCACTTGGGATGCTCTTTTTTCTCTTAAAAGCAACTTTGAAATAATTGTCTGGGTATGCAATTACATTTTTTCCCCCAAAGAAGGTTTTAATGTCTGGCTATCTCTTAAAATGGGTTACTTTGGTAAAAAGACTTTCCTCTTTATTTGTAGAAATTTGGTAAAAAGACTTTCCTCTTTATTTGTAGAAATTTTATTACATATTTCCTTCCACCACAATACTTTATTCTTTCCTAGACACTCTACATCTGGAATTGTGCTAGCTAATTTATATATATTTATTAGAGGCACAGTGCACGAATTTGTGCACAGATGGGATCCTTCAGCCTGCCCAGTGCTTGAGGTCTATGGGGGAGCTAATCAGGTGGGGGAGGGGACATGGGAGGTTGGCCACTGGCCCCACCCCCAATTAGGGTGGAGGGGCCAATCAGAGATGGGGCCAGTCATGGGGAGGGGCTTTGGGCCAGTTGGGATGGGGAGTTCAATTGGGGGTGAGGAAGGCCGGGGCAGGGGCCACAGGAGGTTGGCCAGTACACCCCAACCCTCATTGGGCTGGTTAGACTGTGGCAGTGGGCATCATGGTGACTGGTTGTTCGGCGTTCTGGTCACTGGATTTTGATATATACCAGTAAAGATATGTATATATCTAACTAGATAGTAAGGTCTATGGAAAAAGGAAAATTTTTGGTCTATCAGGTTCATTCCTACATGTAGCACAGTGCCTAACAAGTAACAAGCCACTTCTTTTAAGTGAATTAATGAAGGAGCCATCTATCTATCTATAAAAGGGTAATATGCAAAGTGTCCCTCAAGAGTTCCACCAGAAGACTGGGAGTTTGATTGCTCACTATGACGTGTGCTGACCACCAGGGGGTGGCACAGAACTTAGATAGGAGGGCCCGGCTGGCAGCTGGCAGCCAGGGAAGGAAAGCCCCAGAATGCTCTGATTGGCCCTGCTCTGCAGCCAAGCCTAGGGACCTACACATGCGCACATTTCGTGCACTGGGCCTCTAGTAAACTATAAGAGACAGGGGAGGAATATACATATAAATACATGAAAATTTAATTCAAATGACTATGCAAATGTATGTTAAAAAATAAGACCTTGAAATACATTGGAGAAAATATTTATAAAAATTGCCCAGCCAAAACCAGTTTGGCTCAGTGGATAGAGCGTCGGCCTATGGACTGAAAGGTCTCAGGTTTGATTCCGGTCCAGGGCATGTACTTTGGTTGCAGGCACATCCCAGTAGGGGTGTGCAGAAGGCGGCTGATTGATGTCTCTCTCTCTCTCTCATCGATGTTTCTAACTCTCTATCCCTCTCCTTTCCTCTCTGTAAAAAAATCAATAAAATATATTTTTTAAAAAATTGTCCAGACCATGCCATGATTGCTGTTTTTCAATGTAAGGAGGAACACGTTGGTTCCCATAAAAAACTAGTCTTTACACCGAAAGTGGCAAGATGTAGCCCCTCCTGTCATTGTGGTGCGCAGTGAAGGAAACAGAGAACACAGAGGGCTTAAGTCCTCTGAGGGAAACTCAGCTCCAGGAAAACAGAATGGGGAAGCAGTCCCTGCAAAGTCCCAGTGAGGAGGCTGAAGGAGAGCAGAGCCTCCAAAAACAGCATATTTATAGTCTCTGCTCATGGAGAACTTGGAATAAGTGCCTAAGCAAAGACAAGGAATCATCCACCAATAGTTATAAGGCTCCGATTAGGTTCAAGAAAGGAATAATAGCCTTGTTTATTTATCAAGAAGAGGAGGAAGAAATGCCCAGAAGACAGTTCAGGAAGTAGTTGGTGAATTCAGAGCAAACAAAAATGGATAAACATACTTTTAGGGCATGCATTAAGGCCTCCTTCCATATTTCCACAATGTGCATTTAATCCTTCTTTAAAAGAATCCATTTGTATGTAAAAGGTGGGGCAGGAGTTGGGGGTGAGAGGAAGCAAGGAAAGAGGGGGGAATGCGAGACATCTGTAATAGTGCAACATAAAAAATATAAAAAAATAAATTAAATGAGTATACAGAAAAATAATAAAAAACAATAAAATCATTCATTTCCATGTTAAATTCCCAAATTAAAAAAGTAAATACAACTTCTACATGTATTATTATATTTCTTTTTTTAAAAATATATTTTATTGATTTTTTTTTACAGAGAGGAAAAGAGAGGGATAGAGAGCCAGAAAGGAAGTTCCCTTTATCTCTTGTGAAATGGGCACCAATAATTACTCATAGTGTGGCTATGAAAATCAAGTGGGTACAGATCTGCCCTTAGCACTAAGTAATGGAGCAGATCTGCTGAAAATGGTTTGGCTCAGTGGATAGAGAGTCGGCCTGGGGACTGAAAGGTCCCAGGTTCGATTCCAGTCAAGGGCATGTATCTTGGTTGTGGGCACATCCCCAGTAGGGGGCGTGCAGGAGGCAGCTTATCTCTGTGGACTGAAAGGTCCCAGGTTCAATTCTGCTCAAGGGCATGTACCTTGGTTGCAGGCACATCCCTAGTAGAGGACATGCAGGAGGCAGCTGATCGATATCTCTCTCTCAATGATGTTTCTAACTCTATCCCTCTCCCTTCCTCTCTGTAAAAAAATCAATAAAATGTATTAAAAAATAATAATGGAGTTCTTAAAATTATTTTTTCATTACTATTAGTAACCATGTTCTAGTTTCCATTCTATTTCTTAAAATGTACTCATTGCCTATTACTCTCAGTAACACAGTCCTTCTCTGAGTCATAGAAACAATATTCTTGACAGAGTGACTCAAGACAGTATGTCTAATTTCTTGAACTTGAGAGAAGCTTTTGATGCAGAGTAAACAAGAAACACGGAAATCAGTAAGAAACAAAAATGCCAAAGTTTTAAGGCCCCAAAGAAAAAATGGTATTAAGCAAATATATGTGAATGCATGAAACAGATACAGTGAATAGTAATACATGGAAATAATGCATGTTGCATTATAGGTTGTTTTTCCAAATATCAAACTTTTCAATAAATCGCTATTTTCATGACCTCTGTGTTCAAAGAATCCGGTGCCCTGTGAAATGAAAATTCTGAAATAAGCAACCGTTCTATATTTTCTATTTCTCTTGAGAATGCCAGGAGCTGACCTCCACTGCTCTAATGTAGAGGATATGAGGGCAGGCCTTCTCACCCCAGCCAGCTAGCTCTGTTGTGTAACGATTTTCCCCTTGGCCAACCCTTACAATGAATATAAAAATTCAATTTTAGTGCTACTAGCTAAAAAGAACTCCAGTGTCACTGGAGTTTTCTTTTTCCACCGAGCTTAGGATATATCTAAGGGAATGTTTTCTGGTTTTGTGGGCATTTATATTCTGCTCATTTAATGGAGTGAGGTAATAGGATTTTTCTATCTGCTATAGAAGCTGTTAAAAAAGTACAAAAGATGCAAGGTTAGAAAATTTATTTAAAAAAAAACCCAACAACACACACACACTCCAAGGGAAAACAAAACAGTCTATTGGTTTTACACCCTAAGGACTTCCAATAAAATCATTGAGCATGCCTCGGAAGTTCAAATTGTGCTTTCAGAGAAGTGCAGTGGTATGCCCTGGAGTTGACAGTGGTGGAGTCTCCCGTGGCAGAGTTGAATGATTTCTAGGATGGCCCCTAAATTTCCTGCCTCCTTGAGCACACACCCTGCCTGAACTTGATGGACTGTACTCTGTGATGTGGTGATGTTATCTGGCATGGTTGACCAGTTAACTGTATGGGTGGGCCTGGCCTGGTCACAGAAGCAGAGGGCTTTCTCTGGCCGAGTGAAGAAGAAGAAGCCAATAATGAGAAGCAGGGAAAGTTTGAATCATAATTTCTGGCTAAACAATGGAGGGGGTGAGATTGCAAGGAAGGAATGCCGTCTTCTAGTAGCGAGAACAGCCCCTGTCTGTCAGGCAGCAAGGAGAGTGGAAACTCAGTAAAATAAACATGAACACCTGATATCTGCCACCAGCAAGAATGAGCTTGGAAGTCATTTCCCACAGAACCCCCAGAAAATTACTCCGCCTGGCTGATACCTGGATGTGCGCTTTGTAAGTCTCTCAGCGGAGAACCCAGACATGTGGTATTTGACTTCCAAGTCACACAACTGTCCCTAAATAACTGTATGTTGCTTTTAGCCCTTAAATCTGTGATGGTTTGCTATGCAGTAATAGAAAAACTAATACACATGGCTTGGATCCCCCCAAAAGAGTTTCTATTCCTTTTTTTATATACATTAATTCATTTGTGCACATATTCACTCATTTCGAATGCATTCACTAAGTGTCTAACATGTACCAGGCTTGAGGCTTTATCAGCAGTTTTTAATTTATAGGGTAATTTCATGACCCAAATCCCAAAGACACTATGTCATTAGGATTCTAGAATGTAAATTATCAAACACAGATAATGTAGACACTCTGCAAGTTAGGAGACCTTAAAACAATTCAAACTGTAGTTTTGTGGCCCATTTAGAAAGCTTGGTGGTCCAGATAAAAAGCTGTAGGAATCTCTCATACTTGAAGATGAAGGCAGTAGATGACAGCATTTCAGCCTAATTGTTTTGGCTGTCTCACAAACTCATTGAACTATCCCAGGGGTTGGCAAACTCATTAGTCAACAGAGGTCGTGCACCAGGCCTCTATCCTATCTAATAAAAGAGTAATATGCAAATTGACCATCACTCCAACACACAAGATGGCTGCCCCCATTTGGCCAAAGATGGTTGCCCCCATGTGACCATAAGATGGACACCACCAGATGGCCAGCAGTGGTGTGCAGTTGGGTGGGACCAGGCCTGCAAGAGAGAGCTTTTGGGGTGATCAAGCCTGCAGGGGAGGGCAGTTAGGAGGGAAGTTGGGGATGACTGGACCTTCAAGTAAGGGCAGTTGTTGGGGGACCCAGGCCTGCAGAGGAGAGCAATTAGGGGTGATCAGTCCTGCAGGGGAGGGCAGTTAGGGGCAAACAGACTGGCAGGGGAGTAGTTAGGCATCAATCAGGCTGGCAGGGGAGTGGGTAGGGGGTGAACAGGATGGCAGGTAGAAATGGTTAGGAGCAATCAGGAAGTCATGCAGGCAAGCAGTTAGGAACCAGGAGTCCTGGATTGTGAGAGTGATGTCCTACCAGAATTGGGCCTAAATGGGCAGTCAGACATCTCTCAAGGGTTCCCATATTGGAGAGGGTGTAGGCTGGGCTGAGGGACACCCCACCCCCATGCACTGGGCCTCTAATATATATATATATATATATATATATTGTCTTTAATTTTATGATAGTCTAGACAGCTCTTCTCATCTACAAACACTATTATCTGCCTTTCCTGGATTTCCCCTTCATGCATCATAATCACCCCATAACCAACAGTTCCCGAGGCAGCATGACTATGTCTTTGGCAAGCACTGCTCCTCCTTGGTTCCCTGACTCAGTAACTGCATGCTTCAGGCAGATCTGGCGCTCAGCGCTGCCTGCCCCATTCCATTCATCTCCTCCTGTTTCATCTCTTTGGCATCCAAACCTGCTTTTTGGTTTCTACCTTTGCTCTAACCCAGCAGTCAGCCAACTCATTAGTCCACAGAGCCAAATATCAACAGCACAACGATTGAAATTTCTTTTGACAGCCAAATTTTTTAACTTCAACTTCTAACGCCACTTCTGCAAAACAGACTCGCCCAGGCCATGGTATTTTGTGGAAGAGCCACGGTCAAGGGTCAAAGAGCCACATGTGGCTCACGAGCCGCAGTTTGCTGACCACGGCTCTAACCCAATGTGGCTCCCAGTGTGGTCCCTGGGTCAGTATCAGCCACATCCCCTGAAACTTGTTAGCAGTACAAATCCTCAGGCTTCATCCCAGATCCCAAGCGTCAGAAACTCTAGAGGTGGGGCTTGTGATTCATGGCCACCTCATACATCCGCATTTAGCACTCACATCCTGCAAAGCCTCTACACTCATCTCTCAGCCTCTGGAGTTTACCTTCTCCATTTGCAGTTCTAATCGTCTCATTCTCCTGCTGAAAATTCAATGTTATCTTTTGGATAAAATAAAAAAAGCATGAATTCAGAATTACCCAAATCTGCCTCTTGCCCCCTTCTCTAGCTTTATTGTGTCTCGCCTTCCTTTTTCCCACCCTTTGGAAAACAAGCTTATTTAACATTTGGGCAGTAGGTGGCCGTAAGATGGCCACCACCAGATGGCGAGCAGTGGCGTGCAGTTGGGTGGGACCAGGCCTGCAAGGGAGAAGCTTTTGGGGTGATCAAGCCTGCAGGGGAGGGCAGTTAGGAGGGAAGTTGGGGATGACTGGGCCTTCAAGTAAGGGCAGTTGTTGGGGACCCAGGCCTGCAGAGGAGAGCAGTTATGGGTGATCAGTCCTGCAGGGGAGGGCAGTTAGGGGCAAACAGACTGGCAGGGGAGTAGTTAGGCATCAATCAGGCTGGCAGGGGAGTGGGTAGGGGTGAACAAGCTGGCAGGTAGAAGCGGTTAGGAGCAATCAGGAAGTCATGCAGGCAAGCAGTTAGCAACCAGCAGTCCTGGATTGCCCACACTCTCTTGAATCTCTGGGAATCTTGCGGGAAATAATTCTCTATCTCTCTTCTTTCCTAGTCCCTACATCAAATTTGGGTTTCTTCTCAGTGTTCTGCATCTCTCTGCATCACACCAATAATTGCTGCAATTTTAAAGTAACCCCCTTCATTTCTTGAAAGATGTACAGCAATTTTGAAATGCAAAATACAGTATTTTTGCCCTGGAGAAAAATGCAATGCTTTCTGGAAGCAAACACAAAAAAATATTGATAGTTTGTTCTCTCTAGTGGGGTTAGGATGGGGAGATCTATCTGCACTCTTGATTTGTTACCATAAGCATGCTTTATTTTTATTACCTAAAAGTAAATTTAAAAATGAAAACACAGCAGTTACAGGGCATGTGGATGTGTGTGTAGGGAAAAGACAGAGATGTTAAAGGAGCAAAAACTGTACAAAAAATAAGAAAAACAAGGCTTGCAATACATACTAACTGGGAAAGAAGATAAAATGCATACCTTACTCTAGTTTTTACAAAACTACTCTAGTTTTTCTCAACCTTAAGAAATGTACGGAAGCCTTTTAAACATACCATTTTCTCTTGATCTCCTTCCTTCTGTTTTCAAATTAATTTCATTTTCCTCCTCATTTAGATATGAATAAATGAACAAGGTGTATGAGATGGTGGCATGAGGCATGATCCAGTCTAATGAATCATATATATATAATTCATTAGAATGATATATATATATATATATATCATTAGATGAATCATATATATATATACATAAAAGTAACATATATATATATATATGTTATATACATATATATAAAAGTAACTTATAAATACATGTGGGCACTTATGTAGGGAATGGCAGAACTCAGTTTTGAACCAAGGAGTAGGGGTGCAGTATCTGCATTGTTCTTACACAGCTAACAAGTTAAACATAAACACAATTACAAAGCTAACTGATTTCAAACTAACCCTCATCAGTTAACACTACAGGGCCGGTGCACAAATTCATACACCAGTGGGGTCCCTCAGCATGGCCTGCGGGGATTGGGCTGAAACCAGCAGTCCAACACTCCTGCCACTCCTGCCCACACTCCCGCTCATGTCATCCCGGCCCAGCTGCACCTGCCACGGGCTCCCGCCCAGTCAGTCCTGATGGAGAGAGGCTTGCGCTATCATTTGACATGACACATGCCAATGCTTTGCTGGAACAAAACTGCCTTTTACAACGTGAATACGGAACAGAACTCGGCTCCATATGGAACAAACTCATTAATGTGAGCTGGCCTGGTTCTGCCATGGCTGTGGGCTGTGTGCTGACTCTCATTCTCTCACCACTTTCTCCATGACTTGAACTCTTCCTCTGTAGAGTTGTTTTAACATATTTGGCCTTCGCGTAGACCAGGGGTTCTCAACCTTTCTAATGCTGCGCCCCTTTAATACAGTTCCTCCTGTGGTGACTCCCAACCATAAAATTATTTTCGTTGCTACTTCATAACTATCACTTTGCTACTGTTATGAATCATAATGTAAACATCGGTGTTTTCCGATGGTCTTAGGCGACCCGGCTAGCGGTTCTCAAGGTAGACCAAACGTGTCATTTAGAGTTAATGTTAGCTTCTTTATTTCCTCACTACCTCGTGTCAGTAGGACTTGGCCCCAACACAAACAGTACAAACAGACCCTGCCATCACAGGGCATTTTTCAAAAAGAAAATGTCATCCAGTGATCCTCCAGTAGGGGTCAGTAATGATGGCCTGTGGGTCAAATCTGTTAGACACCTATTTTTATAAGGTCCACATGTTAAAAATGTTTTTCACAATTTTAAATGGTTGAAGAAAAGTAAAAAGAATCTACAACAGAGATATATGTGGCCTACAGACTCTAAAATATTTACTCTCTAGCCCTTTCATAAAGTCTACCACTCCCTGTCCTAGAATATACTTATATCATTTTGAAAATAGGACCATGAAAAGAAAAATGCAACATATCTTTCAGAAAGCTTCCGCACCCTCGGGGATGCATTTCCAGACAGCAGGGAGGAAAACACATTTCTAGCTACAGCACAAGGCGGCCCGTTACTCATTGTCCAATGTTTGTGGAATAAAAGCACAAATAGACCATGGCCCAGGAGAAGCACAGCCGCTCTCAGCGCTGAGACGGGAAAGAAATCACTCCCCGTGTTGTCATAAAGAGGACACTACACAATACCACCCGCTCCTCTTTGGTTGGCATGCCAACGACAGATGTAGAAGCAAGCCTCAGAAGCCCATGTGCCAGCAGAGTGTGATGGCATCATACCAAGAGCGGTCCAGCAAAGGCAAGGTGCAAAGGATCTTGGGGTGTGGCTCGGGCATTTGGCTTTCTATGTATCTGGCTTGATGTACATGTAAGAAATCTGGGAGACGAGAGGTCCTTAGGGCAAATCTCCCTCAATATCCTTCTCTTAGGGGAATCCTCACATGAGTAATCATGTTGGCACACGATGGAAAATCAGCGCGTCCCTGTTGCCAGCTGAATCCATACCCATTTGATGTCATTGCTGTGAAAGAACATGGCATGTAAGTAGGAGCATTGTATGCAAAGTTCTGGGGATAAGGTCAAACTTATCAATACAACACTTCATGAGGCCATGAAAGCAACAGATCTGTCTGCTCCTGGAGACAGCTCCTCTGGTCACATAAAGCACATCCAGCAGATGACACATCAGAGACCTCGGCCAATAGGTGCTGAGATGATATATCTGCCTTTATTTTGTTAGAGACACCTCTTATAGCTCTCTCTCTGTCATAATTTCCATTAATCCTTATATTTTAAGAGAACATGATCACATTTATTTACAAATACAATTATGTATATTTGATTAGTGACCTGAATTGCTCAGCTTGTTACACTTTATGCTCCTCCAGCCCATCATGATGGTATCACAGCCTCCAGAGCCCACGTGCTATTCTTGGAAAGTGTCCTGAGAAAGCCAACTTGCTTTTTTTGTTTTTTTTTTTTTGGTTTTTTTTTTAACATATTTTATTGATTTTTTACAGAGAGGAAGAAAAGAAAGGGATAGAGAGTCAGAAATATCAATGAGAGAGAAACATTGATCAGCTGCCTCCTGCGCACCCCCTACTGGGGATGTGCCCACAACCAAGGTACATGCCCTTGACCAGAATCGAACCCGGAATCTTTTAGTCCACAGGCCGATGCTCTATCCACTGAACCAACCCAGTTTCGGCTCAACTTACTCTTTTGTTAGAGGAGTAGCAGTTATAGATGCTGAAAGGGTTTACGATTGTGCTGTTATCGACTAAACGTCAAATATGATCTGAGTTCTGTGTGTGTGTGTGTTTTCTGGAAATTATTCAGCGTAGATTTTAAAATCAGGTGTCAATGATTTATCTGCCATCAGATATGTTTCCTGCCTTGTTCTTCCTGACACTCAGCAAAATGGATGAGCTCTTTAGAGTCAGGGCTATTGTTTGCATTTCCATGCAGCCCAGAATTGAGGGAAGAGAAATATGTCACTTCCTACATGTGCCACACCTAAAACTACCTGTCTCTCTCTCAAATGTATCAAAGCACCAAATCCTATGGAGGTGGCAAAGTCACATTTCCTTTTTTGGTTATTTAATGTCTCCAAGGACAGGAATAAGCTTCAGTTTGCAAATCACTGGCAACTGGGAACTACATTGACAAACTGTGGCCAATGAGTTTTGTTCAGGAGAAGAGAACCCGAACCGGAAAACACATACGTGACCTCCTTTCATTCAGTGAGTGAACAGTGAGGTGAGAGGAATGAGAGTTGGATGGAGAAACATTTGGAGTCTTCAGAGAATATGCTTTTGTTGTGTGGCCTAGTAAAATCTCTCTTCACTCTGAAAGGCCACGGTACAAGCTATGAAGTGCCAGGTTAACATTAGAAGAACTTGCATTCTGGAACTTCTCTGCTTAGATGTGAATTTCAGGCTTCTCTCTCTCTCTCTCTCTCTCTCTCTCTCTCTCTCTCTCTCTCTCTCTCCCCTCACTCCTAAAATAAACTCATAAATGCCCAGTGACCTGGATATATATTTTCTACCTTTCCTGGCCATCAATTGCATTATTAGGATGAGTTTTTCTTTCTTTCTTTCTTTCTTTCTTTCTTTCTTTCTTTCTTCCTTCCTTCCTTCCTTCCTTCCTTCCTTCCTTCCTTCCTTCCTTCCTTTCTTTTTCTAAATGTATTTATTGATTTTTTACAAAGAGGAAAGAAGAGGGAGAGTTAGAAACATTGATGAGAGAGACATCGATTAGCTGCCTCCTGCACGCCCCCTACTGGGGATGTGCCCTCAAACAATGCACATGCCCTTGATTGGAATCGAACCTGGGACCTTTCGGTCTGCAGGCCGACGCCCTATCCACTGAGCCAAACCGGTTTCGTCTAGGATGAGTTTCAAAGGCTGTCATTCTGAAAGTCGTGGACTGCAATATCCTGCTTTCCTGCGACCAGGAATGCGAGATAAACTTCCTCTTTTGCAATTTCATATGCCATTTTCTTTCAACATTAGACATCCAAAGCATGGGAGTGCACCAATGGAGGGCTGGCATGCAGCTGCCGCCCGTCTCAGGGGGTCCACTCTTGTGCACACTCTGTTCTCACCTCCCTGCTCTGCAGCTGGCTGAACCCCTGAACGAGGTTCCCAGAGCCTGCTGCCTGCTGGAGAGCTGACAGGCGCGCTGCGCAGGGAAGATGCTCAGAAGCAAAGCTGGAGAGATCTGCTTTCTGCAGCCCTGCTCCTCCGGGCGTGGACCTGTGTGCACTTGGCCTGACTCACTTCAGCGAACCCGCTGGGGTGTTTGACCGACTGCAGCGTGCGAGACTACCCTGGCTGCCTCTCTCCCCCCCCCAGCAAGGACAGTTCATCACTTGAAGCGATTTTCCTCATTGCTGGTGTTATTGGAAAACGAAGACCTCGAGAGCAAGCCATTGTTCAAGCTGGAAGTCATTTCGCGGAGAAAATGAGATGCCCGGGCCGTTCACTTTGTTCTTTATTTTATCGTGCCCTCTGGCGTCTGCTTATGGATCTGATTTGATTTCTGTTTTCATTGGGCCTCTTTTTCTCCGCGACCTGGGGTCAGACACAATATCAAAAGCAATGCGTTTTGGCGGGTTTATTTGTCTGAGTCAGTGAAAACAGAGAGAAGTCACAGGAGGTGGAAGTGGGGCGAGGGAGGGGAGGAGGAAAGGGGAGGAAGTAGGAAGGAGGGAGAGAGCAAACCTATGCCTGTGCAAAAAGGAAAACTCACTACCATTGCGATGTATCGATCAGCTTCGATCTTTAATACGGCTACAGATATTGTGTCACAATCAGGCATTATTATATCCCCTACACGTGGTCGCCAGGACAAATGGAAAAGATTGGAGTTGGGAGCTGAGGAAGGGGAGGCAGCCAGCAGCAACATAAACAAGATAGATTGTGTTTTTGCTTTTGAAATAGAAAATTACCATACTAAATATTTGAGGCAGCAATTTTTTTTTGCAAAGCTTCTGGACTTGCCTTTTGCAAAACATCATAAAACTTTTACATCCAGTTTCAACGAGAACTGTTTCATTAAGTGCAGCTGTGTGCTCGTTAAGTCCTATAGCATTTGGTGCTTCCAGGCACAGGGGCAGCCCATCGGCAAAGAAATGGGTGGAGGAAATGAACGTGGCCCATCTGGGGAGTACACCGAGTAACCACTTGTGGCTGGTGTCACCCATCATGTCACCAGGCCACTGGTGAGGATGGAACCTTCCCATAATTTACAGAGAAAAAGTAAGTCCCAGGCCATACGTTCTTCTCAAGGATTAGGTACTCACACATTATAATTTCCCAACTATCCCAGTGGGAAAGCAAAGGACACAGGGTGCTTTGTTTAGGGACAGTCAGACCTCACCTTCTGATGAGCTGAGTTGTGAACCTGAGAGCAGTGGTTCTCAACCTTTCTAAGGCCGCGACCCTTTAATACAATTCCTCATGGTGTGGTGATCCCCAACCATTAAATTATTTTCGTTGCTACTTCGTAACTGTAATTTTGCTACCATTATGAATCGTAATGTAAATATCTGTGTTTTCTAATGGTCTTAGGCGAACCGCTACTGGTAAACACAGATATTTACATTACAATTCATTAACAGTAGGAAAATTACAGTTACGAAGTAGCAACGAAAATAATTTTATGGTTGGGGGTCACCACAACATGAGGAACTGTATTAAAGGGTCGAGGCATTAGAAAGGTTGAGAACCACTGCCTTAGAGACATCCTTATCCCATCCCCAGAGAGAAAAAAAAGATGCAATTATTAAATGGATATAATAAGTGCTTAGGAAAACATTTAAGTGGGGGTAGTCATACCTAACTGAATCATTTTTTGCTTATTAAGTACGATATAAGGCTATGCCTTCAGACTCAATATGCATTTAGGATTGACGTGGATGCATATGAAAAATAAACACCAACACAGGCCAAGCCTAATGATTCTGATTAAGGTGGTCTTGGGTGGTCTTGTTTAATTTTAAGCAAATCTGTCAAGTGATTTTAATGAAGGTGGTACATGGACCATTCTTTGAGGAGCAGTATCCTACAATATGTGTTTGGTGTGTGTGCGTGTGTGTATGTGTGTGTGTGTGTGTGTGTGTGTGTGTGTGTGTGTGTGTATGTATGTGTGTGTATGTCCCAAAAGTCAAAGGGATAGGGTGTCCATGGGGGTGGAGGGCTGTGTGGAAATATTTCATGAAGGAGTCAAATCAGCAGCAGACTGTGCTGGGTTACCTCATGTAACACATTTTGGCCTCCGTTTCATCATCTCGAAAATGAGAAAGAAACACAGCGCTTCACTCTTAAGGTAGCATATTTTAAACACCTGATAAATATGAGGTGGGAATTAGGCCTCGAGCTCCTGTCAAAGCCGGGAAGGAAAGCATCACACAGCTTAGAAATATTGTCAGGTGATGACTTCTATGTGTGCTAGACTTATTTTTTAATCAGCAACATGTATCAAAATTCTATTCACACACAAAAAAATTCTACTCACCACGTATATTAGTGAGTTTTTCTAAAGTTGAATTGAGGAAAATTCTGGCACAACACAGCCTGTGTATCCTAATAAGACAAACTCCAAACATGCTGGCTGCCAGCAACACTCACTGAATATTTGCCAACAATCCCGTAGCCAGCACATGCTTTTCCGTTAGCGGGGCCAGCGTGCCACCCGGCAGGTGGGTGTAGCTCCTCGTCTTGTCCCTGGGCTGGTGGAGAGGCCACGGAGGAGGGAGCCTTCAAGGAACCAGCCTGCCATGCAGCCGAGGGTCAAGTCCAGGCAGCTGCAACTTTCCTGCTGCTTCCATTTTCCTGGTTCTTTCCTCTGAAACCTCCTCCTGGGACAGGACCCACAGCTACAGCATCACTTGGGAATCTACTAAACACTCTGATTTCCAGGCCCCATCCCAGGAGAACAGAAGCAGGAGCTGTCTTTTAAAAATATATTTTATTGATTTTTTACAGAGAGGAAGGGAGAGAGATAGAAAGTCAGAAACATCGATGGGAGAGAGACATCGATCAATCGCCTCCTGCATGCTCCACCGTGAAGATGTGCCCGCAAGCAAGGTACATGCCTCCAACCGGAATCGAACCTGGGACCTTTCAGTCTGCAAGCCGATGCTCTATCCACTGAGCCAAACTGGTCTCGGCAGGAGTTGCCTTTGAATAAAATCTCCAGGGGATCGGTGTGCACAATTGATGTCTGAGAAGCAATGATCATAAGGACTGGTCTGAAGACACCTCGTGGCAAAGGCAAAGAATCCTGTTTCCGCCAAAGGCCCCCCCACATGCTGGCCATCTTTTCAGGAAGCCGGATGTGGGTCCTCAGCGGAGGCCCAGCTCCACAAGGTCCCTCACGCTTGGGTCCCACTGAAACCGAGGCTGAGTCTCCAGTGAGTACCGCTTTGGACCACCCACACTGAGGAGCAACAAAGGGAACAGGATGGACTTGGGGGGTGGACAGGCCTGGAAAAAGCAAGCTCCGCCTCCTATTGGTGCACGCGCTGGGACAAATGAGCTCAACTCTGATTGTGCCTCCCTCACTCCGGTTCACAGGCAAGAGACTCTGCATCCCTAGGTATCATAATCAACTCTTTCCTGATGGCTAAAAAGGACTGGAATAGAGGGGGCGCACTGGAGCGCATCAGGAGAGGGCACCTAAAACAGACTGGCCACTTGCCTTTGCTCACCGGATTATCAAGATTGGGAAACCGTATATCCTAAGAAACTGAAACACCAATCAGAAAGGATTTATGCACTCTTTATAAAATGGCAGCACAAATGACCATAGCTACAATTTGGAAACAGCCTAGGTGCCCCTCAATCGGATGAGTGGATCAGAAAATTATGGTACATCTATACAATGGGATACTATGCTGCCATCAAAAAGAAGGAATTCTTACCATTTGCAGCAACCTGGATGGGACTGGAGAGCCTTATGCTTAGTGAAATAAGCCAGTCAATAAAGGAGAAACACCACATGATCTCACTCATTTGGGGATAATAAAGAACATTATAAACTGATGAACAAAAGGATAGATACAGAGGCAGTAAAACATCAAACACACTGTCAAATTATGGCAGGAAGGTTAGGGAGAGGTGGGGTAGATAAGAGATCAACCGAAGGACTTGTATGCATGCAGATAAGCACAACCAATGGATACAAGACCCTGGGGGCTTAGGGTATGCATGGGAGTGGCGGGGGGAGGCAAAGGGAAGATATGTATATATGCAATACATTAATAAAAAAATTAAAAACAAAAGATTGGGAAATCAGAGACACTAGTTGTCTCTTTCGGTGTTTGAACAAAGAGGAGCTGTAGGAACACCTGAGGAAATTATTTCTCAGCTCTGGACTCAGAGATGCAAAAAAGCAAAGAAGTTATGGCTCTACAAATATGAATGTTAATTCCTGGAAGTTTTCCAATTTTGGATCCTAATCTCTTCTCAAATTCACTTGTACTTTTTGCTTTGGGGTTCCTTCAAATATCTTTTATATAGTCAGTAATAAACAAACCAATTATCTATCTATCTATCTATCTATCTATCTATCAATCATCTATCTATCCTTTCTCTCTCTCTCTCTTTTTCCCTCCCCCCACTCTCTCTATGCCTACACTAGCTTAAATACCTAAATCTACAGTCCTGACCAAAGAATAAATGTGAAGTGAATAACAGTTACAATCATTATTGTTACTATTATATCATCAAATTTATTGTTTTGTAACATCATCTACAATAACTTATGCTTTCATTCAAACGTGGTTATCATTAGTCCTTAAAGCTATAAAAAATTATCTGAATCATGAGGAAAAATAAGGAAATGCTACCTTCCTATATGTGTGTGTGTGTTCTCTGATGGACTGATTTCAACCAGTAATAATGCCCACCATTACTGAGCATGAGGGCACTGCTGTTTAAGAGCAGGTTTTATGTGTCAACACTGGGCCAAGCGGGGAAGGAACGGTCTCAGCCCTCAGAACTGTAATGTGCCATTTTATTGCTCAGATTTCACAGCAATAACTGAAGTTGGAAAGGTAAACTCGGTGACCTTGGTGACAAAATCAGAAAGTTATAAAATGATGGTGAGAATTCTAGGCCCCACTTGCTACCATGGTGCTCGTGTAATATAGGTAGGCCCAAGTCTGCAGAGCCTCTCAGCTGGCCAACACTGGAAACTTAAGTGTTACACTAACCCGAATCCCTTCCGGAGATCCTGACATCTTGAAAACCTCAACTTCTTCACTACAAGATTGACCATGAAATGTAGACAATGTTCTACATTGTCCAGCGGAAGATATGTACTATCATCCATGTTAATGATAAGGAACCATAACCAACATTTGGATGGCAAGGTTTACCAAGCCCCTTTAAAAATTGTATAATAGGCCTCTGGCCAGTTTTGCTCAGTGGGTAGAACATTGGCCTGTGGACCCAAGGGTTCCAGGTTCGATTCCAGTCAAGGGCATGTACTTTGGTTGCAGGCTCAATCCCTGGCCCTGGGATTGACACAACCAATGGATGTGTCTCTCTCCCATCAATATTTCTGTCTTTCCTTCCCTCCTCCTCTCTCAAAATCAATAGAAAAATATCCTCAGGTGAGGCACCATTTTCTGTATTTTAGTGTTCAGATGCATGAGGCTTTGAGAGGTAAAATAACTTTCCCAAGGTTTCCAGCTCGCCTTTTAAAATCCCCAAATATAGCCGAAACCGGTTTTGCTCAGCGGATAGAGCATTGGCCTCTAGACTGAAAGGTCCCAGGTTCGATTCCGGTCAAGGGCATGTATCTTGATTGCGGGCACATCCCCAGTAGGGGGCGTGCAGGAGGTGGCTGATCGATGATGTCTCTCTCTCGTCGATGTTTCTAACTCTCTATCCTTCTCCCTTCCTCTCTGTAAAAAATCAATAAAATATATATTTAAAAAATAAAAATAAAATCCCCAAATATAGATATTAGTTCTAATGAGTGAATACACTTGAAAATGCTCTCAGAAATCTTTGAGCAGAAGATTGAGCCTTTATCAAGATGCTGTCCAATGAAGTCTCACCTGCTCTTCTCTTAGAAGGTGGGAAGGACACTTTAGGGAGAAACTGCCTCTCCTTCAGAGCTATGGCAGGCAAAAGGGTGAAGGACACAGGGGACACTTCCCCACAAAGCAAGCTCTGGAAGAAGCAGATCCAGGGCAAGGGGAAAGACCTCTCCAGTTGCCAGGGGATACTAAATCAGATCCCTCATCCCTGGAAGGCGCTGGGCGGCAAAGCATAACTCAGCATCATTATGATGTTCTAGTGCCTTGAGCTGGACAAAATATTGTCAGAGGAGACAGACTCGTTCTCAGATGAAGAGTTAAAGGCCCTTTCGTGGTTATCTCATCTTAAGGACTTAGGAACTCCGTACTCTTATTTCCCAGGAAAGGAAGATTTGCCTTTTGAAAGTAACTGGAGTTTTCTCTACTTGAAAGCTTTAGGCGAAACTGGAAGAGCTCTGGAAGTTGTAGAAACCCTGGGATTTTTCACCAGTTGCACAGACCTACTAATAGGAACTCTAGAATGGACCTCGTTTCTTCTCATGAAAGGGTCCTTTCTGAGGCCCAGTTACCACTCTCTGTTTATTTGGGAAATTGAATTTGTGTTGGCTGGGGAGACTTAAACACTGGATTGTCTACATAATTCGACGCAGAAACAAAAATCCATGCCTTGATGTTCAGGCCAGTTTCCCAGAGGGTAGTAATTTAGAGATATCACAACAGTTTTAATGGACAAGGAAACTTGTCAATATTTTATTCATTTCAAACACGA
Organism: Lasiurus cinereus; assembly: GCA_011751065.1. Lineage (NCBI taxonomy): Eukaryota > Metazoa > Chordata > Mammalia > Chiroptera > Vespertilionidae > Lasiurus > Lasiurus cinereus. Next base: position 3,443,280 of record JAAGEH010002528.1, read on the forward strand.
CCTGACACCATTAGGTAAGGAAATCTTTCGACTGAGAAAATTCTGTCTGGAAGCTTCAACCAATCACTGGGAGAGAAGGGAGGGATCAGAGGAGGTGACACAGCTCACGTGTGTCGGTCAGAACTTGAACAGCTACAATTCCTGAGCAATCTGCATTGGGCCTGGAATGAGCCCTGGTTTTATCTTTGAATGAAGCATCTTTTACTTCAAGCCAGTTTTCTAGGCAGATTTCAAATTTTGCCTTTAGTGCAAATTCCTAAACTTTGATCCTGGATAGCAATCCCCTCACATTCTGGCTCCAGCATCCTCCTCAGCTGCTCATCATGCACTTTTCCATCAGGTGCAGAGCCAGCTCCATGCTGCCGCCATTGTCCCATCCGGGGCACTCTAGTGGTTCCTCTAGGACAGTGGTTCTCAACCTTCCTAATGCCGCGACCCCTTAATACAGTTCCTCATGTTGTGGTGACCCCCAACCATAAAATTATTGCTACTTCATAACTGTAATTTGCTACTGTTATGAATCATAATGTAAGTATCTGTTTTCTTAGGCGACCCCTGTGAAAGTGTCTTTCGACCCCCAAAGGGGTTGCGACCCACAGGTTGAGAACCATTGCTCTAGGGGGAATATTGTATGATCTGTTAAGTCCTGATTCCAATAGCACCTTCCTCAGGTCCCCCTTCCATTCTCTCAGCCTTCAGCTTAATTATTCTCATGTCTCCCTGCTACCTTTACTATTGTCTTGTCACAATTCATCACGGTTGCTCATGTTGACATTCCCCTCTCCCTCTCTGATAACAAGCTCTGTCATGGCCTCTATGCGTCTGCCTGGCCTGTGTCCAATATTTACTAAGTGCCTGCATAAGCATATCAATATGATAATGCAATTATTTGAGGATCTTAAAATCTAAAACCAAATAATTACATTTGCAATATAATCAGATATTTGAAAAATTATTTTTTTTCTTTCCAGCCAGTGGGTGTTTTGAGGATTGGTGCCAGACAATTTGGAGGATGAGTAGTAATTAAAGGAACAGCTAGCTGAGTCCCCCAAATACTCAGAAAACCAATCATCTGAATTATGAAAAACACCAAACCCAAACAAATTATTCTTTAGATCTATGCCTTCATGAGGAGTGGGTATTCATACAATTAGCTGAAAATTAATGACATTTATTGCAACTGAGCAGCATGGACTAGGCGCAAATTATACGGCTTTTACTGTACAAGGCGTGTTCTGAATGTGATTTCTAATGGTTGCAATGTGACACATTACTTGCCCAGTTTGAGAGATGGGAAATCTTAGGTTCAAAGCTGTCCAAATAATGTTTTTAATGTCATTGAGTTAAAGAAATGGTGAAACTAAAAGGGGGAGGGGTCCCTTCAAAAGAAGTGTTGCCTATATCTCATTCAGTTCATCCTGTTACCACAGAGTATCACAGACTGGGTGGCTTAAACATCAGAAATAGATCTCTCATGGATCTGGAGACTGGGAAATCTGAGATCAAGGTGCCTGTAGACATGGTGTCTGGGAGGGACCTGCTTTCTGCTTTCATGCGGTCTCCTTATTGTAGCCTCAGCAGAAAGACACAGCAAACTCTCATGTCACCTTTGATAAGGGCAGTGATCCCAGCATAAGGGGTCCACCTCCACGACCTCATTACCTCTCAGAGACAGCACTGCCTAATGTCATTGCATTGGAGGTCGAGGCTTCCATCTATAAGTTTTTTTGGGGGGACACCAACATCCAATCCATAACATTCTATGAACTGTAATGTCAGAAGACGAGGCTGCTGAGCTAACAGGCATAGTAAGAATTCCAATGTTTTCCAATGAATATGCAAGTCTCTGAGCAAAAGGCAGCCGGACCAGTTTAGCACACAAATCTGTGGAAAGCCCCACTCCAAGCTACAAGAGCAAGCTCGGTCCTCTTCAGAGGCAGCGGAGCCAGCCCTGCTGGGGCCTGTCAGTGGGCTGGCTCCGCTCTCTTGATTGTGCCACCCCTCGGAGGCACACTTCGTGGAGTCTGAAATCCTCTTGACAGAAGTAGCCTAGTGAGAGCCCGGCTCTTCCGAGTGCTAAGGCCTGTGTTTTGAGTGTCACCAGCCTACAGTTGGAGCAGAAGGACATCTGTCGCGCCGCAGGGAGGAACTAGCAGCTGCTCCCACTGGAAACCCTCTGCCAGTTTTTGTGCCAATTATAACATGAATCCAACAGGCTCGAGTTCGCTGATTGGGAAATCAAATCCAATGCACTACAAGTACAAAGTGGGGTGCCAATGTAGATCCAGAATAAAGAACGAACCACTGTTCATGGAACTTTCATGAACATTATAATGTTAAACAATCCAGAATAATAGTAGGAAGATAATCTACTATTTTGGGGTGGTTCCCATGATCAGAAATTGTGCTAACCATTCTATCATCTATCTCTCTCTCTCTCTCTCTCTCTCTCTCTCTCTCTCTCT
>JAAGEH010002528.1:3445754-3511326 GCA_011751065.1 Lasiurus cinereus
TCTCTCTCTCTCTCTCTCTCTCTCTCTCTCTCTCTCTCTAATCTTTTATCTATCATCTATCTATTGAGCAATAGATAAACTATGTCGCTTGTTCTCACAAGGAGCTTATGATATCCTAGAGGCCTGATGCACGAAATTCATGCCAGGGGCTCGGCCCTCACAGCTGCAGCAGCAGCCTTAGCCCTCATAGCCCCGGTTTCTTCTGGAAGGTCACCCGGACAGTTGTTCCACTGTTCAGCTGTCTGCTCTAATTAGCATATTATGCCTTTATTATTATAGAAGATGTAGGTGTTATTCTCTCATTTTGCAGATGAGACAACAAAGTTACAAATAACTGACAGTTTAGCATTCAAACTATACAGTCATTTATCACTTTAAAGCATTGGTTCTCAACCTTCCTAATGCCGTGACCCTTTAAGACAGCTGCTCATGGGGTGGTGACCCCCAACCATAAAATTATTTCCGTTGCTACTTCATAACTGTAATTTTGCTACGTTATGAACTGTAATGTAAATATCTGATATGCAGGATGCATTTTCATTGTTACAAATGGAACATAATTAAAGCATAGGGATTAGTCACAAAAACAATATGTAATTATATATTGTGAAATATTTATTTCTAATTACAAATAAATGAAATTTTGTCTTGAATCATGGTGTAGCATGGGTAACAGTCTTCATATGACAACAGTAAACTACATTGCTACACTTTGCTACACCGAGGAGCAGTTTGTTGGTTCCTAAGACCATGGGAAATATGTGTTTTCTGATGGTCTTAGGCGACCCCTGTGAAAGGGTCATTCGACCCCCAAAGGGGTCGCGACCCACAGGTTGAGAACTGCTGCTTTAAAGTCATTGAGGACTTAAGACCCCTCCCCCCTCTCCCCCCCAAAAAAGAAAGTTAGCACTTACACTCAGAGTATGGTAGGGAAATGGGAAAATAAACTAACTACAGAATATAACCACGTAGTAAGAGAGGCACAAGGAATGGTTTGGGGAGGGCAGAGGAGTCTTCACAGGTATCTGAGGCTTGGAGTAACACATGCAATGTCTGAGTGAGAAGACCCCAATGACAAAGTTGGCAAGAGAATGTATCACATGCTCTGGAAAGGATGGGTACCTAGTCCCGTAGGATTAGAACATAAAACATGAAGCAGAGAGTGACAGGAATTGAGGGCCTTGAATGTCATGCAAAGTAATTTAAATTTTAGTTAAATACAAGTACAGAGAGTTCTTGAAGAATTTAAGCAGAGTTGGTGCCAATAGATTTGTTATTTATCAAGACCCCTTTGACAAAAGAGTGGTGGATGGGCTGGGGATGATGAGAGTCAAAGTAAGGAAGTTAATTAAGATTTTGTAATAAAGCGTTGACATGGAGTAGCGGGAGTAGAAATGGGAATCGGGTAACAAATGTGAGAGTACAGAAAGCATGGCTTGTGATTAAGAGCATCTATTCTGGGTTGACGGCTAAAACTTGAGTCCCAGTTTTGCCCCTTCCTTTCCTGTATGTTCTTAGGCAACCTCATAATCTCCGTGCTTGATTTTCCTTATCTACAAAATTGAAATGATAATGGTATGTATTTCACAGTGTTCTGTATATTAAAATAAACACTTTGTATTTAATATGACACATTATTGTTGAACATAATTGTGCAATATTATTATATAGTTGATGCAAGTGCTTAAAACCATACTTAGCTCAAAGAAGGAATTATGCTAGGGACATTTGGAAAGTGAAAACAATCCACATACACATTTTGATGATCCTCAAAATAGACCCACACAGTTATTTTTCCTTTTGTAAAATTGCATCATAAAGCAAATGGAATGCACTTGAAACAAAATTCAGACTAAGAAAGAATAATTAGCCTGGCTTAGAACTGAAAATCTATATAGAAAGGGAAAATGTGATACTTCAATATGTACATGTTTGTGTCCTTTTGAGGTCTTATAGTTGCATAATGTAGTGACTTTGGAGACAGCGTGATCTGTGAGAGGTGGTATCAGAGGACTATCATCTCTAAAACACTGGGAAATTTGCCTTTTCTGTTTTGTTAAGATGAGAGTTCAGTCTTCCCATGTGGGCCAGTGGCAGACATTCCAAGAGACAAACTAATCCCTGCCTTCTTTGTTTTCACATCAACTAACATGAGAAGAGGGGCCTGGCCCTCATAGCATTTCTGCTATATTTTCAATGCAGCTGGTATTGTATTCACTTTTTAAATTATAATCGCATTACATCATGATTCATTTTTGTTATTACCGTGGTTACTGCTGTTGTCTATCATCCTTACTAATCAAGCTTGAGCTTGAACTAGTGCAGCTTGAACAAGCTGGTCTAATAGCGTCCACTCTCATTCCTCTGCCTCCGCTCTGTCAGAGTGAGATTTATAAATCAAGAATCGGACCATAGCTGTGCTTATTTCCTTGATGATCTCATCTTGTCTCATGGAGATAAATATAATTTAGGTATGGAGGTCACCAGTATTTATTTCCCAGCTTGGCTAGCTCCCCTTGAACTCTAGGCATAAGCATGCTATGACCAACTCCATAATTCTCCTTGGATGTCAACAAGGCATCCTAAATCCCTAAACACGATGGGGCTTGTGATCTTCCTCTCCATATGCGGTCCTCCTTCAGTCTTTCAGAATGTCAATCCATAGACACATTTTGATGATCCTCAAAACACACAGTTATTTGCTGATTGCTTAGGTGAGAAGGTCAGAGTCATCTTTGTACAGAAACTGAGATACAGAGAAGTGAAGTGGCATCTTCAAGTTTACAAGTAAGAAAGTCACAGAATCGGGATGTAAACCCAGGTAGTCTGACTCCAGAGTCTACACCCTTTATCTTTATATTAACCTGCTTCTCTATCTTATAAACCCTTTGTACATAATCTGGAACGTCATATGTCTCTTGCATGACAAATATCAACTGCTCACCTCGGGGCAGGCATGCTACATCCAATTAGAACCATGAATTCTGGTTCTTTCTAGTTGTCATATTAAAGAGCTAAAAACTCCCTGGGTTTAGGATCAAGATTTTTTTAAAATTTATTTTCATTGTTATTATTATTTTTGTAACATTCTGTGTGTTCTCATTGGAATACCAGACTGGGATTTTGAAACGGGAGCTCAGATGTATCTCTTAGATTTATGACACATCTACTAATGAGCTAAATGATCTTGAGGAGTTTCTAAACCTCTTGATGTTAAGATGACACTGCCAAAAATTGCCAATCAATGGTCCAGGTTTTATAATAATAATGTAGAAAAATAGATACCAAGTTATATGGTCCATTCACTGCTTGAGGGCAGGACTCACATTTATTTGCTTACTACCCATTTTCCAAGTATTTATTGCAGTTGCACATTCTGCATGAACTCAGTACATGTGTGGGAATTGCTGATGAAGTTTTCATGATGTGGCATGTGGAAGGGAAAAGGTCACTTAGAATTCCAGAGTTTGATACAACAGAGAGAATCCTGAAGCACGAGGCAGAAGACAGAGTCTGCCGGTAAAGAAGGCAGAGATTTCATAATCTCATTGGCTATTTCATTTGATCCTTTGACTTTAGGACAAATAATCATCACATAGGTCAAGTCTTCAATAGTTGTCTCTGCAAAATGTTGAGAAGGTGGCTTTCATTGTTCTTAAAGGTATGTTAACAGAGCTTTGACTGTATAATTTACCTTCACCACAAAACCCAAAGAATGTCAGCACAGGATATTTTTGTTTATGTTGAACCAATAAAATGCAAGGACTCAGCAATTCCACAATAGTATCTGTCACATATAAGTCTCTCCACTCAATTACCGATTATTTCATTAAGACTCCTCACCTCTATTACTCCCACTACAAATAAGGAAGATGAGGTTAAAGGAGGTTTCCAGGGTAAAGTGACTAGTATGTGTTGAAGTTGGGATTGGAATTCAGGATTAGGTGGGTCTCAATACTCCATCTCTGCACTGAAACTCACATCTTCCTTAAATCAGAAGGAAGGCAGGGCAGGGTGGGTGCATATATGCATACATGCATAACCTGTAGACACAGACAGTAGGGTGCTGGCGGCCTGGGGTCAGGGTGGAGGCGGGCTAGAAGAGGTCAATGGGGGAGGGGGCGCATATGTAACACTTTCCACAATAAAGATTTAAAAAGTAAATAAATAAAATAAAAAAATCTGCAATACTAGTGATGCACAGAAGAGGGCAATGCAAGGAGTGGCTGTAGATGGCTTCCCTTCAACACACATTCATTGGACTCTAACTATGATCAGCTGAAGAATATTCTAGTCACATAAAACACTAATTAAATAGAGAAAGCTGGTAATTAACTGCATGCTCCCATTCTGTTTTCAATAAATGTAATCTATCCAATAAATCAGTAGCACTCATTAATGATAATACAAAGTGTGTTCTGTAAAAGGCTTGCCTTCCATTAGGGAACTAACACTGGGTTTTATGTGGAGTTTCAGAAGAAACCGAGTAGGCATTATTAGCAGTTACTTCGATGGACAGATATATGGTGCCTTAGTTCTGCTGCTGACAAGCAGTAATTGCTGAGCTGTGTATGGTGTTTTAAAATGTGTTTAATCTACTATTAGTTCCATGGAAAACATACTGCCCACCCCACTTCCAATCACCATGGATAACGGAAAATCAGAGTCCTAAAATAATTCCAGACCACAGGTTGTAACAATACACTGCAAAGGGACAAATCATGACTTTGCCTGGAATTTGTTATTTCAAATAATGTTTTACTTTTCTTTTTTTCTTTTCACAAAGAACTCTGTATTGGACCACATTTCTGGTAATAAGATTCAAGTTGGATTTTTAATGGCAGGAATTAGGCTATATACTTCCTTGGTGATAAGGCACTATTGGTTGGAATATATATATATTTTGTTCTTTCTTTCTACACACATTTCTGCAAACATTTTTTAAAATAATCTTTTTGCAAGGAGAAAGGGCATAATGTTTAGAAAGTTAGACAGACTAAATAACTAGTTAACTGCTTCGTGAAGAGTGACCTAACCAGGAACTATGCTGAGAGAATCTAAAAAGAAAAAAAAAAAAAGAGAAAGTATCATGTGCCTATTTATGCAAAACCAGTGCAAAAAACAAACAAACAAACAAACAAAAAAAAAAACACCTAAAAGACAACAACAAAAACCAAGCTGAAAACTTGCCTTCTGAGAAGTTAAGGGCTAAATATTACGCCCAATAGCAGTAACTTCCTTGGCCTACATTTTTGAAAAATTAAAATTTCTCCTTTCCTCAGTGTTGTAGAATCTATAATGTCTATTACATTGCTCATATTATATGTGTGTTTATGAAGATTTCCTTCAGAATATTTTGAAGATCAACAGATGATATTATTGAAAATAGAAATAAAGTTGTACATTGGCCTATGTACAGTGGTTGAAAATTCACGTTGGAAATAAATGGTTTGACCCTGGCCGTGTGACTGTTGGTTGGAGTGTCATCCCATACACCAAAAGGTTGCTGGTTTGATTCCCAGGCAGGGCACATACTCAGGTTGAAGGTTCAATTACTGGTTCGGGTGCATTCAGGAGGCAACCAATCAATGTTTCTCTCTCTCAAATATACATATTAAAAATGGTTTGGTTTATTTTCTTGTTGTCATGGAAACATTCTTATTTGAATGTTTATAAAATAAGGTCCATCAGCCTGAAGGATTTGGTAGGTATAATGTTTTAGTTCACTTTAAACATTTATTTTTGTTAACTAAGGATCTATGAACAATGGAAAGAAGCCTTTTAGAAGATAATGAAGCAACAAACACCTACTCTATTGACATGGTCCTTTGAAGTTCCCCAGTAGTTTTAAAGGCATTTTAAACAATTCTTTCTGGACCATATTGTTTAAACTTTTCTGCATGGTGCATAGATATTGCTATGACAAAATAGAACTGTACAAAGAGACAAAACCATGTCTGAGTTAACCCTTTCTTTCCTTTTTTTTTTTTTTACTAATTTCACACTTCTTATACTAGACTCTAATTACTCTGTGAGTAGAAGACAATTCTCTTTTATTCATTAATGTGTGTCAATACTAGTAAAGCCCCTGACATGTAGTTAGCATTTAATAAAGGATTGGTTCATATTTGCTTGTGAAAAGAATTATAACCAGGAGGAACTTAGGATAAGAAGTTTTGATTTAATCTAAATTCTATGGGAGGTGGGATGTCTTATATTAAACATAATTTATGTTAGTATAATATGCATAAAGAAATTACTGATTCTATCTCATTTTCCTTTTACCTTTCTTTATATATTCCCCAAATCAAATTACTCAACTGTAATATGGAAAGACTTCTAAAGTTCTGGCAACTTACTTTATTGTAATTAACATTTGAATCCCTGCCAGAATTACAGAAGTAATTGCCAGTTAGGCTTATATTAATAAACCCAATTAAGTGGGAATTGTGAAAAAAAATGAAGAATAATCTGACTTTATGGGTAGGTTCACTGCCAGCAGCTTGCAGTGATGGATGGTGCCCCAGATTTATTTTTGGTTTTAACCATAATACATTCGAAGTTTCATGGCAGGCTCGTTAAGGCATATGTGCTGAATTTGAAAAATTATTTATTGGGCTCCCAGTGATACATTGGTGTGAACCAATTAGTTCTCCCAAAAAGAATAAGAGGAAGTAATGCTGTTAAAATTGATGGGCATAGCAGTCTAACTAGCTCCTGTGCTTGGGTTCTGTGCTGTGAAGACTGGGTTTGAGGTACAGCAAATAGTACTAACAAACTCTTTTGGATAAAGCTGCTCTCTACTTGTTATGTACTCTTTAGTTCTGATGTATAGTGCTAAGGGAAGTAGGAAACCTTGAAGCAGTCAGAAGACAGAAATTTACTATTACTATTTTACAAGTCTTGATGCATTAATGGCTATCTGATTTTGTAGAATAAATGAGCACCTTGCTTCCAAGACTTAAAAGAATTAAATTGTCTTAGGAGGATTAGCTGGGCTGACTTAGGAAACCTTCAGTATATTCTCTAGAAAACTCAATAGAAGAGATGTCTCTAGAAAACTCAATAGAGAGATGTTTATTGACTTTTGCAAAGTGCTAATTGTTTCCCCAAACTAGTTTCTCCTATCTAATCCACTGCTGTCTAGCTAGAGAATACATTTCCTAGCTCTCCCTGGAGCCCATGGGTCCATGTGACTAATGAACGCTTGGGATGTTAGTGAAAGTGATACATATAACATTTGTGTTGTCTCTAAATTAAGGGAAGCTGCCTTCTACGGCTCTTTCGCCTTTCCTCTAGACATGACCATGACAGTGACCTAGTTTACACAATGCAGATGGGGCAAGAAGCCTAGCCAAGGAGAGCAGGGAAATATACTGAAAGAAACCTGGATCTCTGAATGTCCCACTGGAATAGAACTTCCCCATTAACTGGGACCAATTCACCTGCGACTTAAGAAAGTAAAAACACACACGCACACAAAACAAACATGAACCGGATGCGTTATTACACTTAAAATGTAGCTATTCTTCTTCTTGTTATCATTATTATCATCATCATTAGCACCATTGTTAGCATGCTACTTCTATGAATTGTGTACTGTCCAGAAGCTCTTTCTTAAAATGTAGCAATTTTCCACAATCCTGTTTGTGGACAAATGAGTAGAAATTTTGAAGATTTTAGAAATGCTACTAGTGAATAGTACAGTATATAAGGGTTGCCTCTATATATGTTGTGTGTTTTTTAAAAATGTCTGAATCTCGAGGTTGCATTATATGTTGAAAACATCACCAATTACGTTATCTGTTTTGATTTTTACAAAATCCTTGTGAGGAGTCATTATGGAGAAGACTATCTCCGTTTCTCCAAGAAGTCAAAGGACAAAGTAAAATCAAATTAAATAAAGTGCACTGTTTCCAAATTTGTCCTTAGGCAAGAGTTGGAATGAAGACATTTTAAGAAAGAGCTTCTGGACAGTACACAATTCATAAAAGCAGCACAGTAATACTGGTGCTAATGCTAATGATGATGATAACAAGAAGAATAGCTACATTTTGAGTGTTATAACAGTCTGGTTTTATATTCTGTGACTTACATTCTCTATCTTGGTAAAGCATCTGAGGTGCTACTAGTATTTCTCCAATTTTGCAGGTGAGATAAGTGAAGCACAGAGAGATCAAGTATATTGCCAAATGGAGACGGAACTGGAATCTAATTGCATCATCATTTTTTACTTCAAGATGACATCATGGAGTCTTTATGAAATTTAGTTATTTTTGTTTCTTATAAGAATCAGAGGAGGGAACCAAAGGGCTCTAATGTTTATTGACCATACTCAAAATAAAAGGGATCATACAAAACATGTCTCTGTTATGCCCAGAGTTCGGGGTCCCCAATAATCCACCACTAAAAAGCCTTTTCCAATGCAAAAGCAAAGATTCTTTATTCAAACCCGGGTTTGGCTCTCAATCTCTTTCTGACACAGTAGTGAGGCGAGGGAGCGAGCCGGGCAGGAACAATGAGTTTTATGGGGTAGGATAATTGGGAGGGCTTAGGAAAGTGACAAGGGTTACAGAGATTGGTCACTTGAATTAGGGTCTTTCTGTGGTTTAGCCTTATTAGGTCCCTCGCTGTGTTCCTGGAGCTTCATTGGTCCTTTTAGGTGGTGGTCGGGGAAGCTAGGACATTGCTGGCACACCTGTGGCCCCTCCCAGAAAAGGGAGGGGGTTTAGGCAGAGGACCCAGTCCTATAGGACAAGATGGAGGGGAGTTCATTTCCTTTCATTTCGTCACCTCATATACATGAGGGTTGATATTCTGGATTTTCAAAGAAGAACTTAATATCCAAAGATGCTAAATGAACTGCCCAAGGTAGGAAATGGCAATTGAAAGGTTAAACCCAAGAGAGCTCTTGGACCAAGGCAGTCCTTGGAAGCCAGACAGGCAGCCATATTTATCTGCTCATACCCGTCCACAACCTTCTCCTCAGAACAGAAGCTCTGCTAGGGCCTAAGGAAATAGCATTTTAGCTCTGTACTTCTACTTTGACTCTGAAGTACCTGAGTAATACTTGGCACCACAGGAAGATCTTTTATCTGAGTCCTTCAAGCGCTGAACAAAACTCATTATTACCCACCTCCCTTCTGATTGGAAAGGAAGATCTCCTAATCCCTAATTTGCTGACAGGGAAACAGAAGCTGCCAGGGAGGAAGTGATTTACTGAAGGTCACACAATGGCCTATGAAAGCCTGAAGAATGCCTCTGAGAGCTCCTGACAAAAGAGTAATTGCCTGGTACAAAGAGCAGTTTAGTTCTCTATCCTAACCAACATTTCCCACTCTTTCCCATTCAGGTGCTAAACTCTCCCTCACTCCCTCTCCACCACAAGTAAGATTTTACGCTTGTTATGTAAATGTGCTTTGTCAAAAATGTAGATCCCTATAATTTCCCATCAGCTATTTTTAAAGATCTTAGTGCAAGGAGTTCTCAAACACTTCCAGTGGGGGTGAAAAATCCCATCAAAGAACTCTCATCTCCTGCTGGTTCCTGTGGCCACAGTATAAGGACTCTTCCAGAAATCAAGGAGCCCTGGCTGGGTAGCTCAGCTGGTTAGAGTGTCCTGATACACTAAGGTTCTGATCCCTGGTCAGAACTAACCAAGAAATTCATAAATAAGTGGAACGACAAATTGACACACTCTCTCTCTCTCTCTCTCTCTCTCTCTCTCTCTCTCTCTCTCTCAAATTAATTAATCAAGGAAAACTTTGGTGCCATTTTTGATAAATTCTTCAAAGAAATGTCTGAATGCAGGAACAATACAGAGCATGGGGATTAACTGAACTTGAATGTGACATCAGACCAAATTTGGCCGCTTCACTCCACAGGGGTTGCTGTCTCCTCACAAACACCACTGTGATGGACACCACAGGGTGCCTCCCCATAAATCACATTCTTTTTAATCTCCTGGCCTTGAGTGCTAGATTAGCAAAGGTGATGGGCTGAGATGTCACCCCCATCGTTAAGTGACATTATATAAGACTCTGCTTTGGTGGACTAGACAGACTCTCCCTTGCTAGCTTTTTATTTATTGAATTTATTAGGGTGAAATTGGTCAACATGGTCATATAGACTTCAGGTGTGAGTTTCTATGTCACAAGATCTGCATATTGCACCGTGTGCCCACCACCCAGAGTCAAATCTTCTGTCACCATATATTAGGACATCCTTCTGCTCCTATCCACTTCCCTCTGGCAGCCACCACACTGCTGTTTGTGTTTATGAGTTTCAGTTTTATATCCCACATGTAAGTGGAATCATATGGTTCTTAGCTTTTTCTGATTGACTTACTCACTTAGCATAATATTCGAACAAGGTCCATCATGTTGTTGCGAATGGCAGTATTTCATCCTTTCTTATGCCTGAGTAGTATTCCATTGGATATATGTACCACATCTTCTTTATCCAGTCCTCTATCTCAAGACACTTTGGTTGTATCCATGTCTTGGCTACCATGATTGATATTGCAATGATGCATATAATTTTGTGAATACATGATTTTGAGTTTTTCAGGTAAATATCCAGGACAGGTTGCTGGGTTGTATGCTTGAGAGCTGTGATGATCAAAACAGCATGATATTGGCAGAGAAACAGACACACAGATCAATGGAACAAAACAAAGAGCCAAGATATAAAACCACATGCATATTGACAGATAATTTTTGACAAAGAAGCCAGAAACACACAATGAAGATAGTATCCTCAATAAATGGTGCTGGGAAAAATGGAAAGTCACATGCAAATGAATGAAACTGGATAACAGTTTATCTCTAAAATTAATTCAAAATGGATCAAAGACCTAAATATAAGACCCCAAACAACAAGTTACATAGAAGGAAATATAGGTACCAAACTTACAGACCTTCGTCGTAGAAAACATTTTATGAAATTGACCACAAAAGGAAGGAAAATAAAAGCAAAAATAAAACAAAGGCACTATATCAAACTGAAAATCTTCTGCACAGCAAAAGAAACCAATAATTAACAAAGAGGCAGCCAACTAGATGGGAGATATTATTTGTAAACAGTAGCTCCAACAAAGGTTTAATTTCCAAAATATATAAAGAACTCGTAAAACTCAACATCAAACAAACAAACAGCCCAATCAAAAACTGGGCAGAGGAACTGAAAATACACCTCTCTCCAAAAAACATAGGAACAGCCAATAGATATATGAAAAGATGTTCAACCTCACTGGCAGTTAGGGAACTGCAAATCAAAACTACAATGAGATACCATTGCACACCTGTTAGAGTGGCCATCGTCAATAAGACAAGCAATAGCAATTTTGGAGAGGTTGTGGAAAAAAGGGAACCCTCATTCACTGCTGGGAATGTGGACTGGTACAACCACTATGAAAAGCAGTCTGGCAACTCCTCAAAAAATTAAGAGTGGAGCTACCTTGCTGGCTTTGAATACATGAGCTACCATGTCAGGAGAGAATTTACGGGTGGTCTCTTGGCAAGAGATTATGGGAACCCTCTAGGAGCTCTGTGTCCCAGTTTGACACCCACAATGGGGATCTTGGAAATAAAACCACGATGAAATGTTTTTTGTCAGCAACCATGAACCCCAGGATCCAGAAACTAATGCAGCATAACCAATATTGTCATGGTAGCTTAGTGACAGCCCAAGCAGAGAATCCAGCTAAGTCAGTGCTGGATGCGTGACCCTCAAGACTGCAAGGTAATAAATGGGTGTGCTTTTAAAGCCACTACTATGTGGTAATTTGTTGTACACAATAGAAAACTAGTGCAAACCTTTTTAGGTAAAAAAGATGTCAACACTTAGCAGTTTTAGGGGAAAAGGACATTAATGGGGGCAACCAGAGTTTTGCCACCATGAAGCTGTCTTTTTTATTTATTTTCAGCAGTTAATGAGAAAACAAGACTCAGAAAGAACCTTTGACCTTCTCCCTTCCTGCCTAAGATATTCAGATGGAAAGGCCTACTGCAGGAAGGACATTTGGTAGATGTTGCCTTTAGTCTAATTAGAATTAAGTATGGTAAATAGAAGGGGTTCAGGCAGGGGCCCGTTAGATACATAACCTCACTGTCCCATTGCTTCTGAGTCTCCCAGCAAGGATTTTCCTGTTATGTGTGTTCTTCCTCAATTACCTGTAAACCATCCATTCTCATTTCTAAAATCTAAAAGCCTATTCCTGCTTTTGTGTGTGTATCTGTATGTATGTATATGTGTGTATATATATATGTATGTATGTGTATGTATGTGTATATGTGTATATATATATGTATATATGTATATATATAAATATATATATATATATATATATATGTGTGTGTGTGTGTGTGTGTGTATCTCCAATGTTGTCCCATTCTCTTTGGAATATTTCTTGCTTATGGGAATTCCTCATGCACATGTATTAAAATTTGATTTTTTATCTTGTTAATCTGTCTCTGTTAATTTGATTATTAGACCATCTAGAAGAACTTAGAAGGTGGAAGGAAAAGTATTAATTTTTTTAGCTCCCAAATTAATAAATATGCAAGTGATGCCTTAAAGATATATATGAATCTTTAATCTAATGTAATTAAGAGTAGAGAAGGGAACTAAAACAGGCAAAGATTTGGGACAGAAAAGATCCAGGTATCTAAAGCATATAGATTTAACTACATGGTGGGGCAAAAATAGGTTTATAGTTGTTTGTATGGAAAATAATACAATCGTATCTAATAAAAGAATAATATGCAAATTGACTGTGCCTCCGCCACAACCACCAGCCAATCAAAGTATGCAAATTAACCCAACCAAGATGGTGGTTGATTTGCATATTCTGGTGCAGAGCAAAGACTGAAGAGAGTGTAGAAGGAAGTCAAGTGCACAGAAGGGAGGGAAGCTGTGAGAAGCAAGCAAGGGGTGGGAGCGGTGGAGAAGGGATGGAAGCAGTGGGGCAGCGGAGACTGCAGCAGGAAGCCCTATTGCAGGAATCTTCCTGCAATGGGCCTCTAGTCTACAATAATAAAAGCATAATATGGTAATTAGACCAGATGTCCTTCCAGGTGAAGCCAGGGCTATGAGGGAAGCTCAGGTCCTGGATGACAGAGGGAGGCTGGTGCTGGCAGTCGGGGGGAAGGAAGGCCTCCTCTTGTATGAAATTCGTGCATTGGGTCTCTAATAATTAACAGATAATAATACAAGAATAAACTCTGTGTTTTGTGTACTTACAACTGTAAATCTACTTTTTCCCACTTTGCGTTTGTACCTGTCTCTCATCATGTGCCTTAAAAGATGGGAAGAATTTGCCACAAATTATTAATTAATGAGAGGAAAGATGCATAGCTATGGTACCAGTAAAACTGCATGCCCCAGTAGACCACTCACGATCACTTAAAATTGAATTAAACTTATGACCTTTTGGGTTAGTAGTTCTCAAATGTGGCCTTGTATTAACTATTAAAATAACATTTTATTTTATTAAGAAGTTTTGTTTGTTTTTAAAAAGGATTCTTGAGCATCACCCCAGACTTAACTGAATCAGAATCACTGGAGGTTAAGACCTTTTACTCCCACTCCCCACACCTCTTCACACACCCAACTATCCCACCCACCAAGGACTTTATAAGGTTGCAATATCGCTAATATAACCATTGGTGTGTGTGTGTGTGTGTGTGTGTGTGTAATAGAATCACCTTACACCTTATATATCCTGTTCAATTCTTCTCAGTCTTGGTGGAACATTATAATTACCTGGAGAGCTTTATAAATCTTGTTGCTCAAGCTCTTTCTCAGAGCAATTACATCAGAATCACCAAGCATGATACCAACAATTTGTAATTTTTAAAGCTCCCCAATTGATTGCAGGATGCAGTTAAATTTGAGATTGTGGGTATATAGATAAAACCTTGTATTTTTTTTTGCATCCTTTATTATACATAGTTACATAGCTCAAAACCCAGATCACTGCCTGGGAGATATGTAGGCCAACCATAAATGCTCCACTTTGATGGAACACAAAAGTGAGATTGACTATTTGGGGTCACACTATAATAACTCGTTTTTGTTTTAACTCCATGATTGCTATGCATATATCTCAAAAAACAAAAAGTAAAAGAAAACATACCCAAATCTGTGCAATGTACATGTCATTATTCAAATATGCAAAGACAAGATCATATAGGCCACTGATTCAGAAGGAGCTACCTAAACAAGTAACATGTGGAACCAAATCTGAGTGACACCAGAGCTTATGATGTCTGCGCTATAACTGTGATTCCCAGAGTGTAGTCCCCAGACCAGCAGCATCAGCAGACCTGAGAACTTACAAAGAGGGTAAATTCTCTGGCTCAGTCTCAGACCTACTAAATCATAATCTTTTGGGCTAGGACCCAGACATCTGTGCTTATCAAGTCCACCAGATGATTCAGAATCACACTGATGGTTAAGAAAAAATGGTATTAATAGTCTCCATTTCTATCAGCTGCCTACTTTTGGAGGCCCAGTTCAGCCTGTGGCAAGATAAATAAAAATATGGGGATGACTCAGTGCATGAGATGGGGTGAGGGGCTGAGAAATCCTCCATCACTATTTTTCTTTGCTCTAAGACCCCATTTATATATCTTATATAATAAAAGGGTAATATGCAAATTGACCTAATGGTGAAATGATCAGAATGTCTGCACCCCTCGCTCTGGCTGGCAACAATCCCCAACGGGTCCCCCCACCCCGATTCAGGGCAGGGCCGACTGGCAAACTGCCCATGGCCCCTCACCCTGGCCGGCCTCACCCCTGTTGACCCCCACCAGGGCGGGCTGGCTGGACCCCACCAGTGCACAAATTCGTGCACCTGGCCTCTAGTATATATATAATTGATTTCAGAGAGTAAGGTAGAGAGAGATAGAGATAGAAACATCCATGATGAGAGAGCATCACTGATTGTCACACCCCCACTGAGGATTGAGCCTGCACCAGGAGCATGTGCCATGACTGTGAATGGAACCATGATCTCCTGGTTCATAGTAGACACTCAACCACTGAGCCATGCTGGCCAGGCCCAGACCTCATTTATATTAATAATCTATGTTAGAGTTGAGGGAATGCTATAAGAGATGCAGTGCTAGAAAAAGACTGGAGGACTCTGGGGACCTTTACCCAAGGTGCCTTGCTGTGGTAAGCCACTTCCGTGTGGCTATTTTAAGATGTTGATGACTAGTTAATCCTTTTAATCAAAATATGGAGAGTTTTAAAGGGTTTCATTAAAAGTGAATACCTTAATTGGTTCCAGGAAAATGATTTTTTTATCTTAAGGGCTTGAGATAATTAGTGTTCAGGAAACCAAGGGTAGGATGCTTTCTGTAATGACAAGCTGGTTCTGATGCTGGCATCCTGTAAAACATGAGTGTTGCTGATCTACTTTAGTGCCTTTCTCCCTATATTTTAGGGCTATTTTAAAATTAATTTGTACATTTCACTGCGGGAAAATAGACAAATATTAAAAGAACACTCTCATTGGATTTATCAGATACACCAGTTAATATTTTCTGAGCAAACTGTGAAATCGTTTGTTTTAAAGAAGCATGTAAAATATGCTTTACATTGGTGACACCAGTGTTAAAAGAATGAGTTTTACTATATAAGCTTAATTAACAAGGTATTTTACAATTATTACAGTTTGCCAATTCAAAGATAATGCACATATGATGTTTCTCTTACTGTTCACAATAAAAATATTATGTTAAATAAAAAATAAAGTATGCTTTAGCATATAAAGGTCTGATGAAAATTTTCTTATGGGGTGGGGGAGGGCAGAAAACAATGAAGAAAGAGAACAGGGAAAAATAGAGAAAAAGGAAAAGAAAGAGTAAAAGAAAGAAGACAACAATTGATAAGAGGAAGAGACAATGGAAGGGAAAAAAGGAGAGAATGGAGAACTGAAGAAAGAGAAGAGATCTGAAGGGTAGGAAAGGGAAAAGAAAAATTGGGATAAGAGGTTGGGAGGGGAGAAAAGGAAAGACAGAGTGCAAGTAGGCAAAGAAAAAATTAAAAAAATAAAAGAATACAGCCTTTGGATCCTGGGAAATATTTCGTGAAGTGTGACTTGGATAAGACTTGTGCAGAATTGGCTCTTGAGGTCAATGACAGCTATAATCATGATTCCAGTTTGCAACAAATGGGGTGAAAGGCATCAGACCCCACATGGAGAGACCTACAGTGACAGCAGTAGAGTAATAATGTAGCAGCCATCAAGAATACAGGGATGCTGGGAGGTTGGATTATATTGTCCTTTATTCAGCAACCATTTTTTTTTAATCTGATGCACAATCCAATGTTAAAAAGAAATATGTTTTCTTATTATAAGATCTTTGAACTAGAGCAAAGATGCTTACCATATTTTCCGGTGTATAAGACGACTGGGCATATAAGGCGACCCCCAACTTTTCCAGTTAAAATATAGAGTTTGGGATATACCCACCCTATAAGACAACACCCATATAAGATGACCCCCGATTTTTGAGAAAATTTTCCTGGGTTAAAAAGTTGTCTTATACGTCGGAAAATAGAGTAGATATTCACAGGAATGCATTTGAAGTTCTAATCTATAATAAAGTGTAATTTGAAAATTGACTGATTGCCCAAACACCTGAACAACCCTCTGGAAATCCTTCTGGACAACCTTCTGGATGAAGCCATGACTGCAGCTGCAGGATCAAGTCAGCTGCAATGGCTGTGAGGGAGGGATCGAAACAGCCACCAGGGATACAAAGGACTACTCTTGTGCCAATTTCGTGCATTGGGCCAATACCATATTATATTAGTTTGAACTTAGGGTTTATTTAGGGCCAAGACTTGGTCTTTCTCACTTCCTTTCTTTCCCCATCCTTGCCACTCACTCAGTGGTTTGGTACAGCCAATGGTCAGTGCAGCTGTTTCATTGTAAGTCTTACTCTCTTTGAAGTCTATATTCTAGCCGCATAGGCATAACTCTAAAGGATCTTTCTCGTCATACATGTTTATGTATGTGTCATCTAGATACATGACACATCAAGATCCCTGTTAATGAAAGTTTTGTATCTGTGCAGTGAACAGATTTATTATAACTCCTCCCTCCCTACCCAATGTATCCCCACAAAGACCTGGATGTTAGCAGATAATCATGTTTTTGAGGAGTAATGTGGAAAAAAAATTTAGACCGTCCAAGCAAGGAGAGTGGTAAGGAGCAGACTTGGGATAGAGACAATTGCCCTGCAGTCCGAGGGATGGTGGATGGTTGTTTGTAATCTGCATGAAGGAATCTAAAATCTATTCTGAAAGCTCAACTAGAGTTCCCATAGTCACAGCTGGATCACAGAGAACTGGCTGCAGGGCGACCTACAGACACCTGTGGTCCAGTCAGTGGCAGCATGGTCTGTTAGGAACTACTGAATTTAGGGTGACTTTTCCCCAGTGCAAGGGAGGGACTTCCTTGATGGGCCTGATTTATAGCCAACTTTCAAGTCAAACACCAGACTACCCTTTAAAAATGAAGAGATAAATTGGGGCTTATGGAAATTATGTTATTGTAGCTGAAAAAGAATACTAAGAATTGGATTGAGTAAACCTTTCTCCTTTGCTCATTCTTGCTTTATGTGAACCTACCATGTTTGAGCATTGGTGTGCCCAAGTGAGTCATAGACCAAATGACTACAACAATACTCACATCTGGAAAAGCCTGGTATAAAATGTGCTGATGTGTGTGGAGGGGGCTCTCCCAGAACTGTATATTGCCCTCTTTCCCTCTCTTCTCTATGCTCCTCTGAGAACGGGGTGAAGGGGAAATGGAAAAGGAAGTTCTTACATTCTTAAATCCTCGGTAAAGAATCTGGAGCTCCTTCTTGGTGAACTTGCTCTGGGCTTCCAGCAGCTCAAGGGCCTCAGGCCGATGCCTGACGGTGGCCATCTCCAGCTCATCCTCCACGCTGTCTGCGGAGGGAAACCAAGCAGAGTCTTAGACCAGTCAGGGCTCCCCACTGCTGATTCAGGAAAACAAAGATGCCTATTATTTTTTCAGAGGGACGCTTCTCACACTGCCAATCCATAGGTATATTTCCCAGAGTTTAGACTAGGAAGCCAAGCTAATCCTACATAACATATTTTCACAGTTTCTAGTTATTAGGCATTACATACTAACATTTCCCAGTCCAGTTTGAAAAGTGGAAAAAATAATGGAAAACGGAAAACCTTGGATTTGTGAATATATAACAAGTACTAGTTATAAAAACAGGATTTTAGTTTAATAACCATCGGCATCACCTTTATATCTGTGAGTTAGGCCTTTGCTAATACTCCACAAGGATTCTTCTGAGATAAAGCATTTCTCCAGGGGCGGCAAATAAAGTAGTCAGATCAAGTGAGAAAAATCGGCGGCTGGTATCTCTGGCATAAACCCAGTCTCCAGGGGTGCACACTGGATGGATCGGGGCCTATGGGAATTTCCGGCCAAACCCTATTTTACAGACAAGGAAATGCACAGCTACGGATACATTTTAGAATATTGCACTTTGTGAATGATATATTTACTACACTTCTCTGAGGTGCTCTAGGCAAACTGATTTTCCGTCTGTATAAATTTGGGAAATGTAAACATTTTCAGAGTTTGGGAGCAAAACACAGGACTATGCGGCTTAGACAGAATTTGCAGCAAAGAATTCTGTTTAGCTTTGTTTAACCCAATTAACCCCAAAGGGTATTTCTCCATAGAACCCTTCTTCCCCGAGATACGAGTTTAATTTGTTCTGTAACCTTGAGGCGTGGGAAACTATGAGACGCTCGAGTCGCGGTAAACTGGTGGGTCGTGTGTAGCCGGCCGATCCAAGCGATGACTCCTATCTCAACTGTTGCTCATACTTCAAAGCAAAAATCGCTCGCTCGACGGCTCGTATCTCAAAAATCTCGTATGTTAGGGCACTCGTATCTGGAGGTACCACTGTAGTAGGATCTGGGGATTTGGATCTCAAAAAGTACATCCTTAATGAGGTCCAGCTCTTTGCAGTGGGGCCTAATGGAGGCGTAAGGAATTCTTCCTGCCATAGGTCAGCTCAAAGCTCAGCTAAGAAACCCATCAGAGACAATTCATCCAGGCCCAGTTCTGAGGCCATGGCTTCGCTCCATCCTATTCCTTCCTCTTGGCAACAGATTCCCAACTCTAAGGGGTGCAGCGCAGGAGAATAGCTGCTTCTTATCAACCCTGGACCCAGAGCCACCAGTACCCCCGATTCCACCCTGCATATCTCATTTGGAAATATAGTCCTTGTTGATTCCAAAAGTCACATCATTTTTTATACTTAGTCACGCTGCCTCTCTGGTGATTACCAGAGGGAGAAGGGGTGGGCGGAGCTAGAAGAGGGTAAAGGAAGAAGAGTTGACATGGGGTGGTGGTGGAGACAGGTACAAATAAACAGATGACGTATCAGAGAATTGTGCACCTGAAACATGTGTCATTGTATTGACCAATGTCACCCCAATAAAATTAGCCAAAAATATGATAATCCTGCCTTTCACTAACATGTGTACCTACTTACTGTCCCGTCTCACTGGAGTAGAGTTCAGGCCAAAACTCTCACTTAGCAGGAACACGAAGGTCAGGGAAAGTCTGATCTCTACGTGTTCTCATCACCGCCCTCAAGGAGTTTACGAAACACCCCCGATGGCGATGAAACAAATACTTGGAATGGTTCTGCTTGTCAACATGAACAAGAGGATGTGCAAGCCAATATTTGCCTTGTACTTTTTGTCTCAAAATCATTTCTTTCGCAACAGTGATCTGGAAAAGCTGCAGAATAGTGATTGATGGATCAGAAGAAGCAGAGGGACGTGAAACCATGTCAAGACCAAGAGTGACCCTGAGCTGACAAGGATAAAATTGATGAGAATTTTGGAGGTTCGCCTCTAACGGATGGGAAAAGAAAGTAGCCCATGCAAGGCGGCTGGACATGACCAGCTTGACCTCAGGCTGGGCTTTTTGAGGCAAGAAACAAATGCCAGCATGGGCTCCTTCAATTTTCTCCGTTGTTTGGTGGCGCAGATAAGTTGATTCTCCTCCATGGGCGCCGAGCAGAGCAAGTGAAGGAAGATGATACTCCCTACGACTGCTGTGAATCCAATGACTTGAGCTGCCTGGTAGTTATTGTCGTGGCCATTGGAGAAATAAGTTTCACAGGACAGATCTAATGTCAACAAACAATTACAAAGAGAAAGATGCGGCCTTGTCAAAAAATGTCCTGGTGTATATAAGCTCCTTCTGAACCATTTGGAGTGTAATTTCCTCAGCCTCTGTTATTCCTCTGTCCCTTTCTCACCTGGTGAAATGTGTGTATCTTTTAGGAACAATTCTTTTTTTTTCCAAATATATTTTATTCATTTTTTACAAAGAGAAAGGGAGAGGGAAGAGAGTTAGAAACATTGATGAGAGAGAAACATTGACTAGCTGCCTCCTGCATGCCTTCCACTGGGGATGTGCACGCAACCAAGGTAAGTGCCTTTGACCGGAATTGAACCCAGGACCTTTCAGTCTGCAGGCCAATGCTCTATCCACTGAGCCAAACAGGTTTTGGCTCTTTTAGGACCAATTCTAATATTACTGCCTCTTCTCCAAAACCTTCCTGATTGCTCCAGCATGTCTACACCCTACCTCCCTCTCATCCAGCATGTAAAGCAAAACCTTGTGATCAGTGTGTGTCTGTTTTCTCTAGTTTGAGTTCCTTGAAGACAGAAGGGATGTCTCACAGATCTGAACGTCTTCTGGACTTGATACAGAGTCCCATATCCCATCGTGGCTCAAGAATTATTGGGTGAACAAATGAATGAGTCAATAAACAAATGCTGTTGCTGCTAATGTTTCCGTTTCTCTGGAGTCCCTGGAACCTTAGCTGCCCTCCAGAAAATTATTTCTCAGACTGAGGTTTGTGGACCTCTGCTGGCCCTTCAACGCCTTCCTTGGAATCACTGTGTTGACTGCGCATTGTTCTGAGAAACACAGAAAGGCCGAAGTCCAGGAAATTTTCATCACATTTCCTGAGGAGCCTTTGAATCCTAACATAACCTCCTCTAGACCTCATGGCCCTCCTCTAGAAAGAAACAAAACAGCACGTTCACCTTTTGGCCTTTGTGACCACACGGCAGACTGAACCACACGCCCAACACAGCCGCTTCCCTAACCGTCATAGACTTGCAGAGCCAAGACTGAGGTGACAGACCCGGGGCCAGAGGTTGGCACACTGAGTTAAGTGTGTGTCAGAGGATGAGCCGCACATGCAATATTCAAAGCGGCACATGCAATATTCAAAGCGGCACACGTGAAGTGCCTGCCTGCAGGCTCTCCTGTTTTCCCGGCTCACTGGTACCCCACTTCATAATGACTCTGACCTGCCAACAGGGCTGTTTCTATTTTCCAGGAGGCTGACAGACTCTAAACACACACCTGGAGTCCTCAGCAATCGCCAGCTTCTGATCAGTTAAAAATGCAACACCATCCAACCCAATCCAAACTCTGTGGAGAGCACAGTGTGATTCTGCTGCGAAACACGTGATGTATACACAGCCACCACGGAAGAGCATGCATTTGGAGAGGGTTTTAATATAGTGCTTAGCATTTACTGAGCTCCTATTTATGTCAGAAGATGGGCTCTATTTTTTAAAAAATTTTTTAAAGATATATATATATATTATTGATTTCTTACAGAGAGGAAGAGAGAGGGATAGAGAGTTGGAAACATCGATGAGAGAGAGACATCGATCAGCTGCCTCCTGCACACCCCCTACTGGGGACGTGCCCGCAACCAGGATACATGTCCTTGACTGGAATCGAACCCCGGGACCTTCCAGTCCGCAGGCCGATGCTCTATCCACTGAGCCAAACCGGTTTCAGCAGATGGGCTCTATTGATATTATGGTAGTCCTTGCCAAGATGAGGTGTAATTGTCCATTCTTTACATACATGAATCCCCAGTCTCATAGAAGTGGAAATAACAATGAGTGGCGAGATGTCACACAGGAGAAAAAAAGAGAGAGAAAAGATTTACATCCAGTTCTTTAACGACAAAACCTGTTCTTCCTGCTTTGCCATTTGCTCTCTTAACAATGATAAAGTTAATGACAACCTCGCTCCTTTCCCGCATTGTCAAATGTCTCAGAGAAGTTGACTTTCTTCACTGGGTTCATTTCCTACTTCCTGCTTCCTCCTTCACCCACTGCTGTCTGATTTCTGGCCCTCTGTGGGTTGAATTGTGTAATTTGTATGTTGAAGGTCTAACACTCCACCCCCCTGCCCAAATAAAACTGTATTTGAAGTTATGGCCTTTAAGGAGTTAAAGTTAAATGAGGGCATAAAGATAGGACTCTAATCCAATGCAACTTGTGTCTTTATAAAGATGAGAGGGCGAGACTTGGGATACACACTCACAGGGACAAGCCGCGAAGACACAGCAAGAAGGCAGCCATCTGCAAACCACCGGGAGAGGTCTCAGGAAAAAAAACCCTGCTGGCTCCTTGATTTTGGACTTCATGCTGTCAAACCATGAGGACATAACTTTCTCTTGGTTAAGCCACCAGTCTGTGGCATTTTATTATGGCAGCCTGAGCAAACGTGGAACTGTATTCAAATGACACACACTAAGAATAAAAGCAGGTCTTGTTATTCATCGAGTTTGCCCAGTGAGGGCTGGGCAATTTGATAGTCCATTATATTATTTATTCTTTACCTGGACCATCAAAGAAGTGATTGTCATCCCCAATCTATAGATGAGAAAACTGAGGCTTGGCAATTCTAAGGCTTTAAAGGTTCTAAGGATTTAAGGCTGGCTCAAGGTCAGGTGGCTGTTTAGCAATGAAGCAGACAAGGGTCTTTAGGGCCCCAAAGCCCAACTTTCAAAGCACTTTGACAAGATGGTTAATAAAAACCACCGTCTAATGGAGAGCTTTTGCTCCAAGCCTGGCTGTATGTTATCTCATTGTGATACTGACAAAAATCCTGTGATTTATTATTGCCCTTCTTTTACAGAGAATAAACTGGGATTTAATGAACTTGAACAACTTATTCAAGGTCATACCGCTAGTGACAGAGCTGGGATTTACTCCCTGTTTTATTTTGTTTTGACACCAAAGACTGGGAGTTTAGTCAACATGCTATTTGACAGAGTAACAGTTATATATTTTGGTCTAAAAAGCCTAGGGAATAAAAGAATTTAAACCAGCCAAAACCGGTTTGGCTCAATGAATAGAACATTGGCCTGCGGACTGAAAGGTCCCAGGTTCGATTCTGGTCAAGGGCATGTATCCTGGTTGCGGGCACATCCCCTGTAGCGGGGTGTGCAGGAGGCGGCTGATGGATGTCTCTCTCTCATCAATGTTTCTAACTCTCTATCCCACTCCCTTTCTCTCTCTAAAAAAAAAAAAAAATCAATAAAATATATTTAAAAAAAAAAGAATTGAAACCACAAACCAAGTGGCCACTGAACCCCAACTCCTCAGGGGAAACATGCCCAGCCACCTTGAGGAGATCACTATGATGTTGGTTGATGATGTAACGAAAAAGTGATGAAATCTCAGAACTGGAAAGAACGTGAAAAGTTCCTCTTCCTCATGTTATCACTGAGAAATGCTAAGTTCCAGGAGGCTGAGGGGTGTGTCTGGAATGAAAACTAGCACTATGAGGGACTCTGGCCTCTTGAATCAGGCCTCAGCTAACACATCCCTTGACGCATGGCTAATTCGAGGGCTGCCTTTGCAGCCTGAGATAATCTGAATCCAAACAGTATTTTCATTCAGGCACCTTCTAAGAGATTTCATTTTCATCAGACAATAAATTCCCAAACCCAGACCCCTTGAGCTTCCTGGCTGTCTCTTTTTGTTCTTTGCACCTTCGAGTTAAGGCTCTCTGTCTGAGTCAACAGTTCTCTTAGGCCATGACACAGTTGGGCTCTAAATTGGAATTCAGATCACTTGGGAACAACATAATGAGTTTCAAAAATAGTAAGCTTTCTCCCCTTTCTCACAACTTCTCTTAAAATAGAAAAGAAAAAAAAGATACAATAGAATCTTATTACAGCCCAACTCATAATTATATGCACTTGTCTCTATCTGAGGTCAAGCCAGACCCTCCAGAACACAGCTACAGAATATCTTTTTTTTATAAACATGAATGTGAGATCTGTGGTGCTAATACACATGTTTATAAGCAAGGCCTGTAATGCTGAAATAAAATCATTTTAAGAAAAAAAATCACATTTTAAAAATGAAAGTGGTTCAGGACACAGGCCAGGCGCACAGAATCGAGTCCTTGCCTTATCATGTCATAACACTGCGAGGCCATTGCGTCCATGAGTTTTCCTAGGATCTGACAGACCACTGCCTCCACCGGTCCAATAGCATCTAAAAGTGCTCAATAAAAAACGTGAAATGAATGCCTAACTATTTAAGCACCACAACCAGGCCACCTTGTATCTATAAGGAGGTCCATTTCTTAATAAAACATGACCCTTCTTTTAAAAAAAATCTATTTTTCATTATAACAAGATTACAGATAGGATAACTTTAAAATTCGATTTGAGCTAAAATTGATTTGTTTGCGCCAAAGATTCCGACAGCTTGACTTATATTGCTTTATCCCATTTATAAAAACACCCTCTGAGTCTTTACTTGATTAAATTGCTTTATAATGATTTGATAAGAATGACAATACATCATGATGAGAACAACTACCTTCTAATGATGCGTTACGTGTTATTATTTAGAAGCGGGGTCAAGTGGCAGGTATTGGAGAAGAGTTTGACAAATTTCACTCCAGGCTTTAGCTTCACACTCAACCATACTGTAGGATTCTTGATTACAGCATTGGAAACTACTCCTGAGAAATCATATATAATAAAAGGCTAATATGCAAATCAACCAAATGGTAGAATGACCAGTCACTATAATGCACACTGTCCACCAGGGGGCACATGTTCAATGCAAGAGCTGCCCCCTGGTGGTCAGTGCACTCCCACAGGGAGTGCTCCTCAGCCACAAACCAGGCTCATGGCTGGTGAGCACAGCCTCTGTGGCAGCACTAAGGATGTCTGACTGTGGATGTCGTGCACCGAGCCTCTAGTTCTGGAATAAGATGATGTTTAATGTTCAGTCTGATGCATCAGGACAAGATGAAGTTTCCCAGAGGAAGAGTTCCAAAGCAGTTTTACATGGCATGCAATTTCCCCCCTCCCTTCCTTTCTACATCAAATCTTGTACAGCCATATACTCAGAGTGTCCCATTTCTCAGTTCCACCCCCAAGCAATGCTCAAATGGTTTGGCATTATAATCAGTGGAGGAAAGAGATTTTTGAGGGTTAAGGAATTTGCTCAAGTCTGCACAATTATATAGCTGATAACATGTCTTTCCTCTTCCTGTTCTTATATTTAACTTCTCTGGATGGAGAGTTTAGCCTGGGCCAGGTTCTGGCAGCAACTCTTCATATCTATCTATCTATCTATCTATCTATCTATCTATCTATATATTTATCTATATCTATCTATCTATCCATCCATCTATCTATCTCTATATCTATCTATATATATTTATCTATATCTATCTATCTCTATATCTATCTATCTATCTATCTATCTCTATATATCTATATTTATCTATATCTATCTATCTCTGTATCTATCTATATCTATCTATCTATCTATCTATCTACCTACCTACCTATCTATATCTATCTATATCTATCTACCTATCTATCTCTATCTCTATATCTATCTATATCTATCTATCTATCTATCTATCTATCTACCTACCTACCTACCTATCTCTCTCTATATCTATCTACCTATCTATATCTATATATCTATATATATTTATATCTATTTATCTATCTATCTATCTATCATCTATCTATCTATCTATCTATCTATCTATCTATCTAATATGTTTTTATATTACAGACAGGAAGGGAGAGGGAGAGAGGTATAGAAACATCAATAATGAGCAAGAATCACTGAGCCACGCTGGTCAGCATGGAAGCAACTCTAAACTTTGCCGACTTCAAATGTTTAACTCTCAACTCTTCTTGTCTTCACAACCATTCACCTATCCACCCCAGGAGCTGCTATTTTCAGGCCCATGGAAGGTGCATGAGCAAGTTCACTCCAAGTTGTTTGTGCTCATGTCGCAACCTGTCCATCCAAACACTGTGGAGTCCTACCACTTCCCAGACCACCAGACCAATTGGAGCCCCTCCAATTTCTGTCATTCAATCCTGTGTTTCTTCAACTCTGACCCTAAAAGTACGTTAGGACCAAAAAAGCCCTTTATTTATCATTGTACTTTATCCTATTGAATAATCTTTATCCTATTTAATATCACACGGTAAATGAAAAGTACTTTGAAAACAGCCAATTATTTTGAATGTGTTCTGTTAGAGGTGTTTGTTGGCAATGACATTGCAATTTCTATTCCAGGAGAACCTATTATTTTACAATTTTGTGATTTAATTCAATCAGTTATAAAATATAACTACTCAGAAGAAAATTGCTCACAGCACATATGAATGCATTGCCTCTCCCTTATTTGGAAACATTCCTTACTATTTGCACAGCTTAGAGTTTAAAATATAATCACCTATTGGAATGCTTATTATTATCATTACCTGTATTATTATTACAAGTCCTGAAGGGTCCCTTATAAAAGAGGTATTATTTTATAGGTGATAGGGTTCTATTCGCTTTTTTGGTGAGGGAAAATAAACATTATTTTTGCCATTAAACACAGAGAGAAAATCTACAGTAAAAATGCCGGGGTGAGGGCAGAAGGAAACTAGAAATGTGATGGAACTTGCACACAGAGGCCGACTCAAAAGATTGAAATTCTAAGATATTCTTGTTGTCGGGAAAGGCAACAGCTGAGAGGAACTATGATCAAAGAGAAAAATTTAAAAAGTAGTGAAACATGAAGCGAGGAAAAGAAAGACAGCCCATCACACTACCCTAAAGGAACGGTGCCCTAACAGCAGAGCTTCTCTTGAATTTTGATAGACTTTCTCCTCTTTGTCCTAAAAATGGAATAAGATTAGTAAACAGCTCTTCACAGCATTTGATCTGTGTAAGCATTTTACATACATTTACTCAGACAATTCCCAGGAGCGCACTGTCTAATGTTCTAAAGATGGAGACATTGGCACAGAGAAGGTAAGTAATTCGCCCATGTTCACACAGTACGACAGTCAGAGTCTGAAGTCTCGTTCTAGAGTTCACGGCCTTGTTCATGGCTGCAACATTGCCAAGAAGATTAATGTCTCCCGGGTGGCAGGTATTGATAAAAATGTGTCCAATGAGCCCCAGTTGGTTTGCTCAATGGATAGCGCGTCGGCCTACGGACTGAAGGGTCCCAGGTTCTATTCTGGTCAAGGGCACATGCCCAGGTTGCGGGCTTGATCCCCAGTGGGGGGCATGCAGAAGGCAGCAAATCAATGATTCTCTTTCATCATTGATGTTTCTATCTCTCTCCCCCTCTCTCTTCCTTTCTGAAATCAATAAAAAAAACATTTAAAATAATAAAATAAAAATGTGTCAAATGACTAGATGGCCAGGGCTTGAGTTTCAGCTCTGCCACTTAGTAGCGTTATAATGTGGAACAAGTCACTTAAACCTCAAATCTTTATTCTTCTCATTTGTTACATGGTGATCATAATAGCACCTGAATAATTCTGAAGATTAAATAGAATCCGTATGTAAAGGATGTTGCATAGTGCATGGTGCACCATCGGAATCCATATGCCTGCTTTCTGCTATTATTATCGTGCCTTTGCCACCTCTGTGCATCTAAAGCACTGATTGACTTTACCCTGTCCCTGAGCTCAATTAAACATGATTTTTATTACCTCCAGGCACACTCACTGGAGAATCTAAGCAGATTCCGAGAACATAAATGTACTGTGGAGTTGCTTTTCTACCCAAAGTCTCCAATGAAAATGTTTTGCTAAAAGGTGAATGGGCTTTCTTCCGTCAGTTCATCTTGAGAGCTTGCTGTTTTGTTCTTCTTCTTTTTTTTCCCTCTGAAAGTTTATGAGCAAAGATGGCCCAATGTACCCCGAAAGGGCTTCTGCCCATCACACTTGCAGCTCTAGATCCCCTGGCAAAAAAAAGCAATTTGAAAGTAAGGAGGTTAAACTTTAACCCTGCAATCTAAACAGACAACGGAGCAATTTGATAGACGTGGTGGGCTGTAAAATTGAGTCTGCTTAAAGTGTTAGGCGCCCATGTCGGCGTATAATGGACACCAGCAGAAACTGGCCTCGCTACTGTTATTGTTTAGCCCAAATATTGCTCTTCAGGTCAATGCAAGTGGACAAGAGGCATTTATGACTCCTACTGGGAACTGCACAAGTGACCAATTATAAAATCATCAATAAAAAAGACAAAGAACAGAGAAAGCTTTGTAAATCTAAACGTCTAGCCCTAGCTGGTTTGGCCTGCAGACTGAAGGGTCCCAGGTTCAATTCTGGTCCAGGATAGGCTCAGGTTGTGGGCTCGATCCCCAGTAGGGGGCATGCAGGAGGCAGCCAATCAATGATTCTCATCATTGGTATTTTTATCTCTCCCTCTCTCTTCCTCTCTGAAATCAATAAAAATATATTTTAAAAAACACACACTAATCATCATTATGAAAAATAATATAAAATAAATCTAAACCTCTATGTAGCTTTTCGTAAGTACTCATCACTCCACCCCTTTTGGTTGAAATTAGCAATTTAAAAACAGTGAAAAAAATCAAGTGGGGAGAAAAAAGATTTCATTAGACAGGTAATCTGAACAAAAAAGATACAACGATTGTTGATAAAGCTTGCTTCTGGGAATGGCTTGTGTTCTTCAGAGACTTTAAACCATGTCTCACATCAAATGATCCCTTCTTCTTAACCTTCCTGGCTTTCTCTGTTCCTCGTCTTGCTTAATGCACAGCTTGTGCATTAAGTGATTAAGTGATTCCTCTGGTGGCATCACGTTGTACGTTTTCTCTTTCACTCACTACCACCAATTGCTCTCAGTGTTTCCAGTTGCACCTTCTCCATGCATTTCAAGTCCTTCTTCTCCCTTTTATAACCACCTCCTCACATTGAGGCATCCGTCCTCTCTCTAGACAGGGAAGTCTATGGTGAGGACCCAACGCTCTGGCCTCACACTGAGGTGAAACCCCTCCTTCCACACAGAGTAATTGTGAGGTCTTGGGTTAGTGATTTCATTTCGTTGTTTTAGTTCTCTCACTGAAGTGGAGATTTTATGATTTATTAGCGTGTCATGTTCTCAAGCCGAGTTTCAGTTGTTTCCTTGATTCAGAAATCAATACCCAGCTAGCTTTTGCCGACAGTTCTGACACCCTGGTCATGTCTTGTATTAAACGCTGCACTTGATTCTTTGCTAGTCTTTTCTCTGACGGCAAGTTCACCATCAACTCTTCTAAGGTAGGACTTGTGTCCAGCTCCCTTGATTCCTGGCTAACGCTAGCCATCTCAAAACCCAAAGAGAAAAGGATACATTCCCCATTTTGAACCAGTAATCAAACTTCTGGGCATACATATATCCAGAGGAAATAACACTCTATCAAAATGATATCTTCACTCCCTTGCTCATGGCAGAAATATTCACAAAAGCTAAGATATAGAAAGAACCTAAGTGTCCATGGGTTAAAGGAAACTTGGTATAGATATACAGTGGAATGTTCTTCAGCGACAGAAAGAAGGAAATCTGGCTGTTTGTGGCAATATACATGGAACTCGAGGGCATTATGCTAAGTTAAATAAGCCAGACAGAGAAAGATAAATACTTTATGATATTCCTTATATATGGAATTTAAAAGGAAATAAATAATAATATAAAAAAGTCAAATTCATAGAAACAGAATGTAAAAGGGGATGCCAAGGACTGGAGGTGGGTGGGATGGGGAGGGAGGGAATAGGGCAAGATTGGACCAACTTTCAGCTAGCAGATATATAAGGGTTGAGGAGCTAATGTAGAACATGGTGACTGTATTTGATAACACTGTGTGGTATAATGACATTTTCTAAGATAGTAAAACTTAAATATCCTCCCCATCCCCATTAAAAAAAACACACACAAACTCACACTAAATAAACGTGAAGTGATGAATGTGTTAAGTAACTAAATGATGGAAATCCTTTCACAATGTATAACATGTCACATCACCAAGATGTACATTTTAAATGTCTTACAATTTGATATGCCAAGTAACTCACTAAAGCTGAAGTAGAGATAAATAAATACAAGTATTGGATAACTCCTCATCCCCTCGGCCTTTACTGCAGAATAGGATCCAGATTGATGTTGGCACCAAGGACCTCCAAATTCTGGCCCCAGAGCACCTTTTCAGCCTTCTCCTCCCTATTTCTCATTCTTTCTACCTAAGCTTTATCTTTTCAGCTACCTAGAATGTTCCTCCTGCTTTTTCTGTCTCCAGTGAAATGATGATTCTTCTCCAAAGAGCACTGAAATATTCTCTCTTTGTGAAGTGCACTGAGGAGAGAGTCAGTCTCACATCTGTGGCTATAGGAGTCACAATCCTCGTAGGATAGAATAACAGCATTGGCAGCCAACACTTAGGGATCCCTTACTAGCCAGTCACTGTTGTAAACACTTCACATGCTCATTTGAACTTTTCAGTGAACATATAATATTGCTACTGTTATTTCCACTGCACACAGAAGGCAATTAAATGCAGAAAGGGTAAGAAACTTCTCTGAGCCCTGACTAGTTTGGCTCAGTGGATAGAGCGTCAGCCTGGGGACTGAAGGGTCCCAGGTTTGATTCCGGTCAAAGGCATGTACCTTGATTGCAGGCACATCCCCAGTAGGAGGTGAGCAGGAGGCAGCTGATCAATGTTTCTCTCTCATCGATGTTTCTAACTCTCTACTCCTCTCCCTTCCTCTCTGTAAAAAAATCAGTAAAATATATTTTAAAAAATAAACTTATCTGAGGTTTCTATAACTAGTCACAGAACCGGGGTTTGAACCAAATAGACTAATTGCTCTTAACTTTGTCACTGCCTCTCTAGCATTGCCTCTCACAGCATTTTTCTTGAATTTGTTGTATCTGAGTGATCTTTTTTTTTTTTAACATCAAAAATGCTTTATTTAAAGTAACGTCCATTGCTAACTACACATTTCCCCTATCTTTCAGGTAATTTGTGGATACCATCACAATAGCACTTTTCTTGTTTTGAGACACACCAGAGACCCAATTTTCCACTTTGTATGTTTTGAAGCGCTGCTCAGAAAGTGCATGTGTCATCCATCGGAACAAGTGGTAATCGGAAGAAGCAAGGTCTGGTGAATATGGCGGGTGGGTTAATATTTCCCAGGCAAGATCTTTTAACATGTCTTTAACTGGTTTTGAAATGTGTGATGGTGCATTATCATGAAGCAAAATTACTTTGCTGTGTCTTTTGGCACATTCTGATCATTTCATGATCAAAGCATGGTTCAAATTGATTATTTGTTGTTGGTAGTGATCAGTATTAATGGTTTCACCTGCTTTTAGAAGCTCATAATACACACCTTCCTGATCCCACCAAATTCGATTCTTTCTGAAGCGATTTGGCCTTGCAGTCAATATTGATGGTTGACCTGGATCAACCCATGATTTTGTGCATTTGGGATTCTCAAAATAAATCCACTTTTCATTGCCAGTCACAACTCGATGCAAAAAAGACTTTCTTTTGTGCCTTTGAAGCAACATTTTCCTGATGACTTTTAGGTTTTCCATTTGTCTTTTGTTCAGTTGATGTGGCACTCGTTTTCCTTTTTAAAAAATTTTTCCCATTGCTTGTAAATGATCAGAAATTGTTTGCTGAGCAACGCTGAATCTTTCTGCTAGTTATTTTTGAGTTTGACACGCATCTTCATTCAATAATGCTTATAATTGTTTGTCTTCAAAACTTTTTTGGTTGACTAGGATGTTGTCTTTCGTATCAAAATCATCACTTTTAAAGTGTTTAAACCAGTGTTCACAAGTATCTTGAGATGGAGCATATTCATCATAAACTTTCCGAAGTATATGATAACTTTTTCTTCAAAATAATGAATTAAAAGTTCCCACAAATGGTCTTTTTTTGGCATGAAATTCAACATTTTAAAATGTAAACATATCTATGATGTTAACACTTTCAGAAAATTTGATAGTTTTGAAGCTTGCCTTTTTAAACATCTCTGGTGTCAATTTTGGGTGAACCAGGATGGTCGCTTCTTTTCCCGTTCAATGATCCTCTTGCCCTGATCCTGTTCAGATGATGTCTCTCCCCTGTATAGCACCACGGTCTCTACGGTAGGAGCCTTAATAGGGCCCCCTTCTTGTTTGCCCATCGCTTTTCTGATTTCTGTAGTCTCCTTGCGCACATTCTCATAGCAATAGCCACAAAGGACATGTTTCTGTTTCAGGTGACCACATTCAGGACAAACGACTATGTTGTGCTTAACTTTAATAAGCTTGTTTGGGTTTCTTCTCCTACACCGATTAACTTCAATGCTGCGTCTCTTTTTGGGTGCTGCCATCCAAAAGATACTATCCAAAAGGCTGGAAATCTCCTTACTTCCATTAGTATCATTTGCTGATTCTGTAAATATAGCTGGACCTTGGACCACTAATGCTGGTTCCCACGGAGGGCTGGGAAAGCCTGGCCGGCTCTGCTGAAGTTTCCACTGCAGTCGCTGCCAACAGTTCCGGAGAAGTCCCAACGCTGCAGGCCACGGCGGAACCACCAGCACCAGCATGGCCGCAAACACCCTGAGTGATCTTTATATATGTCTGTTTATTTCAGTACCAGGTCAGCCCTCAGAGGTATGATCTATGTCTTCCCCTATTCCTGGCACTATTACTTTTCACATAGCTTGTGCTCCATAAATGTCTTCTTTATCTACGTGAAATCTACTAAATCTGCCAACAGGAAATGGCTGTCCTGGGGTTCCTGCCTCTGTCTGGCTTTCCTATACCAAGACTCACTCATGATTAAATGAAGATTCCTGATAGATACATGATAGACCAGGAATTAAAAACAAAAAACACCCATCTTCCTATTTGTCACTGAACAGCTATGCCACTTTGAATGAGCCACTTCATCTCTCCATTTTTCAGTTTGTTAAAAGAAGGCTGTCATTCCTGTGAGGTGTTATTCTCCCAGAAGCTTTATGAGGATGATATAAGATAATCAAGAGAAATAATTTCAAACCCTGTAAAATCCCATACAAAGGGAAGGGGCAATTATTCTAATTATTACAATACACAGTGTACAGTAAGTAAGTGACTGGCTGGTTGGTATTAAAACAGGATTAAGTAGAGTTTCCAATTCTCCCACTTGCTGCCTTTTGTGAGCAGTGAAGTACCAGGAACAAGAGAAATTAAATGCTAGCTTTGGAACATCCACTGCCCCAGCCAGAAAGAAGTAATGCCATCTCAATGTTCCTGCGAGGTTAGATCTAGGACAGCGGTTCTCAACCTGTGGGTCGCAACCCCTTTGGGGGTCGAACAACCCTTTCACAGGGGTCGCCTAAGACTATTGGAAAACACCTATTTCCCATGGTCTTAGGAACCAACACACCAGCTCCTCGGTGTAGTAAAATGTAGCAATGTAGTTTATTGTTGTCATATTAAGACTGTTACCCATGCTACACCACGATTCAAGACAAAATTTCATTTATTTGTAATTAGAAATAAATATTTCACAATATATAATTACATATTGTTTTTGTGATTAATCCCTATGCTTTAATTATGTTCAATTTGTAACAATGAAAATACATCCTGCATATCAGATATTTACATGACAGTTCATAACAGTAGCAAAATTACAGTGATGAAGTAGCAATGGAAATCATTTTATGGTTGGGGGTCACCACCACTTGAGGAGCTGTCTTAAAGGGTCGCGGCATTAGGAAGGCTGAGAACCACTGTTCTAGGAGATGAGGCCCAGTCTGCACTTCTCATTTGAACATGACCAGACTGAGGTCAGGAGAACGCAATCTCTCTGGACAACATGGATGTCGCACCTTTGATGCACCAGATGATGCCCAACCACTGAGCACACTGTCCAGGGCAGTTAGATCTATACCAGCCACATAGTAAGTGTTAGGTGCTTATTAAATAAGTAAAAATAACATCTGCAAATTCTATCACAAATTTTTTTAGCTCATACAGATGATAAAGGTGAAGGACCTTGTTTCATACATGCAAATTAAATTTACAAACTCTCACAAGTTATGCTTCTGTTCTTCTGAAAAATTTTCCTGACTATATATGCCCAGGTCAGAGCTTTTACCTAAAGCCACCAAGGATTAGCATGAGATTAATTAATTGTCAGAAGGCTAAATATTTAAAAAGAAAACTTCCTGGAGGTTACTGTTGTATTTTTAATTGGCAGCATGTTGGCAGTTCAACTAATTTAAAAAAATAAAAATAAATCCAACAGCCACATGCTGATGGCTTCTCAGCCAAGTGAGGCATCTAAAACTTTCATGATCAATAAGCTGCCAGAAAACACTGAAATGTTATGCTGGGTTTGACACCAAAACCTGAAGTAGAGTTAGGAAATTATGTTTTGCAATTATACAAGGCAATTTGATGATGGTGGCTTATGGGTTATGAGTAGTCTAGCTTTATAATAACCTTGTTTCATTTGCTCTTCTGTGTCTGCTCAAATCAACAACAAAACCTCCTGAAATAAGGCTTTAATTTGGGGAATCAAGTATTTTGATTGAATGAGGGCAATGAGATTCTACTGGGTAAATCCTTTATAATAAAAGCCTAATAGGCTAAGTATCCAGTCGATCCATTGACCATTCAACCAACCAAAGCATAATATGCTAATGATATGCTAAGGCCACTCAACTGCTCGCTCTGACATGCGCTAACCACCAGGGGGCATATGCTCCAACCGGTAGGTTAGCTTGCTGCTGGGGTCCAGCCTACTGGGATTGAGAAAGATGCCCTGGAGCCCTCTCATTGTCCTTCCCCAGCTGGCCTACCTACCGTGTCTCTCCCTGGCCCAGATCATGCACCGGTAGGGTCCCTTGGCCTAGCCTACACCCTCTCGCAATTTGAGACCCCTCAAAGGATATGGGAGAGTTGGTTTCAGCCCAATCCCACAGGCTAGGCCAAGGGACATCACTGGTGCATGAATTCGTGTACCAGGTCTCTAGTGTTATTATAAAGCAAATTTAAATTTAAAATACACACACACATACACATACACAATCAACTGTTTATTTTATTTTTTTGCATTTATTCCTTACCATTATCTAGTGAGTAACCTTTGGTCACCATCGTGTCCTTTGGATAAATAGGGAAAGAACTGGGCATGGAGAAAAAAGTGAGCTACTCAGTCAATGGGGAGATATAGCCACAGATTTGATAGCACTTATTTTTAAAGAAAAAGCATTTGTGCTCACATAGAGAAGAGTATCTAGGAATTTCTTGATTCTAAGCCATTTGTGAAAGAGCTAGTTAAATTCCTTAATCCTATATTTTATCTACTCAATGTCAACATGAGCCAGGTGTCAGCCTCCAAGATGTCATGGAATTGGGAACAAATCTCATAAGAAGAGCAGTGTGACTGGCTCTGAGAATTGTCACTGGTCCTGTAGACCCCCAACTTCTGTTTCATAAGACAACAGAATGTAAGGCTCATCTCTATGGGTGTAACCTCCACTCCTATCCATTGGGTTTGGCCAATGGGAAATACCAACAGAAGCTCAAAAAGGAAGAAAATAAAGCATTTGTGGTATTGATACTTGGGGTTCCCTCCTTGATGGAATGGAGTTGATAATAGCTATATTGCTTTTCCAAAAGCCAGGTCCCTGATGGGGAGACATCTATGATAGTTATAGCTATAACTATGGTTTTCTTCATCTTCTGGTAAGTGACAGTCTAGAAATGATAACATTCACTCCAGCCAGTTGCAAATAATCCTTTCATTAATTTATCCTCTATTGCTCCATCTAAGTGTGCCTTATGTTTCCTGCCTGGACCCTGACTGATAATAATCATAGAATTTCAGTTTTGAAAAGTATTGGATTCGGATTTCAATTTCTCATTCTAGATATTTTTATTATTTTATTTTGAGAATCAAAATCTGGGAACAATGAATTCAGGAAGGGTTGAGGATAAAGGGAGAAATAGGAGAGACTAGGTGTGTCACTGATGAGTCAGAAAAAGGGGGTCTTGGAGACAGATTTAGGGTGTCAGCATAGGAGGAATTGCTATTGCCCATTGCTCCCCTGGTTGCAAGCTGTGTGGGGTCCTTTTGAGTTTAGGAGACCTGTGCTTGTGAGGGAGGAAGAGCCTAGATTTTTTTAAATAGCTTTGAGATTTTGAGCCAATTATTTCCCTTCTCTGGGTCTCCATTTTCTCATATATAAAATAAGCTAGCCTATATAATAAAAGCCTAATATGCAAATTGTTCCCACTGGTGGTCATTCCACCAGGAAACCAGGAATTTGACTGCTCCCTATGACATGTACTGACCAGCAGGGGGTGGTGCGGAACATGGCAGGCATGCTGCAACCTCTCACTAGCTACCTGGGGGCAGGGATAACAGGGACAGAGATGCGGTGAGAATGCAGGGTGTCCACTGAGCTTGCTTTCACTCCCCTTGTTACTCTCCCCCAGGACGTCAGGGCTCACGTGCCAGAAAAGCCCCCATGCCCAAGTGCTAGGCACCTGTTAGGAGCCTGTTCTGCACCCAAGCTCATCTTCTGGGTGAGCCGGGCTGCAGATGCTGGGACCACAGGGGCTGGTTGGGCTCCCTGTGGTTTCACTTAGGAGCTGGTCTGGCCAACTGGGAGAGAGCACACTGCCTGCCCAGCTTCCGTGCAGTGCCACTGGGCAGCTAAGAGGCCCATGCTGTATCCCAGCCCATGGCATCTATCCAGCTGTTCTCACTACGTCTCCATGTGGGGACTTGGGAGCTGTGAATTAGGTGGAGGGGGGTGGAGTAGT
The DNA here is from genome assembly GCA_011751065.1 of Lasiurus cinereus. Classification (NCBI taxonomy): domain Eukaryota; kingdom Metazoa; phylum Chordata; class Mammalia; order Chiroptera; family Vespertilionidae; genus Lasiurus; species Lasiurus cinereus. The sequence goes on from JAAGEH010002528.1 coordinate 3,482,775, forward strand.
GCGTGTAGGGGCCCAGGGACCCAGATGCTGCCAAGGTCCCAGAGGTCAGCTGGGACCTGCCCTTCCACACCAAATACTTGTGCTTCAATCTCCTGCCAGGCCTAGGGACTATGTGCATGAATTTTGTGCACTGGGACTCTAGTGCATATTCTTTATAATAGGCTGTTATTATTGTTGTTGTTATACTAGGAATGATACTTACGTAAAATATGATGACTTTTTGCTTAAAAGTATCTAATCCAATAGATCCTTCTCTGTGGCAACCCCATGAAACTGGCCTTCACTCTCTTTTGGAAATTTTCCAGTAAAGATTATTCTATTGATATGAAAATCCCATTTCTTACAGCTTTTCAATAAGAGTATCTGAATCATAAGACTAAGGGGGCTTGTTTGGGTTTTATTCCAATTTCCAGTTGTGTTGCAGCATCTTAAGGCCAAAGTTGCCTCAAGTGTGAAATGGATGTAAGCCTTCCCTTCCCTGAGGCCAACCCTCTGCTTTTTCATAATCCTTCCCAATATGAACATCTGTGATTCACATTATGAAAAAGAGCTACAATTAGATGTCCAAAGGTATATGTTGAGAAGATAAAAACAGGATTAAGGATTTTAACTAGTTATTTCAGGAATGGTTTTATTATCAAGGTAATTCCTAGCTTCTTTACTCTCTGTGAGCACACATACTTTTTCTTAAAAAAAAATGGTGTTAATCCATCTTAAGGCTATATCTGCTCACTGAATAACTGAGTAAGTCACTTTATCTTCCCATGCCGTAGCTCTGCCTGATAAAATGGTGCAGACAGCAGGCTCTGGTGTCGGAATCCCAGCTCTGATCATGGGAAAGTTGTCTGACTTATCTGTTTTCTGAGCTATTGTGTGGGGAAGACAGTTTGCCTTTCTCGGGAGGGAGTATCAATTTGACTGAGTCAGTACTTGTCATATATTCATACTCATGCTGCTTCAAGTGCCAAGTGCTTTGCATAAATGATCTTGTTCAGTCCCCACAATAACCCGTTTTTCTGGTGACCACAATGGTCTTTCCTGTGAATAAACTTTGTGTTTCCTCTTCCTTGGGACTCTCTTTCCAGACCCTCACATTACTGACCTCCTCTTGGTTTAGGGTCTCAAAAGTCACCCTATCAATGAGGCAACGCAGTTCCTCTACCCACATTCAGTGCATTACTACAGGTTTGCCTTTGTATACCATTCATCAACTCCGGAGACTATTTTTATTTTCATTTTTATCATCTCTCTTTCCATAAAACCTCTCTGGGGACAGTGAACTGGTATGTCCTATTCTCTGCTCAAAAGCCAGTGCCTACAATCATGCTTGCCACATGTGGTCTCTCAAAAGAATATTATGGGATGAATGATTCAATCAGGAAACCGTGGGGCCAGAGAATGTAACTAAGTAACTTCAGGCACTTTAGTCAGAGGCATGAGAAGAATTGAGATCATGCAGAGATCACACTAAAGCCCACGCTACCTCCATTTTTCTTTTCTCAGTAGTTGTTAGAAGAGATAATGAGTGTCTGAGCAAGAACCCTACCACAAGAGATGAAAAAGAGAAGTTAATTTAAAATATATTTCAGAGAAAATTGACCTGAGTGTGAGGATGGTGGGTGGGTGAGCATGAAATGAAGGGAAGATGACTCTAATTTCAGCAACTATCAGCTTCTGGTGCCAATGAATGGTATAAGCAACCTGGGAAGTGGGACTGAGGGATAGTGATCAGTCTGCTGCATCAGGCTGTGCTCATGTTTGCATCCTGGTGGGGGGTTGTACAGAGCAGTGAGCGATTGGCTGCATAGGGGGCCGGACCAAAAACTTGAAGGAGCTAATCCTTCACTCATGGCCTAAGTATTGGCAGCCTCTGCAGCCATCCTATTCCTATTCTTGTTGGGGGGTTCTTAGTGTCAGAAGGAAGACATCCTAACACTCACATTAATTCTCAGCGCATCCTATCCACCACTCCTGCTCCACTGGAGGCCATTGCATAGAGCTGTTACTTCCTTCGCGAAGCCATGTCTGCTGTTCCTCAAACCTTTCCACAGCAGGTGGACCTCAATATTTGTCTGACTGTCTTCGCAAACATGAAAGTCAAGACTTGTGATTTAACAGGAATCTGGGCTTATCCTTTTTTTGCTGTTTGTTACAGATGAGTAATATATTTGATTTTCAAAAATTTAAGACTAGTCTATGGTTTTTCATGCTAAAAATCATTGCCATGTGCTACTTTTTTAAATGTTTTCACTTGGGGTACAGACAGCAGAACTAATGTTTCTGTCTGTATTTAACATGTGACTATAAAATACATATAATTTCCAAATATTGAGCATATTAAGTCCATGCAACAACAAAACTCAGGAGGCAATATGCATGTGTTTAAATATTTGAAAAGCCAACTCAAAAAAAAGTGTTTTTTTTTCTGATATACATTGGGTACCTTGCATTTACATAATTTAAATTTTTCATCCAATAATTCAAATTTGGGAGAAAATAATCTAAAAGATATATATAGCTATATGTATATATGCACAGATACCATTATCCCAGTGTTATTTATATTATGGGGTAAAATTCAAAAGGGAAGAAAATCTAAGTATTCCAAAATCAGGTTATATGGTCAAATATAATTTATAATAAATATACAATGTAATATTTTGTTTACCATTGAAAATGACTTTTCAGATTTTTTTAATAACAAGGCTAATATTGATGAAAGTATGCAATGTAATAAAGGATAAAAACTAGGTTTAGCCTGGCTGGCATGGCTCAGTGGTTGAGTGTCGACCTATGTACCAGGAGGTCAGAGTTTGATTATTGTTCAAGGCATATGCCTGGATTGCAGGCTGGATCTCCAGTGTGGGGTCTGCAGGAGGCAGTTGATCAATGATTCCTTCTTATCACTGATGTTTCTCTCTCTCTCTACTTCTCCCTTTCTCCCTGAAATCAATAAAAATATATTTTAAAAAACTTCATATAGATGAAATCTCATTGATACACAGAGAGATGAAAAAAGATGTTCATACTTATTTATTGATACTTCAAGGGAAAGGGGTATAGCAGGACTATGAGTGTGTTGTGTGCTGAGTGTGGTGTGTGTGTGTGTGTGTGTGTGTGTGAAGACAATTTGCTTTCCTCATCTATTTTATCCTTTCCAATTTTTCTGCCATGAACTTGAGTAACTTTTGTAAATAAACCATTCATCTTCCCAACCCCCAAGGGGAAGGAAGAGGGACAGGAAGAGGAGGAGGAAGACTATTCTATGGAAGAAAGTGTTGACACTGAAGAATACTCTTAAAGTAGGCGTATGGTAGAAGTGAAAAGGAAGGCTTACATGAGTTCACTGGGAGGAAGGATGCCCTTTCAGCTGGCTGTCACTAATGGCTGGCTTCCTGAAGAAGGCAGGCTGCTCCCTGCTGAAGCAAGAGTCTGTCTGGGACCTAAATATGGCGCTACCTGTCTTTCCTATGCTTCCTCCAAACTCTCAGGTTCCTGATTGTGAGAATCTAAGTGCTCCATAGTTTAGGCGAGTGTAGGTTTTACTGCAGGAAATACTTCTGTTGTTGTTATTTGCATAGTATTGATAAATCTCACATGAGAGAAATGAGAGTTCCTTTTCAATCTGCCTTCCTGGAATAAGAAAATGAAATTTAGGGTGAGTCTTGGCCCATTATGAAACTCACTTTCAGCCCCTAGCTTTGAAGGTGCAGGGGATCTGGTTTAGAATATTTCCTCGCCCACCCCGCGGGTCCTTCAAGCCTGGAACTAGCCCAGTCAGGCCTCCCCTCCCTTAGGGTTCTCTGTGGGTGGTCCGACACGCAGACCTGTGTCCCATGCTTTTCCTCCTGCCACTCCGGTACCACCTGCCTTGTGCCTCGTGTTCTCAGATCATCTTTTGAGTTTGTGTCCAACCACTTAGGGATCTAATGAAATCACTATTGTAAACTAACATAACAATGGAAGTCATGTGGTCTCTTTTCCAAAGAATTTGCTTCCCCATGCCGTGGTTTTCTTGTGATGGGTAGCTAATGGGGAAAGTGGTGGCTACTGAAGGCAGGAGTTTTATATCTGCAGACCATTTGGAGTTCACACGTTGGCGGCCATGTCTAGTGTTGGTTCACTATCAGCTGGTTCTATGAATTCCCATTTTTATAAAAATAGTTTTTAGAGTCCTTCTGCTCATTTTTTTTTTAGTATCTTTTTTATTTTTCTTTCAAGAAATGTTCTGACATCTTCCTCTTATCTGCTTGGAAATTGCAGTGTACCCACCTATTAGTGTGCTTTACTAAATATTGGAGCAGGAGGCATCCTCAAGAGGACTGGGTGATTTTGTTCTTCCCTAAGTAAGTACAGTGATCCATTTGAAAGTTACATTTCACCTGTCTGCTTTGTACAAATGACCGTATTTTGGTAACTATCTGGTCCACTGGCAATTCTGACTCCAGCTTGAAAGGATAAAAGCAATGGCTCTAACAGCCCATATTTGTTGACAAATTGTGGCAAGAAAAAGTTCTACGGCTTCAGGACTAGGTTTTGGTGTAATTCTTCATGATGGCCTCCAGGTTGTTGATAACATGTCATGTTTTGTTTTTGAGATGGTGTGCATGTTTCCCATGAAGGAAAAATGTCAAAGCAATGTTTCTCAATCATAGTTCTATTTTTTTCTTTGTCCATATGGTTATTATTCATAAAAATAATTTTGTCTTGTCCCCTCTCCCCACAGAATGTCCTAATAGGACAGATCTTTTTCAAAGCTGTTTTATATACTGTTCTCTCTCCCAGCACAAGGACAAGGCCTGGCATATAATAAATATACATTGAATGACTAAGTGAATTAATTAAATCTTATTATTATAATGTATTAATTTTGGTCAGTGCCACTGAAATGATTTGCCATTTTTTCCCCTGTAATTTTTGACTGGAATGTATTGGGTTGCTTGAAGTACTTTACATATTTTCTCCATTTTTTATTGTGGAGATTAGTGAAATTTCAGAGCATTTATATTTTCAAATCATGAACTGAGTCCATCAGTTCCTACAACACAGTATATAAAGAGAGTAGGTGTTAGGTTTTTCTTTTCAAATCTTTTCCATATGTTGCATTAAAGATAATGATTAGGAAGTGAAAACAGAATCATTCAAGTAAATCTTTCGAATGACAAAAGTAAAATTTGATGGCTCTTTAAACCTTAGAGAATAAAATAACTATCATTGCAAGAGGTAATTGATTAAAATTTCAATATTCAAACCAGAAATTTAGCCCCGCACCTACAATGTTTCTCCTGGCTTCTTAGTTGTTTGTTTCCTAACTGGGGAAAAACAACCATCTGTGTGTCTGACTCCCGCTATCCTTTGATGCTTGAAAAAAAAATGTGTATGAAGGAATGTTTGTATACATAAAATATTTGTAAATTTTCATTATGTACAGCGTTTTTAAATTTTATTTTAACTTTATTAAGCCTCACCTGAGGATTTTTTTTCCATTGATTTTTAGGAAGAGTGGAAGAGAGAGAAAAAGACAGAGAGAAACACTGATGTGAGAGAAATACATTGCTTGGTTGCCTCCTGCATAAGCCCCAACCAGGGCCCAGGCTGGGGAGGAGCCTGCAACCAAGGTACATGCCTTTGGCTGGAATCAAACCTGAGACCCTTTGATACTAAGGCTGACACTCTATTCCCAGAGCCAAACTGGCTAGGGCTGTATAGCATCTTTTAAAAAATAAATAAAGGGTTTCCTATTAGATATCCTCATTTTCTACTCTTTAAGGATTGCATGAAATGGGAGAAAGAGGAAATGGAGATTATGCTGGTGAGTCTTTGTGTCTCATGTTGTCTAGGCTATAGAACCCATTTATTTAATCAAATACTAATCTAAGTGTTACTGTCTAGATATTTTGTGGATGTGACTAACATCTATAATCCATTGCCTTTCAGAAAATGAGAATACCCTGGATCATGTGGATGGACCTCATCCAAGTTGGAAAGAGGCAAAAACAGAAGTTTCCTATAGAAGGAATTCTGCTCAAGGTTATAGCACTAAATCCTGCCTGAGTTTCCAACCTGTCAGGCTGACTTATGAACCTCAGACATGCCTGGTCCTACAATAGTGTGAACCTAACCCTAAAATAAATCTCTTTATATGTATGTATGTATGTATGTATATCAGTATATGTGTATATACATATACCAGTATATGTATATGTAAATGTATTTGTATGCATATGTATGCATTTGGTTCTGTTTTCTAGAGAACCCTGATTGATACAAGCAGAGAGTGGGCAAAGCAAAAAAAGTCACATCTGGGTAGTAACTGTTTTTCACTTTATAGTAGTTTTTTGAACCTAATTATATTTCTGAAGGTTGGCAGTATCTAAATTAGAGCACCAACTGCATGTAGAAGAATCAAGAAATTTCGAAGGTAAATATACTTTAAAGGGTATACTGTTCTGAACCCAAGAGTTATCTGAGCCTCAGATCAAACAAAAACTTCCAAATGTTTTGAAGCCCAAGCCCCTGTCACCAACACCCAGCTGTCCATCTGCCAACCAGGAAGCACCCTGAAATTGCACCAAAGTTCCCCTGGGTATTTAGGTAAACACGTGCACACCAATAGAGCTGGTCTTGCGGAAGAAAATGTACCGGTTCTCTTTAGAAGCAGAGAACTGCAAGGCATGCAGACCTAAACAAAGAAGGCAAACATTTTGGGGAAAACAAACGAACAAACAAACTTGCTTTGAACAGCAGGAGACGATGTTTTGGCAGCTGAACAGGGCAAGAGCTTCATGAGCCGCTCTTTGATGCTGCGCTTGGTGTTGTTCTGTGCGTAGAGGAAACCTAGAAGATACCGACAGGTTCCGTTAACTCTGTCTTCCCAGGGAAACTGGGGCGGGCTGCAGGAAGCCAGCAGGCAGGACCTCTACTCAGCCAGCAGCTCAGGCAATCACAGGCAGCAGGTTGGGACTCCAGGAGAGAGAAAAAAACAATTCTTTCCCCTTTCTGTTATTCTTACGTTTTCGCTTTCTCTTTCCAAACCGTTTCCTTATGTTACATTAAACATCATGATTAGCAAGTGAAAACAGAATCATGCAAGCGTGTCTTTTGAGTGACAAGAATTTGGTGGCTTCTTTTTGATTTTAGATCGGAAATAATGCCAGCATCATTGCAAGAATGAACTGGATTGAAATGTCAATATTCAAACCAGCATCACGGGCCCCATGGCAGTTTTCTGTTCTCACTGCTCCTCATCTCTGATTACCCAGGGGAGAGGTGCTTTGCATAAATCATTCACACTGCAATCACCTGTTAGTACCTTTGCCTTCCCTGAAAGGGAGAGGATAGATGTCCTTGATATGCGGCGTCATTAGCATAAAATGACTAGCCCAGAGAGAGACAGTCCTTCACATGTCCACATTACTGAATGGAATTATTCAAGCAGAGTAACTCCAGCAAAACAAGCAAGGTGTGTTTGAAACTGTTAACCAGGAACAGACTTAGGGTGTCTGTGACTTCAGGAGATAGTTAGGGAGAATTCAAGACAAATCATGAGAATTCAAGAAAAAGCAAGCTCCCCAACACTTGACTGTCCAGCTCAGATTCAGCCTGCCTACTCTGCAGGCCCAGGAGCCTGAATTTGCCTGTGGCTAGACATATTCCCTTCCCCAGTTTGTAAAGTGTCCAATATAAAGCAACAGTAAAAGAAGCAATTTCATTAAGGCTAGACCATCTTTGTGATATGGGCCTTGCAAATGTATTGCTTTTGGCTTTTGTACTTTATAATAATTTTGATCTCATATTTACGAGAAGTTCTAACCAAAAGGCGACTCCTGATCTCTTTCCCTTTGGAGCTGGTTCCACACCACATTAATGTCTATTGGCTACAAAACCTGATAGATCTCTGGAATGGGGCATGATGATAAATTAGTAGATACATAAATCAAATCATGTCATACTTCCTGCTTCAAAGCCCTTCAAAGCCTTCATGCTATCCTTTGGAGAAAAACCTCACTAGCCACCATATACCCTTAGCTCCTTCCTCTGACAGCCTTTCTCACCGCCCTCCCTCCCTAGTGCTCCTAATGGGGCATCAGCCATTGGTCACACCAAGTGTCTTGCCTTTATTGGCCTCACCTCTGCTTTTGACACTGATTTGGTGTGAAATGTCTTATTCACTCAATATCCCAGGTGCTGGTTGAGGGTCTGGTGCATAGATGGAGATCAATAAATGTCTGGCAAAAGAGTGAATGCATTCACTTTTGATAACAAAAGAAGAGCTGAATTCATTTCCTAGATCAGTATCTAGGTAACCTTTTAAACTTGTAAAACAAAGTAAATCTGATTCACATATCACAGATATTTTTTTAAACATTTTTTAAAATATTTTTTTATTGATTTTAGAAAAGAAGGGAGAAGGAAAGAGAGAGAAAATATCCACACCGAGGATTGAGCCCATGACCTGGGCATGTGCCGTGACTGGGAATTAAACCATGACATCCTGGTTCATAGGTTGATGCTCAACCACTGAGCCTTCCAGCCAGGCTAACATGGACTCTTTAGTTGACTTCTTTCATTTGTGAAGGGCACATCTATCTAAGAGCCACCTCCTCCTTAGGACATGGGGTTTTGCTTTACTCCCCAAGCATGATGCAGCTTCTTCCCTTCAAGTCATATAAGCTTCCATCCCACTGAATGGGGGATCTGGTGGGTCCTCCAGTTACCACTTTCTAAATGCCCATGCAGCTTTCAAACTCAATTCAAATACACTTGCCTCTGGCAAATAGCCCTATTGTATCCTGACAACTTCCAGAGGAAAGAGAGACTCCCTCTCCTCTGCTCCATCTTCTCTATTGTACCCCAATCATACTCTATTGTTCTGGATTTCACACCCTATTGCAGAGTGAAACCCTATTCTAACAAAGAATTAGACAGAAGGTTCAGCCACATGCTTTTAGTTTTTAATATATTTTATTTTTTACAGAGAGGAAGGGAGAGGGATAGAGATTTAGAAACATCAATCAGCTGCCTCCTGCACACCTCCTACTGGGGATGCGCCCCCAACTAAGGTACATGCCCTTGACTGGAATCGAACCTGGGACCTTTCAGTCCACAGGCTGACGCTCTATCCACAGAGCCAAACCAGTTAAGGGCCTCTATTTCTCCTTTATCACAAATCTAAATCTCCTTTATCTTTATTATCACAAATATAATTAAAACCATTAATAATACAATCATGGATTTGACATGTGTCTTCCCTACTGCAATGTAAGATTGAAAATTTCTACTTCCAGACTTCGAGAATTAATGTTACTGGACAAGCTATCCTCCTCTAAGCAACCGTATAATTGGACAAGTTATGTGAGAAAACTGTTTTTAAGCACTGAACAACAAAAAATTCTTGTTTTTATGAATGTTACATTATAGTCAGGAAAGAAAAATAATAAACAAAAATCAATTGCAAAATAAAGTTGGGTAGGGATGAGGTCTAGAGATCTCTATTGGTGGATGGGTAGGGAGGTGTGGTGGGTACGACTTGTAATTTTAAATATTGTGGTCAGGGAAGGTGTCATTAGAGTTATATTTGGGCAAAAATATCTAATGAGATGACAAAGCTCATTACCTTATTTTGATTATTAGCAAGCAATACAGAGTATTACACATATTAGTGCTAATATATATTTATGGAATAATTAATGACTCAGTTATTAAGTTATTCAATTAACATTTTTGGTGCTTACTATGGACACAGTAATACGGTAATTATTTGCTATATAAACTACTGAGTTTAATAATCTATTCCAAAATAGATTATTAGAAATTAAAATGCATCAACTCCCTTATCTCTGCTTGTAGAAGTTAAACCAGTCTTCTAGTATACTAGCATTTCAAAAATCATGAAATAGAGCAATACAAAATAAAAAAAGAATACAAAGTAAATGTGTCAATTAATAGGCCACTTTAAATTGTGATGGAAATGACTGAAAATGCAATCATTTTTTTCCATTGGGAAAAGTTTTATCTTACAAAGTCTCAGCTTACTGAAAACATCAGCCACCAGCATCTCGGTGGTTCCATATTTCTGTCCCTCTCCATCTCAATAATGGCATATGCAAGGGGTCATTTTTCACTGACTGCGGGGTCATTTTTCACTGACTGCTTTTCCTGTTACACACACACACACAAAATGCTGGTTACATGTCCATGTCAGGATTCAGTGGTGGACGACAGGCCATGAATTATGAATTCAAGAAGTAATGCCGATGGTGATAGACGTGGCCATATCTCCGTAACGAGAATCATGCCTGTCTTCCTTCTTTGTGCAGTAGAGCTGATAGCAAAATCGAATATTCTCTGTGGCTTTGCATGGGAATAAAGGCTCTGCTCCGTTATTCACTGCCCTTGTTCAGCTTCTATCTTGTGCTTTTGAATTATGGACAATGTTTTGCTTCCTGGACCCTAAGCCTGTGGTATAGGAAAATAGCTAGTAATGTTTCCATGTCCCTCCACGAATAAACAACTAGGATAAAATCATTAGGAGTTTCAATGGCCCTATGATCCCATCTGCGTCTCCTCCGGATCCCTGACAAGGTAATTCATGAGCAGTGACTTCATGCCTGGGTTGGGAAGTACATTCTTCATTGGTTGCAAACGTGAACTTATCTGCCAGCATGTCTGTTTTTTCAATGGGCTTACAGCTCATAAATATGCAGAGGAATTAAAGTGGAACACTGAAAATACTTAATTAACCCCCAATTAGTCAGGGCAGAGGAACATAGAAGGAGAATACGTAATAGGGTAGTAGGCTTTGATGAAAACAGATCAGAGTTCATTTTGTATTTTCAAATTTATTCCTGAAGAAACAGGGTCCCCTATAATTTGGAGTTCATATTCTGGGGATAATTCTTGCTGAAAATTGCTGCCACACTCTACTGAGTGTTATTAGACCCTGCAGTCACCCCTTTAAGAAGGATAGCAGCAGGATTGGTCACTGGAAACCATGGGAAAATATCTATACTTAATTGTGTTACTATGAATTTTGGAGGCAGAACTCTGACCCTTGCTAATGGACCTGTTTCATTTTGCCTGATTATAAAATTACTTCTTCTGATCTATCAATTAATTAAGAAGGAGGAAACTGAAAGGTGCTTGAGTGCTTGAATTTGCTCCAAATGATCTACAAAAATCTAAATGCAAATAGAGTAAATTCAACTCTTCTTAGAACTACCACTTGAAGATGTGCTTGTCATAAAATAAGTGCTGATCTGTCTGTCAGCCTCTCAGTCTTGTTCCTCTGTCTCTCTGTCTCTCTACCTCTGTGAGCCTCACTCTCTTCCTTAGTCTTTGTCATTTCCTCATCCCTCTGTCTCCCTTGTCCTCTTCTGCATCCCTCTGTCTTCGTCCTTCTATGTCTCTGTATGTCTCTCTCTCACCTTTCTCTGTTCTCTATCTTTGTCTGACTGGCTGTCTCTGCCTCTGACTCAATCAAGGGTGGGTCCCATTTCATCTGCCTTACTTTTTGTTGATTGCATGGCTCATGAAACATTTAGAGAGAGCCTTAGCCTGCCGAGGACAGGATGGTTATTAGCGCTATTGCTGAACAACTGCATGACCGAAAGCCATGCTTTCCAGATCAGGACTAAGTGCTTGCCATTGTCCATGAGATTGCCTGCTCTATTGGCAGACCTAGCCAGAGAATACAGAAGAAAATGACAAGAGAAAAGCATCAGTTTTTTTTAGGGGAACCTTTAAGAGCCATCACGGAAGCCCAATTTTCTTTTGTTCCTCTGCAAAAATTACAAAAGTGCTTGCTTTTATGGTGACTAGAGGCCCAGTGCATGAATTCGTGTGCCAGTGAGGTCCCTTGGCCTGGCTGGCAATCAGGACCAATCAGGGTCCTCTCACCCAGTCCAGATCAGGGCCAATGGGGACCAGCAGGCTGGGGAGGGACCATGGGAGTGCTCTAGGGCATGTCCAGCTCTCTCCCCCAGTGCCGATTGACCAGACCCCAGCAGCAAACTGACCTACTGGTCAAAGCATCTGGACCCTGGTAGTTAGTGTGCATCACAGTGACTGGTTGAGCAGTTGAATGGTCGACCAATCAGTTGGACACTTAGCATATTATGCTTTTATTATATAGGATACCTTTTGTGTGGGACTCGGGAGATTGTCTGGAGGTCCCTGTAAGTATGGAGACAAGACCTCCTGGTTTGCCCCAAGATAGTGCTGGTGTTTGATAGTTGTCCTTACATTCTATGTGTTACCCCCCAGGTGTGTTCAAAAACGTTCTGGTATAGATGACACATTACATGTCATGCTGTATTAACAACCAGAGTGGTCTGCTCCCACTGAGGAATGCACATTCACTTACTAAATGCCAACCTCATCACACTATAAATAACATAACTTGTGCAACATCATAAAAATGGTATTTTAAAATAGTGGTAATTAATAGAAAAGATGTAATAGGAAGCCAACATGTAAGCATTTGCATACAATTCAATATGATTTTAATATTTTTGTGATATTTTTCAGCTCTAATAAAGAAGGACCTCCTAGGATATGTGTCAACCTGGGTCAACATTGAGGGCATTAGGCCAAGTCAAATAAGTCAGTCACCAAAGGATAAATACTGCACGATTCCACTTATACAAGGTAAATAAAATAAGCCAAATCTGCCCCGGCTGGTGTTGCTCAGTGGTTGAGTATGGACCCATGAACCAAGAGTTCATTGATTCGATTCCCAATCAGGGCACATGCCCAGGTTTCGGGTTTGATCCCCAGTATGGGGCATGCAGGAGGCAGCTAATAGATATTTCTATTTCTCTATCCCTATCCTTTCCTCTCAAAATATACAAAAACAAAAAACATTAAAAAATAAACTAAGCAAATTCCTAGAAGCAGAGGTTGCCTGGGGCTGGGCGTTGTGGGGGTTGGAGGGGGGGGAAGGGGAGATGTTGTTCGCTGGGTATAAATTTTCAATTTTGCAGGATGAGTAAGTACTAGAGATCTGCTCTACCACATGGTGCCTATAGTTAACCAAACTGCATTGTGCATTTAAAAATGGGTTGAGAATAGATCTCATGTTAAATATTCTTACCAGCATGAAACAATGTAAGTAATTTGGGGCACATTAATTGTGACACGTAGTGGAAAGACTTGCAGCTTTGTAGTAAAAAAAACAAAAACAACTGGTTTGAACCTGACCTCTGCCACTTTCTGTGAGACTTGGACAAGTGACCTCACCTCACTGAGCCTCTTTGACCTCGCCTGGATCACACCAACACTAGTAATGCCAGACCTGGCTTCATCCCAGGGTGGTTAGAAGATTCAAACAAGGTTAGCTATATGCAGCCCTGGCTTGTAATATTCTCTTCTCCTACCCAGGGGATGCTGGGAGAAATGTGTAAGGCTCGACACTCAAAGCAAAAAGGAAGATTTCCAAAGTGACAGCGGTACCTTTTATAATAGACCAGCAATTAAAGCATCCCCCATACCCCAATGTCCATCTTCAGTGTTGCCTCTTTAATAATAATCGTTTAAAATATGCATTAAACCTAACCCTACTGTGCTATTTCTTATCTTCAAGCTAATAAAATAACCCATGATATGTATAATTTAGTTCCCCAAAGACTCATGTTCACTGATCTTTACATATACATATACAGTATATGCTTAAGCAATGTAACTTCAAATTTTCCTTTGAGGTAAGTAAAAAAATCAGAAATCTAGGTACATTTGAGTGGAGTTGACTCTTCTGATGACAGAAAACACAAATATAATTTGTGAATTGAGTTTTAAAATGATATAGTATTATAAAGTTCATTTTCTTGTCCAACATGAGTGTTCCTTTACTATATAATGAACCTTTCTCCCTCATCCACATTAATTTTCATATACCTTAGGCTACCCTGGTCATTTTATGATTGGCCAATTACCTGATTTCTGCCCTTTGAAACCATGCTTAAAAGCATTTTTAAATTATTTGTTTTCTTCCATTCTATTCAGCTTCTTTTGGTATCAAACCCTGTAGAGCCTCATAGTTCATTATAAGCACTTTGGCTTTTACTTAGAGTGAAATAGGGAGAAAATAAAGGACATTTGAGAATAGAAGTGCAATAATCTAGCTTATGTTTTATTCAAGAAATATTCATGGTGCATTGGCAAAAATGAACCTCGTCCCTGCTTCCATGAAACTTAAACTCTAATGGGGAAGATAAATTCAGCAGCAACACAAGAAAGTCTTTTAAACTTCACTTGAACATAATCTTGCCCTAAGGAAAGATACGGATAAATAATGCTAAAATACAGGGCTCTAGCCACAATCAGAAGATTAACTGTCCGTATGGCAAGTGCTTCACAAATACTATGTCACTTAACCTTCACAAGAACTCCACGTGGCAGAGAATATTATGATGGACAGATAACAGTCGAGAAAGTTAAGGGTAGAGAGATGCTTGCAGCTTATAAGTGACAATGACAAGATATGATGAGCACATGTCCTGTGTCTGATAGTCTGACATCTATATCACCCTATTATTACACTCTAACGGCTCTAATAAATAGACTGTGTCACTTATTGGGTGTCCAACTGTGTAACCTTCAGCTACAGAATATGTTTTACTTTCTGCAGTGGTTTTTATGTCTGGCCCTCCACTCCAGTTAAGCTTCTTAAATCATGCTATCTTGAATATGGTACAAAATCCTGGTGACCTGTGCTCCTTTGCTAGAAATGCTGCCTCTAATTCCATTTTCTATAGGACATCCATCAAGTTCTCGGTGGTATTAAAATATAATGCAGTTGAAGAAAAAGCTGTGTTAAGAGATCCAATTTCTTCATCTGAAAAATGGGGGTCATAATATGTGACACTTACTAATCTCAAGGAAGTTAGGAGATGAATGAAGTAATTGTTTCTGCAAAATCCTTCAAATGCTAGAAGAAATAACACATCATCCATTATAACTCCCAATACGAAAAATACTCTCCTACCCTTTGGGGTCACTGTATTCAATCCTTATCTTTCCACCATGTATTTATTCTGTAAATCGATTTGTTCATTAATTTAACCAATAAATATTTGTTGAGTATATATGAGGTAGACACTGTGTCAGACACTTGGGATGAAAATCAAATAAGATGAGTGATAAAGCTCACATGCTTTCAGTTCTGTGCATTCCAATTACTTGGCACTGGCTGCTCATTCGAATCACCAGGTAGCTTTAAAGATAGCCATGCCTGGTCACTCCAGACCAACTGCACTGAGTAAGTCAAATGTGAAACTAAACTTGAGCAACGTTGTTCTGTTCCGGACCAATCCAAGGCAGGTAGATTTTCCTAAGAACTGCACCTTACAATTCTGATATTGCAAACTGACCTCTATTTGTTTTTACATAAACACTGGACTGAGTTGAATGGTCTCTCAAAAATCCAAGTTCTCAACGAACCTCAGAATTGACTTATCTGGAAATAAGATGCAATTAGTTAGTTCAGATGAAGTCATGCTGGATTAGAGTGGGCCCTACCTCCTTGTAAGAGAAAGGACACACACACACACACACACACACACACACACACACACACACACGGAAGAAGTCCATGTGATGATGGAAGCAGATACTGGAGTGATGCAGCTACAAGCCAAGGAATGCCAGTGACTGTCAGCAACCACCAGAAACAGAGAGGCAGGCATAAAACCGAATGTCCCTCAGAACCTGCAGAAGGAGCCATCTGTTCTGTCATCCTAACGTCAGGCTTCTGGTCTCTTAAACTGTAAGAGAATAGATTTCTGTTGTTTGAAGCTATTCAATTTGCCACAACTTACTACAGAAGCCCTAGGAAACCAACAGACATCAATTCACAGATTTTCAACAACAAAGAGCATCAGAAAAAGTCAAATTAGACCATGACTAAATATTTACCCTCTACTTTATACAGAACATCTTTTATTTTTTAAATATATGTTTATTGATGTCAGAGAGGAAGGAAGAGAGAGAGAGAGATAGAAACATCAATGATGAGAGAGAATCATTGATTGGCTGCCTCCTGCACATCCCCTACTGGGGATTGAACCCGCAACACAAATATGTGCCCTTGATCAGAATCAAACTCAGGGCCTTCCAGTCTGCAGTCCAACACTCTATCCTCTGGGCCACACCAGCTAGGGCAGAACATTCTTTTAATATTTAGAATTGGTGCTGTATTTATGGTATTTTCTTAATAGAATTGGAAATTTTTTATAAATTGCTACCCAGTATATTCTTCCTAGACAAATTAGTCACTATACACTACAACTGAGTGGATTTCTACACCTGCAGAGTTACCGTGTTCAATATTTGGCAGTAAATCTCTATTGAGTCTAAGCATTCACATGTGACTAAACCAGAAGTAAGGATCTTCCCATCTTAGTTTCAAATGAGTGATTTAATGACTCTGATATTTATTGAACGCCAGTGGACTTTTCATATCACTGAGGCTAACAGCCAAATTCCCTACACTGGCCCATAAAATGTTCACAATCCTCCCCCCAAAACCTACCTGTCTGTCTTACATTCTAATTCCACTTCTCATCCTGTCTTTGTCACCCACTGGTCTCTGCCTGAAATGTCTCCTCAGCAAAGAGAGAGGCCTCAGGAGAAACCAATCCTGACAGCACCTTGATCTTGCACTTCCCGGCTCCAGAACTGTGAGAAAATAGACTCCGGTTGTCTAAGCCACCCAGCCTTTTGTTAGAGTGGCCCTCCCAAATGAATACAGTGAATCCCAAAATTTATTGCCCAACTGGGATCACCACTGAGGATGAAAAAGGGCACAGTTAATAATGACCGGGACAACTGGCATAAACTGTGACTTCCAACTCTGTTAAGGGACAGTGTGGTCTTTGGTAGTCCTACCCATAGTCCTGTCACTATTAAAGTGTGAAGTGTACTTAACTTACTTATATGATTATTGTCTGCTGGTCTGCACCAGATAGTACATTCTTTGAAGGGAAAGTATTTCTGTCTTTTCACTGCTCGATACAGAAGCTATTCCATAAAAATATGTGGCCTAAATAAATGTGAACTGTGGGAGTGGCTCTTTATGTAAAGATGTCAGTGTTTACTGGTCTTTATAAAAAAAAGGCAGCTATCTCAGTGTGACTACTGATTATTTTGTACCTGCTATATGCTAGGCAGAGGATAAGGAATTTTACATATGATATCACTCATTCTTACAATTCTTTAAGCTGGGTATGACCCTTAGTTTACACTCAAAGAACTGAAAATTACCAAAACTGGTTTGGCTCAGTGGATAGAGCGTCAGCCTGGGGACTGAAGGGTCCCAGGTTCAATTCCAGTCAAGGGCATGTACCTTGGTTGCGGGCACATCCCCAGTAGGGGGAGTGCAGGAGGCAGCTGATCGATGTTTCTCTCTCACTGATGTTTCTAACTCTCTATCTCGCTCCCTTCCTCTCTGTAAAGAATCAATAAAATATATTTAAAAACTAAAAAAGAACTGAAATATCTCAGAGGGTGTAAGGTCCCTTTTCGTTTATCCCTCAGCAAGTCCCTAAGGATTCAAACTCAGGTCTGCATCTGTTTGTAAAAGTAAGTTAATTGGGGTGACATTGGGTAATAAGATTATACAGGCTTCAAGTGTACATTTCTATGATAGATGATCTGTATATTGCATCGTGTGCCCACCACCCAAAGTCAGATCATCTTCCTTCATCATCACCATATATTTGACCCCTTTGACCCTTTGCTACACAGAAAGAAGCACCCAGATGCTCAGTCACCTTCTCAGAGTTGCCTCAGAAGTGCTCAGACGTGGAAGACTATGTCTGCTAAAGAGAATGGAAAAATTGAAGACCTGGCAAAGCTGGATTGGGCCCGTTTATGAGAGAGAAATGAAAAAATTATATCCCTCCTGAAAGGGAAACAAAAAGGAAATTTAAGGATCCCAATGCAGCTAAGAGGCCTCCTTTGGCCTTTTTCTGGTCTTGTTCTGAGGATCCAGCAAACATCACAGAGAATATCCCAACCCATCCCTGGGGGATGTTACAAAGAAGCTGAGAGAGATGTAAAATCCCACTGCTGGTGACAGCAGCCTATGAAAAGAAGATGCTCAGCTGAAGGAGAAATACAAAAAGGAGATTGCTACACACTGAGCTACGGAGAGCTGGAGAGGCCAACAAGGGAATTGTCAGGGCTGAAAAAGCAAGGAAAAGAGGGAAGAGGAGGAAGAGGAGGAAGATAAAGAGGAGGAGGAGGAAGTAAAGATGATGAAGAAGATAATGATCAATAAGTTGGTTCTAGAGTAGTTTTTTTTTCTCTTATCTATAAAGCATTTAACTCCCCTGTATACAACTCATTCCTTTTAAAGAAAAAACAAACAAACAAAAAACAAAGAAAGAAATGTAAGGCTGTGTAAGGTTTGTTTGTAAACTGTACATTTTTTTGTTTGTTCATTTTTGTGTAGTTAAAAAATGTGTCTTTTGATAGCCCTGTCCTGGTGGTATTTTTAATAGCCATTAACTTTGCCTGGTACAATATGAGGGTTGTAAATTGGCATGGAAATTGAAAGCAGGTTTGTGTTAGCACAAATTAGTTATATAGGAGAATGGTATATACTTTTTCATCTTCAGTTGTTCTGATGTGGCTTATACAAAACATTTCTTATTCTATTAAATGAATATCACTGTGTAATTGCAAAAAAAAAAGTTACAGCTGTTGACATTCTGAATGCTTCTAAGGAAATATAGATTTTTATTAGAAAAAAGATGTTTGCACATTCTCAGCAGTTAGAAAGGAGCACAGATTCACATTTGTGACTCATTAAGTCCATCAAAATGATCAATAGTTAGCAGTCACAATATTGTACATGTTGATGTACAAATGACATCCACAGATTATGTCAATGTGAGTGCAGAGTTAGTCAGATTCAGTGAAACAGCGTAGGTGGAAAGATCCCTAATGCTTCTCTCTTAAATTCTCCATCAGCTCAACAGAGAAGTCAAGGACCACAAATCAATGTTCCTAAATGGGTGTGAGTAGCTCTCCCTTCTAATTTGATTTTTAGGAACTAATACTTTAGACTGATACCCAATGTGAAATATTGTCTTTGAAAACACGCAGCTATGCCTGCTGCTTACGGTTTTATTTATTAGAAATTGAGCCAGGAAAATCCATTGTTAAATTATATCACAGCTGCTGAGGGGCTATGTTCTAAAGAAAAAAAAATTAATTTCAAGCCAGTTAGGTAGACAATCCATGATACCTTTTTCTAAGTAACTAGTATCTTGACCACATCAACATGTGCCTATGAAAATTCCTTGGAGTTACATAAAGTGAAGTCACACTTTGCATGCAAAATTGAAACAGTGCCACGTAAATGGTAAAGTCTCACACCATGAGGAAATGTGCAAGTGGTGCGATCCTCACATTTTTGTTATATTTTTAAAGAAATTCATAACTTCAAAGCTGGCAGACTGACTAAATGGTTATGACCTGCTTTGGATATTACTTTAAGACAATACACTGTCCCTTAAAGCTTGCAACAGAAATTCTGGCCATCCTTGTTGCCTGATGGAAACCTTCAATTACTTGACATCAACATGAACACATTCTTCAAATAAAACACAACCTCTTCATAGTTCACACCTACCAGGCATTATGTGAAACACAGTGGAACTAAATAAAACGTTAATCCTGAAAATCCTAGCATCACTCAATTTAGTTCTACAAATGTCTGTTGATGATATAGACTCATTAAATGATCCTTGATGGGTTCTATTCCCAGAGATCTTCATGTTTGATTGGAAAGAAGGTAAATTTTTGAGAGATGAGAGTGAAAAAAATGTAGAAAAAGGTCTTTTCACTCCAAAGGCTTATGCTGTGCCCATCTCTATCTAACAGAACTCCCTACACTGTGTGGATCTCTCAGACTCTCTGGCTCCTCCAGATCATGACATGGGACAGAGGGCTGCTTAGAAAACCAAAAGCCATGCTTTAGAAATCTGCTATGACTCAACATTGTCAAAGGCACATTAGAAATACAGGCATGCCTTGGGGACATTAGGAGTTGGGTTCCAGACCATCACAATAAACTGGGTCGTAATCTTTTTGCAGGTGGTGAGTTTTGCCTTCAGTTTGTAAAAAGCACAATGTCCATGAAATGCCATAAAGCGAAGCACAATAAAAAAGTAGGTCTGCCTGCATTGTCTTAGAAGAATCATTTATCAAGGGAGACATTGAACTCAGGAGTGCTTTAGTTTGCCTAAGATCAGATGTCTAAGAACTAATGGAATGAGTCTAGGAATCTGGTCTGTCTGAACACTAAGGCCACACATACACTATTCATGTTTCATTCATCTCTGTCTCCCCGCATCATGCCTAGCCTAGCATTGACTGTTCAATGCGCATTTGTTAAGTGAATGAATCGATGTTGGTGGAATTCCAAAGCAGAAGGAGAGGCTCCTTTTATATGAATAAGTGATGACCTTTTCAAGGTTTCTAAAAACGATCAGCATTTCGTGAAATGCCAGACCCTAGCAAACCTATCTGTCACCCAGAAAGCTGAGTCTCGAAACCTTGCAGAGCCAGCCCTGACTTGGTGGCCTTCAATGTCAGGCTCTGCTGGTTAGTGGGAGTCAGCAGGGCAGGAGAAAGGGTGGTAGTAGGGACCCTAGCATTGTCCACAAACTTTAATAGTCTGAGAAAACAGTACTGATTAAACACACTTAGGTCATAATAAGGAATAGGCCAGAGTTGCAAAATGGAGATACGATATCCTTATTGAGAGAAAGCCAATATTATGCTTTCAGTCTAAAATATCATGGGAAGCCTGTAAAAATGGCTTCCTGGGTAAGGAAAGTTATGGATCCTACCTTATTCTCTGGGTGTCTAAAGCCATTCAATTGAGCATGACCTCAGGATTGTGCATGCATAGAATCAAGCAGAACCATTTGTCTGACAAATATTTTTATAGGTAAGATGGATCTGAAGTTCATATATACTTTGGTGGGGTATCTCATTGAACAAATTTGAGCTTCATGCTAATGATGATAAGAAATGCTATTTTTCTTGTTTGAGCTCTTTACAAAGCAAATTATCTAATTTGATAATCAAAACAATCCCATGAGATAAGATGTGTGGTATTATATTTTATAAATGAGGACATTTATGGAGCTTAGAAATGCACAGCTCAACTGTCGTCTAGCTGAGACTTGATTCCAGGTCTTTCTCTTCATTGTAAAAGGCACATTTTAAATACATGCATAAGGTGGAGCTATTATGGGTTGGGTTTGAGACCATTACATTTCTTGCTAGTCGTCACAAGGTGCTACTCAGAGCATCAGCCTCATCTGGGAGCTTATTAGAAAGGCAGCATCTTTAGACTCACCCTTGAGCTGAATCTGAATTTGCATTTTGGTAAAATCCTCAGGTAATTTGTATGCACACTGCATTGTGGAAAGCTTCTTAGAGACCACAGCTGGACCAGTCACCTGGAAGGCCTCTGCTGTGGGAATCTTATCTTAATCCCCTGTGAATGGTGGTAAGTAGAGGGCACTAAGTAAGAATAAGCTGCCAATTCACTAATCTTCTCGAAATATAATCAGATTTAAATGTTGATGGCACCAATGATATCAGCATCGTATTGGTTAAGACTACAGACTCTGAATCCTGGCTTTCCCATGGTTCTGTGTGGCTTCGGGAACATGCCTTCACTATTTTTTTAAATTATTTTTTAAAAAATATATTTTATTGATTTTTTTTTTTTTACAGAGAGGAAAGGAGAGGGATAGAGAGTTAGAAACATCGATGAGAGAGAGACATCGATCAGCCGCCTCCTGCACACCCCCTACTGGGGATGTGCCCACAACCAGGATACATGCCCTTGACCAGAATCGAACCTGGGACCTTTCAGTCCAGAGGCCAACGCTCTATCCACTGAGCCAAACTGATCTCAGCTACCTTCACTCTTTAAACTTCAATTCCTCATCTGCAAATGATAAGGATGCCAACCACATGAGGTTGCTGTGAAGGTGAAATGAAATGTATCACTCTCTTGAGCGTGATACTCAATGCAGATAACTGGCTACTAGTATTTCACCAAGAAAGAAAAGTAAAACTTTTAAAGAGGTTTGCTTGGTTCTTCATTCATTCCATCCTTTGGACAATCTGAGACCCCCTTCACATTAACACTGATCTCTGGAATCCTTCCAAGCAGCTCATTGAGGGTTTCCAATAAATCATCCCAGAACAAACCCTTGCTACATTTTTCTAGACTTAGCATCTCAGGTATTATTCAATTTTTGTCCACACCCAGATTCTAAAGGCCAACATTTTTGGGAACTCTGGCCCTTCTAGGTTCGATAAACTAAAAAACATTTTTCTTAGAAGTCACAGAACTACTGAGAAGTTCAGATAACTGCTCTTCTCTTGAGAAGAGAGAAGAGGATAGAGGAGAGTGTGCTGAGGTGTGGGAAGTCACAAGAAGTTGTGGGTATTGAGTTCCAGGGAAAGGAACCTAGCAGAGTTAGCGGAAAATAAGCAACCGTGGGTCCTCAATTCAGTCCCTTGGCACCGTCCTGCTGGTACATCAGGTTATTCTTTTTAAAAAAGGGGGTTGAGAATAAATTAACTGGCTGTGTTGTGCAGAGGCAGTATAAAGACTTGATTTTATTCTGAATGAGACAAGGAACATGAACAATGCTTTATTACAATGTGCTAACAGAGATGAGTTATTAGTAGTTAATGTGCTCATTTCTTATATGGAAAGAATTTTTTAGCCTTAATATGTGCAGGGTGCAATTTTAAATAAGATATCATAAACCACTAGTGTAAAGGTATACGAGGCTAACACTAATATACTGCTCTTGATGCAGAATCATTATTCTTTACAGAACTAGCAAACCCTTAAACGCCAGGTGGAGGCTAAGGATCTGAAAACGCTGCAAACTGTCAAAGGCATACCAGGAACTTAACAATGCAAAATGAAACTTAAGTGGAGTATCTTAATTCTTCTTCTTGCTTTTCCTACTAAATAGCAATCCAATATCGTTCAGTGGATCTTTATTTCGCACTGTTTGATTTGACATTTTAATTGTCTGCTGTATTTCCACAGGGCAAATACTCACAGAGGCAATGAGTTCCATGGATTAGATTTAAAATTCTTCTCCTCAGCCAGGTCCTCCTTCTACACTGCCCAATGCCTTCCTCTTAACTTAAAAAGCTCAGGCTTTAACTAGCCAAGCAAAAGGAAGCAACCTCTTTTTTCATTATGGATTTTAAAGATGCAAATAAAAAATTATAGGCCACAGATGTTTCCTAAGTCTTCCAAGATGAAATTTCTGTTGTCAAGTGGAAAACAGTTATTTCTTGCAAAGAAAAGATAAAGAATAATAAAAAAGAACTCATACCATTTGCAACAGCTTGGATGGACTTGGAGAGTTTTATGCTGAGCGAAATAAGCCAGTCAGAGACAGATAAGTAATCACATGATTTCAGTCATATGTGGAATCTAATGAACCAAATGAACTGATGGTCAAAAAGAGACCCATAGACAAAGAAGCATGAACAGACTTTTGAACCTCAGAGAAAAGGCAGGGGAGGGTAGGTGGGAAAAGATCAACCAATGAACTTGTATGCATAATCTGTGAACACAGAGAATGGGGTGGTGAGGGTCTGGGGGTGTGTTTCGGGGAGATGGGAGTAGGCTGGAAGAGGTTAATGGGGGGAAAAGGTGCACCTATGTAATAGGTTCAACAATAAAGATTTTTAAAAAAGCAGTAATACTGGGTCAATCTTTAAATACGATTTCATGTGTTTAAAGAGTGAGAGTCATCTTTAAATTATGGTAAATTAATTGATGTATATTTTCACCTACCGGCTCTTTACTTGCTAATTCTTTCTTAGTTAACTTTTAAAATATCTGCCTCTGACATGGAGGGACCTGGAGAGTATCATGCTAAGTGAAATAAGTCATCAGAGCAAGACAAATATCACATGATCATACTCATATGTGGACTCTAAGTAACAAAGCAAATTATGAATGGAGTGGATCCAGAGACATGGAAGCATGGAAAAAGTGTGGAATCTCAGAGGGAAGGCAGGGGAAGGTACGTGGGTGGGAGAGAGGTAGTCAACCAAAGACCTTGTATGCATATATGCATAACCCTGGTACACAGACAATAGGGTGCTGGAGGCCTGGGGCAGGTGGGAGAGGGCTGGAGAGGGTCAATGAGGGAAAAGAGGGGACATATGTGATACTTTCAACAATAAAGAATTATAAAATAATATATATATGTATATATATATATCTGCCTCGGTTCCTTTTAATCTTTGAAAATTCATTTCTATCTTCAAACTCATTGAGATTTTATTTTTTTTGTGTTTTGTTTTTAGGTTGTTTACTTTTTACTGATAAATCGCTGTGTTATTATATCATTCTGAGTTTTATTTTATCCTTTTATTGCCTTAATTTTTGTCATGTTCCTCATAATTTTTTCAGCACATTCCATTGTGTTTTTAAAGTTTTATCACATCCTTTTATTTTTTTCAGTTTTTATAGCTTTATATTTTATCACTATTTATTATTTCCATGTCATATTTACTCTTCCTGTCAAAACTAGGCTTTTAGCCACTACATTGTTCTCATTTTTTTAGATTTGGCTTGTTTCTTGCCTTAACTCAATTTTCATTACCTTTGAAACACTTCTTAAGCTAATTCTATTTTGTTGACTGTTTTTAAATTTCCTTTTAACTCGTAATTTTTAATGGGAGGCAGAGAGAGTGGTCATAAAAACGGTGCTTGGGAGTTGAAACTCAATCTAAGCAAGGGAACCTGTTCTGGGGCCAGCCTCCCTCTCCTTTCTGTGTCTTTCTTTTTCAAAATAAAAGCTCCATGAGAGCAGTGGCCCATGCCTGCTTTTGCTCCTGTTGGATCTCCGTTGTCTGGCTTATTGGAGGCCCCTAATAAAATTGAGGAAGGGTAATAATGATGGTGGATACGGGTTACTGGAGTTACATGAGTCTATTAATTTATTATCACCCTGTGTGAGACATCCTTCTGAGGACTTCCCATGCAGTAACTAACTTAATCTTCACAACAACGCTATGCAGAAGGCATTACCATCACCCCCCCACCCCTAAATATGAGGACACTGAGATCCTGAGAAACACAAAGCAGCTTGTTGGGGTCACTCAGTAAGTAGCGGAGGCAAGACTTGAACCCCAGTCATGTAACCCAGACATGGGTTCAGGGCTCTTAATCACTTCTCCAGTATCTGCCATATCACATAATTAATAACTGATCACTAAGAGGCAGGTACTCTGAGGAAGCGATGCCTTTTATGAAATCACTACATGACACACAATAAAGACACATGGCTTCTCATATATCAATGTCTGCTTCCTATATAAGGAGCCTGGACCTTCCAGCTATTCCTTCAACTGGCGGAGCCTACTTCTTTGAGCAGATGGCCATCACCCCCTCTCTGCTCTGGGGCAGCCTTTGAAGTCCCACTCTGTTAAATCATCAATTTTAAATCCAACATGGCAGGTGGTGCCTGGCTCTCCTAGATGGGCACCTCCCAGTTTGCCAATGATTTATCGAAGCAGTATGTTCTAAAAATTGCATTTATCCAATGGGCTAATTTTCTTCTCAGTTTGAATTCCATCACTCTTTAGCCCAGGGAATAAAAAGTGAATGAACTGAATCCAATAAATATAGAGCTCTCCACATTTCTGTCTGTGACATGTTACTTTTCTTCAGTAGAATAACTCTCTGCTCTCAGAGTCAAGCTGTTCATCCAGAGTTGAGATTCAAGAATCCAGAGAAAGGTTTTACATATGCATTTTCAAAAATAGGGTGTCACTGATTTAAAATCATTGCTTTAGAATGACCCAAAACTTAATTTACCCAACAACGAGGTGTGACCATATATTGTCTTAGAAAAGCTCATTAAAAGCAATACCTAAGGTTTCTACTGGGGGCAGGTCACACAGACACTCTCTGCGTAGGATGTACCAAGATTTCACACTCCCACAAGGAAGTCAGAAATCCACCATAAACCATATTTTCTGTACAAACGAGTTAGAAAAGTGAGCCATTCTCATCGGTAGGGAATAATGTGAACTCTTCCCAAATGCAAGTTCCCAGAAGCCAGAGGAGCTGAAACTTGCAAGCAGACCATACAGATAGCGATCTCAGGCCCTGTGCGGACTCATTCCTACCCAATGCCTGAGGGCCTTTGTCTGAGAAGGATTCCTGGCTTTTGAAGGGTCTTGGCAATGAATGCTGGTTTGAAGGAAAGCTTGACAGTAAAGCGGGGATACAGTGGGGCTCTGTCTCCCCTCCCTCTTCTGGACAAAGGAGACAAAAGCTTGGACAATATAAGGATTGCTTATGTCATCTGCTTATCTTCCTTTTTTTGTGATTCAAGATTATCAAAATATATTAATATAGTAGATAAGCAAAGCATAACTTTGGAAGGAAGTGGAGGATCATGTGAATTTTCCATTAAAAATGATTTCTTAAAATTTACCTTTATTATTGAAAGTATCACAGATGTTTCCTTCCTCCTTCTCTCCCCACTGATCCCATCCCTTCCATTCTCATCCCCTCCCCAGGCCTCCACACCACTATTGTCTGTGTCCGTGGGTTGCGCATAGATGCATATAAGTTTTTTTGTTTTATCTCTTCCCACCCAACACCCCTCGCCCCCCCATTTCCTCTGAGATCCTCAGTCTGTTGCATGCTTCCATGTCTCTGGATCTATTTTGTCTGGCAGTTTATTTTGTTCACATATAAGTGAGCTCATGTGAAATCAGTTAGTCAGAGAAAGACAGGTATCACCTGAGCTCACTTATATGTGGGATCTTCTCTTTTATTGGACTGTTCATCACAGTATTCATCAGAACCAACAGAGGCAATTGTAAACCCATTGTACATCGCAAGACAACATGAGCTGCGTTCCTGAAAAGCACCTCACATAATGTGTTTCTGTGTTTTACATTCATTAGAGCTAGAAATTTGAAGTCGACCTCTGCAGAGCCCTCTGGAAATGTGAGAAATCCATTCATAAAGCTCACTTGGTAAGTCATTCATCCTGTAAATGGGAGTTGAGTATTCTGAGACTACGCCCCTCACCCCCATTGAGGCACACAGGAAGCTTCCCCAGCAGAGTTTCTACAGGAATCCCTCCACATACCCATCTTCCTGGAAAGCACTGGACTCAGAAACGCTTCTCTTGGATTTTTTTTTATATCATTTGTGATATCAGCTGAGTGGCTCCTGATCAAATAATTGAGCTTTGGGGCACTGGGAATAATTACCAAGCCAAAAAGAAATGGTTATACCCCTCTAAACAAAGCAAGAAATTATAAGATCAACCATTAGTATCAAAATACAGCCTTGTTGGACCTTTCAAAAGATATTCTTGCTGGTTTTAGTTTGGGGCCATGCCTAGATGGCCTTTCTCCAAGAAAGTGAGTAATTATTTTCATGAGCAGAAGAGGGGAGAGAAGTGTGTAGGAATAAAATATTTAAATTGCAGTAATTGTAGCTTGTAGGTCTTCCTTATTACAAATGTAATTGATCCCTATTTTAAAATATTTGTGGACCATAATGTTTTTTGTTTGCAGTTCTTTGAAATGTAATAAAAAAATAAGAAGTTAAAAGGGTTTTCCTTGATGTAATATTCATCCTTTTTGTGGAGCGATTTTCATTACTAAGGAAAGAAAAAAGATGAAGGCAAAATATTTCCTGTTAACGTTTTCACTTTTGGAGGAGGATTTAAGGCTGAATTCTAGTTGTTTTCAGTACTTAGTATAGTTTAAATTGAAATGTGTGGGATTCATAATGTTCTAATACTATTAAGGTTATACACAACTGAGCAGTTTCAGTACTATAGAAAATACCACTTTTCTCTATATTTTTAAAAGAATGTTTTTAAAGCTATAAAATAACACCATAGCATATATTTTTAAACTACTATTTGTCAAAGCAGTGCTATATTAAAATGTCTATTGTTCTAGGGCTTGTTAATAATTGAAGACAGGATTTATTTCTAGGGGACTAACTCAGTTTTATGAGGAACAATAGAAAGAAATACATTAGGACAAAACCTAAGAATTGTGTGTGTGTATGTGTGTGTGTGTGTGTGTATGGCAAAATATGTTGAAAGTTAAAAAATGAATTTATTGGTGTATGCTCTAATATGTGGCAGTTTGTTGATACTTTTAAGCTATATAAAAGTATAGATTACATTATCTTATGATTAGAAAATATGGATTTTCCAAGATAATTTTAATTTCATATTTTTTTTCTTTTCTGTTTTTTACTAAAGTGGACAAGATAGAGCATGCCAAAGTACAGATTTAATTTTCAGGCTTTTATTAAGATTTTATATAAATTAAAATTATTTTCTATGACATATATTAATATAAATTTAAAAATCAGAAGAAAATTGCCAGAGGGGTGTGTGTGTGTGTGTGTGTGTGTGTGTGTATAATTATATATATTTATTGTATGTATATACAAATTGTGTATATATATATATACTAGTTATATATTTAT
>JAAGEH010002528.1:3511426-3538864 GCA_011751065.1 Lasiurus cinereus
ATATATATATATATATATATATATATATATATTTATATGTATTTATTGTATATATATACAAGTTGTATATATATATAAATACTAATTATATATTTATGCTATATATATTTATTACTTTTTTATTTTATTTTAAAATGGTTTTTATTGAATGGTTTTTATTGAATGGTTTTTATTGAGTATTAAAGAGAGGGGAAGGGAAAGGGACAGAGGGAGAGAGAGAAACATTGATATAAAAATGAAGCATGATGGGCTGCCTTTCACATGCCCACTACTGTGGATCGAGCCTGCAAACTAGACATGTGCTCCAACAAGCAATGGAACGCTCAACTAGTTAAATTATAATTTAACTCATAATTACCCACAATTCATGATATTTTAATAACAACTAAAGGTAATCAAGGTAAGATCTGGTAGACCCAACTTTAGTTAATGTGCCAAATGTTAACCCCAAACAACTGTTGCTTTAGACTAGAAGTATATTGATTTCAACTCTCCAATCTTTCCTTTCCCCATATCTGTAGATACTATGTTGAGGCAAAAAGACAGAAAAACAGAAAGAAATTTAGCCAGCTCCTTAGTCCCAGGACAATTGAATGGCTGGTGTCCCTGATCATGGGTTCTTCCCAATCAATGGGAAAACATTTCAACCTTCCTATTCCCATGTGTGCTGTGCATTGAGGTGGAAAAGATTTAATAAAGTTCAATGTCATCTAAGGGATCAGAAACATACATTTGATTAAAATAAGTGTGGAAGACATACACAAAAAGAGATACTCCCTAAATAAATGCTGAAATTGTTAGAAGACAAATCTAAGAAATTAAGATATAAATGTAGTAGAAATTGAAGGTGAAGCTGAAATCTTAAGACAGAGCTATTGTATGTAACTGTTTTATACATGGAATTTTAAATTTACATAAGAACCCGAATGAAGTATTTGATTTCCATATTACAAATAAGAACACAAGAGTTTACATTTCTTGCCTACAAGGTCCTTGATCAGACACAAGCTACCACCTTCTTACCAATTAATTGGGGTTAATCATTTTCACCTCATGGAACTGTCATTTTAAGGATTAACTTCACTTAAGAAGATATCTAGTACAGACAGTGGATCCTAGTTGGTCTTCAAGCAATGATAATAATGATAACAAGAATAATCACATTGTATGACCTTCTGATAGAAGAGATAGAGGTGCTGAAAAGTTCTGCCCCAGATAAAGACAGTATTTATGGAAGAGCTGCTCTTTCATCCAAAGACTCAGGTAAAGTTATCTCACACAACCATAGTGTATGAATAGATCTGGGCTAGGTTGTTCCAAATCATTCATTCACTTAAAACTCATTCCTCTAGGATCTTTTCTGTGCCAGATTCTGAGATTACATAGATTTAAAAAACAAAAACAAAACTAACAACAAAGTAATGCTCTAAATATTTTATCATTTATCTATATAAATCTGATTATTTTCATTCTAAAAAATATTTATTGAACACTTACTCCATGTCCAGGGCTCTAATACATATGAACAAAAATCCCCATGCTCTAGTCTGCAAGATCGAGTTTTACAATATCTATTTGTAGACTGCATTCAATAGTCCCCATGTCCCACCTATGTCTATTCATCTTTTTTTTCTAAATATATTTTATTGATTTTTCACAGAGAGGAAGGGAAAGAGGTAGAAAGTCAGAAACATCAATGAGAGAGAGACATCAGCTGCCTCATGCATGTCCCACAGTGGAGATGTGCCCGCAAGCAAGGTACATGCCCCCGACCGGGATCGAACCCGGGACCTTTTCAGTCCGCAAGCCGACGCTCTATCCACTGAGCCAAACCGGTCTCGGCTACTCATCTTTTTATTCTCCCATATTTTCGCATATGTTTATCCCGAACTAGCCCACAAGCGATCGGAGAAAAATGTGTGCCCTCTTGTTTATTTTTCAAACTCTTACCACTTCTCTCGCCCAGTGCAAAGCAGAACAGTTAAAATAAAGTTTAGCCCAAGGCTGGTACCTGAAAAATGGCTAGTAATAAAACCAGAATTATTAAAGACATAGTGCAGGTCACAGATATGCCTGACAGCTTCCCTTAGCTCCTCCCAGACTCAGCCCTGTCTTAGGGGAGGGTCACAGGCAGGCGTATCAGTGGATGAAGCTGTTGCCTAAAGGAAAAAGACATCTTTTTCTTGGGTCTGTTCTACCCTCCCCTACAGCTTTGCTGCCATGAAAGGAGGAGGCAGGGAGCTTTCTGGGGGGCAGAGGCCGGCTTGGTGCTGAAACACGGGCCTGCAGAGTGTAGCCGCTTACATAACCACACTCTCAGCTCTGAGGTTAGTCATGTTTCATGAAGCCAATCCCAGTTCTTGACCATGCTGGTCATCCCTTAAGGACATGCTGAGGGCGCTGGCAAAGGTGACTCCAAAGAGATCTGACAGAATTTGGTATTTGAAAGCGGAAAAAACCACCATAATGACAAACACATAATTATCACAGGAAAATCAGAATGCCTTTACTTTATCATTTAGAATTGATGTTCAGTACAGATGGAGGAGATACTGGAGCCTTTTTCATTTTTAGGACTTTAAGAAGGTTTCACATGGCCCCGACTTGCAGTAAATTTAGGGTGTCTCTTGGATGAGGCTACTGCCACTCATGCAGTGAGACTCTTGCCTGTGAACAGTCTAGCTTACAATCTGCCCAAGTTATTTTACAAATAAATATGTAGGTCACAATTATTTTTGTAAATTCATAAAGGCAAGCCATGGGTTTAATCTCTCTTTAATTCACAGTCTTCACCATCATGATTTTTAAGATAATTATTTTTTATTCTCAAAGATATCACAAAAAGATTTTTTTTTCAAAAGCTAGAATAGGTAAATGTATCCTGTTTACTGCTTTTCCATTTTAAAGCACAATAAAAGAAACAGCTAACCAAGCGTGACTAGGCTTTCACTAAATTCACATCTTTAAGTTCCAAAGAGACAGAGCTCATGACAATGTCTCCTGGAATGTTAAAGGGAATTTAAATGTGCTCACATCAAATCTGATCTAGCCCTGGCTAGTTTGGCTCAGTGGGCCGAAGGGTCCCAGGTTCGATTCCGAGCAAGGGCACATACCTGGGTTGCAGGCTTGGTCCAACGTGCAGGAGGCAACCAATCAATGAGTCTCTCTCATCATTGATGTTTCTCTCTCTCTTTTTCTCTCCCATCCTTTCTGAAATAAATAAAAATATATTTTAAAAATCTTACCTAGCTTTTTCTCATACTAAAGATTTTACTGGAGTATTTTTTTCAGTATCAGTTCACTGTTCAGCTAAGGTTGGTGCGGAATCAGAAGAAACAATACAAGGAGGAGCCAATGAAAGTGTTTACCTTTACTATTGATGATGGGCTGAGAGATCAGTCCTATTTCATGAAGCCAATCCAACCTGGCCGGTGTTCTTACTACTGTGTTTGCCGCCACTTAGAAACTGAGGACTTAGGAGAATTTTAATCTCATCACTCTTGGCCTGAGATTTTTACTTTTGCCATTTGAACTGTGAGCCTGCTCTAGAGTCTCATGACTCTGCTCCTTGGACCCCGAAACTGCCTGCAGAGAGAACAGTCCCCCTGCACTGTTTGATTTCTGTAGGTCAGTAACCCTGAAGCTTTTGTTCTAAAGCCTGAACCAGAGCTAGGATGTTGACAAAGGCCCAATCACATGTCTCCCCTTGTTCTTATCTCCTCATCCCACTGGCCAACCACTGAGTCAATTAACCGTTGAAAAGTCCAGTTGCCCTTACGAATCAGAAAAAGAATGATGTAAGTTTGTTTTCTTATTTTCCCAGGGACTGATAATCGGCTATTTCTTACAATGTTTGCCTTTCAAAACCTTGCTGCATTCCCTCCATCTTGAAAGATGCCTTTGTTTCCTATCCAGGGCTATGTATGCTTTTGAATTGCAAAATGTATATGAATAAAACTCTCTTTTAATTTATTTTGGAATTTTGTTAACGTAACGAAAGTCACCATGGATCCTTTTTGTGGTTTATCCGTCTTGGCCTTTGCCACTGTTTGTGATGATAAGTGTCTTCAATCAGCTAAGGCACCAGTAGGATGAGGCTTTAGTTTCTCTTCCCTAGTGTCCCTGGTCGCTAAGCACAACACTAGCCCCTCCCACTCTTTAATCCCACAGTCCCTTCTAAACTCTAGTCCAGACTGAACCCCTTACAGTTTAGTCAGCTATTCCAAATTGCCTCCCCATCCACCTCTTTCCATTGAGATATCTGGGATCCATACTTTATCATAGGAACAAGATAAATAAAAAGAAGCAAAATCCCCCTTCCATATTCCAGTTTTGTAGAACATTCTGTCTTTACTGAAACTTGGTTTAGCCCAGTCCCCCAAAATAAAGGACACCATGCCTCTGATGACTCCTAACCTTAAAGCTGAAATTCACTCTCTTTATGTAAACATGTTTTGAAATATTGTTTTATGATTATTTCTCCAAAGTATCATTGCCCATTTACTATTTGATCTACTAGAAGTGATATGCCTCTGACCTTTCTAGAAAAAATTCTTGACACACTCATTTACTATTCATCTAATCTTCAAATTCAAGAAATCATTTTAAGATCATTTATTAAACTTTGCATTTGACACTGTAGAAAGTCTAAAGTTTCTAAGGTTTCCTGGTAAATCACTCTAAATCTGTCACCATTCCTTCTTACCCTTCCTTATCCTTAAATATTCTGTAATGTATTATATTATTTTTGTTCTCACTCTATCCGTTTTATTGAGAGATCACTTCTGTGAACAAACAAGTGGCGCTGTAATACATCATAATTCCTCACTGGCTACATCATGGTGGGTAGTCATGCCCTAGACCTATAACTTCTGAAAGGTTTTAAGCAAGCTGTCCATTGGTTAACACACTTTTGAAATGCCAGAAGTAACACTCCCCAAAGGCAAAACCACTCCCCAGAAAGCACATAATCTTAACTATCCTGTAATCTAATTCCTGCCTTGTTTTCTCCTATCTTAATGTAATCTTCCTTATTTTCCCTTTTCAATTTTAAATGTTTAAAGAAATACACAACATTTTCTTGAGTATTTGAGATCTTGCTTTCTGGCAATTGTCATCATTTTTGACTCAAATAAACTCATAAAAGTTCTCTACAGGTTTAGACGTTTATGTCGGCACTTCCAACCTCTGTCTTCATTTGCCATCTCCACGCTAAGGCTTGATCATCTAAGAGCCCGTGAAACAGATTCTCTTAGAATTCTCATGCTTCCCACATTGCTAGGTATTAAAATTTAAAAACCTATAATCTTCTCCATTAAATAGCACAGAGGGCTTTTCTTCTTATCTGAATTGAATGTACAGCCCTCTCAACCAATCACCCTTATTGCAGATCTAGAGTCATCTTTGTCCATCCTCAAGATCACTTTCAACTAACCACAAAATGATACTAATTTTAGCTCTGATATGTTTGCAGAATCTATTGCTTACTCTTCCCTTATGTTCTTTATACTCCATGACTACTGCTCTGGTTCTGGCTAATATCAGTGTTTGAACTCCTGCTCTAGCACCCTAACTTACCTCCTTACCCAGAGCTTTATTCTCTCCATATGTAAACCCTGAGCAATGCCTCGTGAAGATGCCAGTGTGAGTATGGCATTACACTTCCAGACATTTCTTACAATTGCCTGACTGGCACTTTATATAGATCCCTGCTTCCACCAAGTAGTTCACAACAGTGTGTCTCTGGCTTTACAGTGTACTTCCCTACCGGAAAAAATTCTAGTTCTCCTTCTGATTTTCACTTGTCCATTAAAACACAGGTCAGTAATCACTGCCTCTAGGAAGCCACCTTGCCCATCCCAGGTTGAATGTGATGCATATCTCTGTAGTTTTATGGAGGCCAATTATTACAGTTATCACTTAACTATTTTGTATTTATCTGTACTTCTGAACAGCCTTTGAGCTCTCTGAGAAAAGTGGCCCTAACTCATTTATCTAAGTGCTCCCAGAAGCTTGCAAGGTGACAGCCACAAAATAGACATTTAAAACTTCAATCTACAATGGAGGGAGTGATTCACATTCCATTCCTTTTTCCTCATGAAGAGCAGAGAGAGTATGTGACTTTCATGTTCAGAGACAGATGGAATTAATAAGATGAATACTTTCTCCACACCTTTATTTTTAAGTATCCAGGTTATAAAACTCATGAAATAAATGTCTTATGTAGTCATTTCCTATCCAGGACAAACAGATTGTTGCTCATTTCTTAGGAAAATAAAATCCCTAGAAAATAACTTCTTCAGATGATCATCTAGAGGAGACATCCCTTTAACCCAGAATTTTATCCAGGCCAAAAGTGTTTATCCAGAGGATTGTTCCAATGATTATTTCTTTCATCAGTCTTTATCCTACCTGTGCCTCTACTATTTTGCTAATACCCACGACTAATCATTGGAAGAGAATATGGACAGTGAGTTCCTGGAGAAGGAAAGGGAGGACAGGATTGTGGAAAGAACATGGACTTAGCAAATAGATACTACATTCCACTGCCAACCATTGAACAACTATGTCGTATTGAGCAAATTCCTCAAACATTCTGAGACTTAACTCACATCTTTTTAAAAAAGGAATAACAGCACTATTATATTGCATTATTTTGCAATTACATGAGCTGATGCCTTAAAAACACCTGGCCTAATAATGGGGTTTCTCCTTTCTCTGTTTAAGAGTTGATGTTTGAGGACTAGAAGAACTTAATAAGTGTTTGTAAATTTGAATTGTTTGCATGTTCCCTAATTCATGTTGACATGTATAATGAAAACAGAGCTTCTTAAAGGTAAGAGCTTCAGTAAAATAAAATAAAAATAGTATGATCTGAAGTTTTGTTTTTCTGTCTTGGTAATGAACTTACTTCTGCTTTGCTTGACTGGTTGCAAAGTTTTGTCCTTGACTGTATAAAAGTAGAAATTGGATAAACTTTTCTTAATTGGCAAGAAAAAAAATACAAACAAATAAATAAAATTACTCCAAAGCAAAACTAACAAAAAGTAGATATTAATAGAAAGCCTAGTACAGACAGAAAGTTGCCAATGAAACATTCTGGTGGCAAAGGAATAAAGAGAGAAGGACAAAAGAAGAGAAACTTGTAAACATAGAAATTCTCTCATTATAAAGATTGATGCTTTACAAAGGTTAGTTTTTGAGGCTTATAGACTTGCTAGGTTTAAGATGACAAACAACAAAATGCTATTGCTAATTAGACATCCAATAAAATGTCGCATGGAAAGGTTAACTCTCTTAAAGAATGGCAGGTATTCTTATATTTAAAATGTCATCGTTATTAGTTTTGAAACAGAGCTCACTGATAAAACAGGAGCAAACATGTGTTCCATAGAAGGTAAGATTATTTCACCACTATCCAGAAAAAAAAATCACAGTGAACTTTCCTTCTTCATTTGAAACATTGCATTTGACCATTTCTGTGGTGACATTGGCCAAGCATTATTTTGCTGTAGGCAGATTTGAAAACAACAACAGCATGTACATATAGAATGCTAAAATCTAGATGTTTTCTGTGTATTATCTCCTTTGGTCCCCATAACACCCCTATTTGGCTGGACTGTTATTATACACAGTGCTCAGATTGAAGCAACAATAACAAACAAACAAACAAAAAGGAAAACAAAACTAAACTAAACTAACTTGTGGCTAGGGATATTTAAATAACTTATTCAAAGTGACGGTAGATTCATAACAAAAGCTAATTCCTGCTATTTCATTCCTTCTCAAATGCTTATGTATTTTGCCTGAGTTTTTTATTTCAACCATAAATGGCTATATTGCATATACCCATGGAGAATATATAGTATAGGCATTGCATTTATTTTTGGATTCAACTTATAACTGTTTATTCTATCATTTTATGTTGACATTTATTATTACAATTCCATTAAAATAGAACCAACCACATATCATTTATGAGAAATACGGTATGTTGAGGTTTCTGTTCTCCAGAAGGTAAGAGTCTGTCAAAACCTTGGTTTGTAGAGTCTCAGCTACAAACACTCTTAGACAGCAGCCAACCAGGTAACATGCTATAATGACTTAGCCTTTCTTCTGGGTATTAAGTATCCTATATAATAAAAGACTAATATGCAAATTGACCAAATGGCAGAATGACTAGTCACTATGACATGCACTGACCAGCACTAGGGGGCAGATGCTCAATGCAGGAGCTGCCTCCTGGTGGTCAGTGTGCTCCTACAGGGGGAGCATTGCTCAGCCAGAAGCCAGGCTCATGTCTGGCAAGTGCCGCAGTGGTGGCAAGAGCCTCTCCTGCCTCTATGGGAGGTCCCAGACTCTGAGAGGGCACAGACTGGGCTGAAGAACCCTCCACCTTCTCCCCCGCCCCCCAGTGCACTAATGTCATGCACCGGACCTCTAGTCTATTAATAGCCAAAGCTAGCATTTGTGGCCGAGGCAATATTTTAGCAATTAAGAGCTGACGTTCAAATCCCTGCTCTGCAATTTACTACAACTCATTTGCAGGCTACTGCAGATTCTCTGTTAAATGCTCATTGTGCTGCTGAATGCTCATTATGGGCCAGGGACTGCTCCACACACTTTACATTCAATCCCCCTAATACTCCCAAGTTGGATTATTAACCCAATTTAACGGAGCAGAAAACTGAGCTCAGAGAGGAAAAACTAAATTGATAATGGCCATACAATTAATAAGCTGCAAGGCTGGTGTCAGAACCCCAGATATCTCTAATTTGACAGCCCATATTTCCCTCCATGCATGATACAGCAGGTCTCAAGAGGGGTGACAACGGGAAAGAAACAGCATCAGCTTTGAACAAGGCCTCAACATTCAGAATCCATGTAAGCTCAACAAGATGCTTTTTCCTCAGCTCTGGCAATTGATAGCTTATGTTCATTAGGAGCCCATTCTAGGAGTAAATGTGCAAGGGAATGCACATTTCTGGGGAATGTTAGGAGAGTGGAGATGTCAGAGGATGGACAAGTTGATTCTGAGAGCTGCAACAAGGAATCAAGTAGCAAGGTGGATATAAGTAATCATAGGATGCCCTGGCCAGTTGCTACCTCTGAGACTATTTCCTCCCTGTTCCAGCCAACTCATTGGGTGATTACGATCAGATGTGTGAAGATACGCACCCAACTCCATTCCTGTGCATACAGACACTCACCATGCTCCCCAATGCAACGTGACATGCGGCACTCTGTCCCTCTCAGGGGCAGCGGCTCTGCAGGGGCTCTCTAGCCCCTTTGTACAATCTAGAGACAGTTCGATGTCTTTGTTGAGCATGACAGGTCTCCAGGATGTGGTTCTTGTAGAGGCCAACAGACACATCTTGAACATGAATGCAGCTGCATCTCCATAGACCAGTGGTCTGCAAACCACGGCTCCCCAGCCACATGCAGCTCTTTGGCTGAGTGTGGCTCTTCCACAAAATACCATGGCCTGGGCAAGTCTATTTTGAAGAAGCGGTGTTAGAAGAAGTTTAAGTTTAAAAAATTTGTCTCTCAAAAGAAATTTCAGTCATTGTACTGTTGATATTTGCCTTTGTTGACTAATGAGTTTGCCGACCACTGCTATAGACCAAAGACAAGTCTGCCCTATGCATTCCCTCACTGTAATTAGTGGCCAGTCAGAGAGGACTATACATTCCTCAATAAGTGGCCAATCAGAGAGGACTATACAGTCCTCAATAACTGAGGATTCAGGTCCTGATAAGGCACAATGGGAAATCTGCCTATGCTTCTCTAGATGATGAAAAGACTGAAATACAATGATTTATGTTCTCTTCATCAGCCCAGACGTTTTCTTCGAAACTCAAATCCACAGAGGCTTGCCACTGGGACAGTGCTCTGCACTTACCCTGGCAGAGACAGAGAGCTGAGGGTCAATCTGGGCATTTATCCCAGGCTTTGCATGACTCCAGGAAATCCAGGAGCCTGTCTGAGCCTCAGGCTACTCATCGATAGCCAGATAACCCTTCCTCTAAACTTCACAGCAAGATAGAAGGTATGGGGACAATATTTAGTCACTTACTCCTATGTAAAAATGTCACTACATTTGGGGAACTCAAATTTCTGTTTTCAATGTCTTGCTTGCCAAATACCTCCCTTCTTATGAAACTTAAATTATATATCATTGCTCTCTGGGGTATAATTAGGTTTCCATGAACCAGCTCAATCAGACCGAGTTCCCCAAATACTATCACAACTGTAGTTCATTAGAGCGGAACTGCTCCAATTCTACCACGAGCCTGTGAACCCCAGGGATCTTCGTCTATCATGTCCACTTAATTCTCATGCCTCACTCTTTGAAGTAGTTGGGCATCACTAGGGAATTGTAAATAATCGTTAAAAATGCAGAGTAGAGATCCCTATTCAGACCTACTGAATCATCACTGCAATTAATCAAGACTCAGGTGATCTGTTGACACATTGAAGTTTGAGAAGTTCTGCCTTGGAGACCATTCAACTCCCTCATATTCCAGGGAGGAACAACGAGGCTCAATCAAGTAGCTTTCCAGAACATCCCAAAACAGCAGAATCCAGTTTAGATTCCAGGATTCCAATTCAGCAATGTAACCTTTGGCACTATCATAAACCTCCCTGGGCTTTCACTTCCACATCAGCAAAATGGGGATACCCCCAACTGCCTTGCCTCCTTCTTGGTATAAAATGTGAAAATATCTGTGAAAGTATTTTATTCATGTCCAAGCTTTATGCAAACAAATACGTGTGCCATTATATCAAACCAAATAACCTGAATCCTCAAATACTGCATGGTTGTGTGTGCACTCAGGTGCATGAGTGTAGGTGTAGAACTGGGGCCTGTGTGAAAAATTTTGCCCTACTTAATTTAGGTTGTAACCTAATTCTCAGACTAGTTGCCAAAAAAAGAATCCTCTCTCCTCTAAACCTCAGAAGGTCTCTTAAAATGGATGGGCTCTCTGGGACTCACTGACATGTTTCCACTGCCAAAGTCAAGATAGCCGGGGATCATGGGCCTTTATATCAGATGGTGTCAGATGGGGGTCAGGAGCTCAGGTGGAAGATGAAAGGGGAGAACAGCTGGGCATCTTCTTCTTCTTTTTATTTTTTTCAAATTCCTGACAGTCACTGAAATAAAGTGTGGTTTAGAGAAAGAGATAGAAAAATAAAAATATTGGGGAAAGAAGAAGGTGGGAGGAGGCTTGACAGTACCTATCTATTCATTAAACAAATATTTATTGAGACATTTTTATATTCAGGCACCGGTCTAGGTATTATGGATGTAGCCATGAACAAGGCCAGCAAGAATCTACCCTTAGATTCTTAGCATCCAGTGGTGCTGATAGAGAAGGAGACACTCTGAAAAGCAAACTAAGACCAGGAAATAGGAGTCATTGCAAAGTGCTTTGAGGGACATAGTGACTGAGGGGTTCTGCTTTTGACTGAATGAGTAGGATGGCTTCTCTAAGATGGAAATTCAACTTAGGATAAGGGAAAGGGTGTCCTGGGCAATGCCAGTTCTCGGGGGTGAAGGCGAACTTGAGAGTTTGGAGGAACAGAGAGAAGGGTGGTGAGTAGAGAAGTCAGGAGGTGAGGTAGGAAAGGCTGATCTAACTTTTCATATACGACTTTGTGGGTCATGGTCAGGAGCATGGATTCAGTCTGAATTCAAGAGGATACCACTGTCAGTCCAACTAGTGATCTACCTAAGAGCAGAAATTACAATCTTGGAATCTCAACACAGTGTCACAGGGTAGTAGATTTAAGGTGGGGAATACTTTTCTTTCTACCTTTCAGTCTTTCATCCTTTCGATATTAGCAGATCTATTATATGTCAGCTACTGTGTTTCTGTAGGCATGCACATTTGACTAACCTTTTTAAATTCAATTCATCTCTGTGAATT
Source organism: Lasiurus cinereus (assembly GCA_011751065.1). Lineage (NCBI taxonomy): Eukaryota > Metazoa > Chordata > Mammalia > Chiroptera > Vespertilionidae > Lasiurus > Lasiurus cinereus. Next base: position 3,523,357 of record JAAGEH010002528.1, read on the forward strand.
AGTACCAGATGCCTAATCAGAAGCAATCACTGGTCCCCCACTGCCAAGAGCAACTTCAGTTTGTTTTTACCAAGGAACTTGGGACATGTAAAACTAGGATTCCATCCAGCTGCACTGAATAAGGATTTTTAGAGGTGGGCCTGCCTATGTCTATTTTTAGACACAAGTGATGCTGAGAGCACACAACCGCCTCTCTGAGCATCTCCCTAAAGTACCCAACATCTCTTCTGTGCTTCCCTAAGCTTCCCTAAGTCTTCAGGAATCAGTTCAAAGTCCCTGTCTTCTGTTATCCATTTTTTCATGAACATCTCTAACTCATGCTACTGAGTGCTCCTCCTGGACATTAAATCCTGGTCACTCTTCCAGCTGGAGAATAGTGCCTTGAGAACTTAAGCTGATCCTTTATCATTTCATCCTCCCAGCACCTAGCCTCCCACTCCATATGCAATAGAAACTGAAGACATGGTGATGGTTGATGATAAAAATAACCTCAGCACAGATGTCTCAATAGGCAAAGCTATCTTTTAACTTTATTCTGGCTCCCTCCGAGATGGGGAGAAATAATTACAACAACAATAATCAACCAATGACATTGATAATTGCTAGTTTGTGCTGAACATTTATTGCCCAGATACTAGGCCAACTACATGCAGCATCTCATAATCTGATTTGTTTCTTACCAAATCCTTCTTCTGGGTTTGATCCTAAAGGGCTTAGTCCCTGGGAGATGCTTTCAATTAACTGGGATCGTGATTTCAACTCAAACAAGGGTTAATAAAGTGGTCCTTTTCAATGTCCTTGAGCCTCAGTTTGAATATTTGAAAAAAAAACACAGGATGATAAATGCTTGATTTTTCTCTTTTCCACAGTTGTTGTGAGGATCAAACAAGGAAACATAGTAAGCACCATGCAAACAGGTGTTACAGAAGCATAGACATAAAGAAAAAAAACATCACTTTCATCTGTGGAGCAACACCACAATTCCAAAAGTAACAGGAAGTTCACTTCCCTGCTTCAGAATGAAATCTTATTTATTCTCAACATTGCCCAGGTGACTGGTTAAATCACAACTTATTTCACAAACAGGTCATACATGAAAGAGTTGGACTCAATGTAATATTGGAAAGCTGAAAAGCTCAGGAAAGCAAAATTCAATAAGTATTGACCAGGGTCCTTCCTTTCTAGTTTGCTTTGACAATAACCTTTATTTTTCAATTAATTAAGTCAGTGTTTCCTTGAAATAACAGGCTGGACTTGGCAGGACCCAGTGCCCAGCTATCTTATCGCTGCCCTCCTCCATGCTTGTTCTATTGAGTTATTTTATTCTGCAGAGGGCACATTCCCTCCCCCACCCCAAGCTGGATGAAGAATCTTCAAGGAAGAAAATTATAGTCCATGGAAAACACTGCTTACACACCCCATTCAGGATGTGGTTCTTTGGGAGCTAAGCTTGGGGTTCCCACAAGGAGAAGTGGGTGCATATAATGTGAGTAGAGTTAGGAAAAACACTTTTATTTCCTTCTCAACAACATCATTGCTGTTTGAAATTCCATTATTGGAGATTATTCGCTTTGTTTTTTTCCTGAGGGTTCTTTTTAAAATAATGGTAATCTTCCTGAAAATGGTAATACAAAGTAATATGCCTTAGTGTCAGTTTGTCTCTTGGATCGCTTTGCTAACAGGAATGAAGTTAAGGACCTTACAGAATATATTTCAGGCAGCTTGTAAGACCCGTTAAGGGTATCATGTTATTGAATCCCCATAAGCCCTCTGTATGGTGAGAACTGAAGTTCAGAGGGAGAGAGTAACTCCCCGGAGAAACACAGTTGATAAATGGCAGTGATGTTTTGAGCACATTTATTTGAATAAGTATAGCCTTTTTCTGCTTTCCCATACAATCCTACTGAATAAAGGGTATGATTGCACAGATTTTATGGAAAAGCGAGTGGCTAAGATTTGAGTTACATTGGGGAAAAATTCTTTATGAACACTGAACATCAGTCACACTGCTTTTGTAGCACTTTAAAAGTCCAGAATGGAAGGTATTATAACTGTGGTTTTAAAAATTACATCGAATACCCCTCCATGCTACTCTAATAGATTTTTTGTGGCAGAGCTGATTGTAGGGGTTGGGGGTGGGGCTGGGGAGAAGAGGGTTTTCCCTTTGGACTTCCTGCCCACATGGATTTCCTCTGCCTCCAGTGGAAATACAAATACTTTCTAAGGAGATTTCCAGGGAAATAAATGTCCTCTTGACTTGAAAGATCTACAGCCATTATCTAGTGTGATGCCCTATCCTTTCCCAGCGCTCAGGTCTTCTTGCCTTTTGACTTTTTTCTTGGCTTTGAGTTGAGATATTGTGGGGAAAGTGAAAAACTTGTCAAAGGTTTCATTGGCTTCCACTGCTGTGGATATTTCATTCTGTCCGTATTCCTTGGCTAGAATGAAGAAGCCTGAGTTGCTTTTAATCTCCATTGCTGTTCTATGATATTGGAAAACATTCCACTCACAGCCATTCTGTAATCAAAACCTCCGAGCCACTGAGGAGAGATCTAACTAGATTCTTGGTGGCAATTTAATTCTAAGTTGATGCAATCAATACTCTGTACAGGCCAGTGCGATGCCATTAGAGGCTTTAACCCCTTTGTAGGCTCACAGGCTTTGCTTTTCTAAGCAGTAAAGAGACATGCGATGTTGAAGCCAGGGAGATTATAGCCTCTGAATCAAATTCTGCAGTTATTAATGCAATCAGAGTCCTTTTCTCTAGAAATCCTACAAAACCAACTTGACTTTCCCCAAACAATTTGACTCTGGAATGCACCAAGGAGAAAAATAACATTAAGTGCAGAATGCAGTTTGGCTTTGATGCTATTGTTTTGGCTCAGCTTCTTTTTCATTTTCCATTTTTTTAAAAAAAAATCCTCACACTCTTCTATGGAATACAATTCTAAAGTAATATTGGGATCTATTTGCTAGGGGCTGAATATCTGTATCCCCCAAAGTCCTATGTTGAAGCTCTCTAACCCCCTGCGTGACTGTATTTGGAGAGGGGGCTTCAAAGGAAGTAATTAAGATTAAATGAGGTAATCACAATGAGACTCTGATCTGATAGGATCAGTGTCCTTATGAGAAGAGACACCAGCAAGCTCTCTCCCTTTCTCATTGAGTGCACAGAGAACACAGTGCGAAGGCAGCCATCTACAAGCCAGAAGAAATACCTCAACAGAATCCGACCATACTGGCTTCCAGATCTAGGATTTTCATCCTCCAGAAATGTGAGAAAATAAACATCTGTTGTTTAAACCATCCAGTCTTTGGTATTTTGTTATAGTGGCTCAAGCTGACTAATAAATAATCTGTGAAAGTCTAAATATTTGAGTTAATTTGGTAGAAGTGTAAAATGACTTATTCTAAAACCCTGTGAATGTGATTAGAATAACGAGGAGAAAACTTTTGATAATCTAGAAATGATAAACCATATGATCTTTTTTTAAAAATGTTAAATGAGAAAAAGAACCAAGATGGCAGCATAAGGTATACACTTGTACATGCTGCCTCTCACAACCATACCAAACTACAACTAAAAGACAAAACGACTATCACCCAGAACCACAGGAAAGCTGACAGAGTAGAAGTTCTAAAACTAGAAGGAAAAAAAGAAGCTCATTGAGATGTACAGGAGATGCAGAAGCTCGGAAAAGCAGAGGTACGGAGGTACATGCCTGCGAATCAGGCTGGCAACTGGGTGTGCTTTTCTTTTCAATCGGGAAGGAGATACAAGCTCCCTACTGCTCTGAACTCCATTTTCCAGTGAGACTCTGGAGACCCAGACTCCTATAGGAAGAAACTGGACTGTCTGGCATACTCTGGCATCTGGTTGGAAAGTGAGGGTGGCTTTCTCACAGAGGTGTGTGCAGGAATCATTGTTTACTGCACTGGGGCATGGGAAGCAGGAACGTGGAACTGGGGAGACACAGAGACAGCTGACTGGCAGCCATCACTGTTTGCCTCACCCTACTGATTTCCCACCCAACCAACAAACCTGCCCCAGCTGTGTGCAATGGCTTTTGCATATGCATGCCCTGCCCTCTCACAGCTTAACCTAATAAATCGCAACTGGGTCAGAGAGCTCCAAAACTTCCAAACCCCAAGCAAAAAGGAGAAATCTGAAGATCTTGCTGTAGCTCCTGCTGGGTGGCCTCAGACAATAGCTGACTGACACCTCCTTGGAGATCCAAGAACCAATGTATCTAGAGGTCAGTGTGAGACGATTCCAGATTTCAAATCCTCACATCCATAAGTGACACACTCAAGAGGCAGACTTGATGAGCAACACTGAAGCAAGTCCTACCTCATAAGGGTGTTTCCAGCACAGCAGTTCTTCCATTAGAGACACAGCAAGTCCTCACAGCCAATTGGCCTAGAGGTCAATTCCTCCCAGTGTACCAACAGCAATCAAGGATTAACTACAACAAGACTGTGCACGCAGCCCACAAAGGGGTGCATTAAGAGTGTCCACTTCAGGTGATTGGGGAAGCTGAGCCACTGGGCCTTATAGGTCACCTACCACACAAAGCCACTCCATCAACACAGGGAAGCAGCCAAAATGCAGAGAAAAAGAAACATGTCATGAATGAAAGAAATGGAGGATAGCAAACTCCTGGATGTAGAGTTGAAAACCACAGTTATAAGGTTACTCAAGAATCTTCTAGAAACTGCCAAGAAACTTAGTGAGACCTCTGAGGAACTTAGTCAGACCTTCAAAGATCTTAATGAGAATGCCAAAAAAAAAAAAATGAAAAAGGACCAGTTAGAAATTAAGCATACATTGTCTGAAATAAAGAATAATATACAGAAATCCAACAGTAGACTAGAGGACCCAAAGAATCAAACCAAAGATTTGAAATATGAGGAAGCAAAAAACATCTAACCAGAAAACCAAAAGAAAAAAGAATCCAAAAATATGAAGATAATATAAGGAGCCTCTGGGACAACTTCAAGTGTACCAACATCCAAATTATGGGGGTGCCAGAATAAGAGCAAGAGCAAGATATTGAAAACCTATTAGAAGAAATAATGACAGGAAACTTTCCCTACCTAGTGAAATAAATAGACTTACAAGTCCAGGAAGTGCAGAGAAGCCCAAACAATAGGAATCCAAAGAGAACCACACCAAGACACATCATCATTAAAATGCGAAGGGCAAAAGACAAAGAGAAAATCTTGAAAGCAGCAAGGGAAAAACAGTTAGTTACCTACAAGGGAGTGCTCATACGACTGTCAGCTGATTTCTCAACAGAAACTATGCAGGTCAGAAGGGAGTGGCAAGAAATATTCAAAGTGATGAATAGCAAGAACCTACAACCAAGATTACTCTACACAGCAAAGCTATCATTCAGAATTGAAGGCCAGATAAAGAGCCTCACAGATAAAAACAAGCTAAAGGAGTTCATCACCACCAAACTAGGATTATATGAAATGCAGAAGGGTACTCTTTAAAAAGAGGAAGAAGAAAAAGGTAAAGATAAAAATTATGAACAACAAAGTGACAACAAATACATACCTATCAACAAGTGGATCTAAAAATCAAGTAAATAAAAAATCTGATGAACAGAATAAACTGGTGAATATAATAGAATCAGCAGCATAGAAAGGAAATGGACTGACAATTCTTGGGAAGAAGGGGGTATGAGAGGTGTGGGAAGAGATTGGATAAAAATTTATAGCTATAGATGAGGACAGTGATGGGGGTTAAGGGCATGGGTTGGGAGTGGGGGAATCAGGTAGAGAGGAGCTATGGGGGGAAAAGAGGAACATCTTTAATAATCTGATCAATAAAGATTTATTAAAAAAATAAAAATAATGTCAAATGATAAGTAGCAGCTTCTAGATATGCAGTTTCCTTCCTAAGAGAAGATTAAATACAAATTCCCACTTCTCTCCCTTGCCACCAAAATACTCATACAACTTTTTTAAAAAAGCATCATCTATTTCTGCTTAAAGGTAGTAAATTTTCAATATAATTTAGAGTAGACTAACAGTCTATTGTATTCATTTGAGTTCTGGGCCTGCAATACTGTGTTTTACTCAACCACTGAATTCATTTTCTGATGGATGAAAGAAAAACTCTGGGCTTATATAGTAGTTGATGATGATACAGTGGTTTTGGGAATGGAGCAGTCAACAAGCATTTGCTCTGAAGGACCCATATTTGTTCATTTCTTTCCTTCTTCTTAAAAAATACAGGGTGATGCAAAAGTAGTTATACAGTTAGTTGTTCCTATGGAAAATAATACAGTAATTAATACTCACAACTGTAAACCTACTTTTGCACATCCTGTGTAGAGTATTTTTGTTAAAAAGCAAACTTGTCCCTCCTCCAGCTATAATAATAAACATATACTTTCTTTACAGTTATATACCTCTAGGTGACATGGTGTCAGGTACATAGTGGGCACTTTCTAAATATGTACAAATGAATGACTATTAATGTGCACCTAAAAACACATTTCTTTTTTTAAAATATATTTTATTGATTTTTTACAGAGAGGAAGGGAGAGGGATAGAAAGTCAGAAACATCGATGAGAGAGAGACATCGATTAGCTGCCTCCTGCGTGCCCCACACTGGAGATGTGCCCGCAACCAAGGTCCATGCCCCCGACTGGAATTGAACCCGGGACCCTTCAGTCTGCAGGCCGACGCTCTATCCACTGAGCCAAACCGGTCTTGGCAAAACACATTTCTTAATAATAAGAAAAAATATTAACTTCTACTTTTATTTTTATCTATGACAAACTTTATAGTAGAAGAGATTGAAATCATATTAAGTATTTCAGCCATAATCTATCTCAAGCTATTCTTTTTTCTGCAAAAAGTGACAGTGATTCATTCCCATTGTTAAATTGTGTAGTGTGAATTTGAATCACTGTCTATTTGAGTCAACAGTATTTGTTTTTTAGCAGTGAAGCATGAGCTACCTCCTCGTCCGCTGTCATCTACCTCAAGGACTGAGTCTCTCCTCATAATGGCTTGTGCAGAGTACCCACTTTTTCCATAGTATCTGTCCCTTCATCCCCTAATAATGAGACATAGCTCCAGACTTCCATATCATAGGGACCTAGCACAGCATATAAGCACAGAAATAATCCTATATAATAAAAATGTAATGTGCAAATGGTCGTTAAACCATGAAGTGTAGCAATCAATTGTGTAACAACCAGATCACGGATCAGCAGGAGGGTTGGGCAGTGAGCTACAAGCAGGTGGCAGAGAACTACTGGTGAGCTACTGGGTCACGGATTTGTGTGCAGTGCTACTAGTATAATATAAGAATTAATACACTGCGATCTACTTCAGGCATTGGTGTTAATGAGATCCATCTTTGTATTCCATAGCCACACATGCTCATTCTAACCTCACCAATGTTTCCCCAAATTAGTCTTCTCCAGGAAGAGTTATCAAAAGAGAGTCATTATCAATCACCCAAATGAGTCAGCTACAAAGAGATAATTCCCAGAAGGGAGGGGGTGTATAGTTGAGAGAATAGCAAAAAAAATATATATTATTGATTATATTGTCAACAATATTGTGATAAGCTTATAAGTGACAGATGGTTACTAGAATTAGTGGGGTGATCACATTATCTATAATAATAAAAGTGTAATATGCTAATTTGACTGGACATCCTACCAGATGACCTTCCAGATAAAGCTGGGGCTGCGAGGGAAGCCTGGGTCCCAGGCGCCAGAGGGAAGCTGGTGTTGACAGCTGGGGGAAGAAAGGCCTACTCTTACACAAATTTTGTGCACTGGGCTTCTAGTAAGGTATAAGTGTTAAATGACTACATTATACACCTGAGACTAATGTGACAAATGTGATTATATACCAACTATCCTATCTCATAAAAGAGTAATATGCAAATTGACCATACCTCTGCTACACTCAAAAGCCACACCCACCAGTTATGCCCACCAGTCGTGCCCACCAGCCAATCAGAGCAAGTATGCAACTAACCTAACCAAGATGGCTACAGCCACAAAGAGAGCAGGAGAAAAGCTTGGATTGACCCTGGTGATGGAGGGCACACATCCTGGCAGGTGCTTACAGCAACAAAGTTTCAATGGCTGTGGGAGCTGAAGGCTTGGCTCTGCTCCAGACTACAAAGTTTCAATTGTAGAAGACAAATAAATCCCAGATACCAGGGCCTCCACTTGGGTCACCATCACAGGCCATCCCACACCCTAAGGGAATCCCCACCCTGATCCAGTACACCCTTCAATGCAAACCAGCTGGCCCCCACCCATGCATCAGACCTCTATCCTATCTAATAAAAGAGTAATATGCAGATTGACCATCACTCCAACATACAAGATGAGTGCCCCCATGTGGTCACAAGATGCTGCCCCCATGTGGACACAAGATGGCCACCACAATATGGCCCAGGGGTGGGTAGTTGGCAGGAACCAGGCCTGCAAGGGAGGGCAGTTGGGAGTGATCAAGCCTATAGGGGAGGGCAGTTAGGGGTGACCAGGCCAGCAGAGGAGAGAAGTTGGGGTTGACTGGGCCTGCAGGGAAAGGCAGTTAGGGGTGACCAGGCCCACAGGGTAGGGCAGTTACGGGCAAACAGCCTGGCAGGGGAGCAGTTAGGCATCAATCAGGCAGGCAGGGCAGTGGTTAGGGGGTGACCAGGCTGGCAGGCAGAAGCAGTTAGGGGCACTCAGGAAGGAAGGCAAGTGAGCAGTTGGGAGCCAGCATTCCTGGATTGTGAGAGGGATGTCCAACTGCCCATTTAGGCCTGATCCAAGTAGGGTAATCGGACATCCCTCAAGGGGTCCCAGATTGGAGAAGGAGCAGGCTGGGCTGAAGGGCTCCCCCCTCCCGTGCATGAATTTTGTGCACTGGGCCTCTAGTACTTAAATAAAAAAATAATTTAAAAATAAATTGAAAGAATATACTTTAACTTTCAAAAATCTGTGCCAACTAGATTCTTCTTCTTCTCCAAGAAATGTAGTTAAGTCTCTGTACATTGAGAGGAGGCTAAACAGGTTAGCAAGTAGAGTCATTTGGAATACCTTCATGTGTTTTTCTCAAGAAGTGGAGCTTTTCTGTGCGGGACGTAAGAAAAACTGTGCAGAAATCATAAATCAAGCAATTCAAAGCTCTATGTGCACCCATCTATATGATGTGTACCTTTTTCCCCTATAGCAAATACTATTTTTACGAACAAAGTAACAGCTCAAGTGAGCACATGAATTTAAGTGATTACGAGAAGATGAACATTGGATGGGCTTGAAGTAATACTTTGAGTCCATGATCCATGAACAAGTACACATTCTGAGTTGTTTCAGATGAACTGTTTAGCATTCTGTAAACAGGGACAAAATATGTTCTTTTTTTTTACAGGAGATTTAAGAAGATTCCTTAAAAACCAAGCCTGATACAGTGCCACATGATAGAATTTTGTGCAAAGCGAACTTTTTTTGATGGAATGTTGAGCCTTTAAAAATAAGATTAATATATATCAAGTATTATACAGGGTGTAGAGATGATAAATTCATTAAATAAATTATAACTTGCTTTATTTGATAAAGAATAATTATCGTGATAATGTGAAGAAGTCACGCAAGATGTAATTAAACAACAACTACAGCATCAATATTCCACAAGGCATTATGGAAACGTCTGCCAATCAAGATGGTCAGGCAGCAACTGACTTATGGGAAATAGTGGCATTTATACAACTCTTATCGCTTCATGCTCTTGCTTCTGGCAGACATCCCTAATGAGTCCCTGGGCTTTATCCTGTTGGGCCCAGATGCATCTCTCAAATTTTTCTCAATCCTCTGTTCTTGGCAGCCAATTAGCTAGAGCTGGCTGGCAAATTAGAATCTATTTGTTACCCTATTTTATATTATTCCTTATATGATGTGATTTGGTCCCCTAACTTTGCTACTTACCACTTTTTTGGATTCTTGGCTGATAGTCTCAATCGTCTCCATATCTATTTCAACCCCCTCCTTGAGCCATCCTTTGTTGCAGAGACTGAGAAGTTAAACCCTGACTTATCCAGATTCCCTTGCAGCTAGAAATGTATTCTGTTCTAGGTGCTGCTCAGACTTTGTATCAAGAGCTGTTTAAGGGAGAAAGGCTGTGAATGGACACTGAAATCATGATAAGTATTGGGAGTCTTCAGCCACCAGCCCTGCAGCTGAGAGTCTTAGTTTTTACAATTCTCTCAATCCCTCTGAGGCTCCGGTTCCTCATCTGTAAAATGAGAGGATTGTCCTGATTCATGCTGGGGCCACTTACATCTCTAGCATTTTTTACTCTTGATAGAATGATTTTCTAACATCTTCCTTTAAATAGCTAATTACACAAGACATTTGAAGAATCTACTTATCATCAATGCTGTACTTTCTTGCATGAAGTGATTTTAAAAAATACAATGATCACTTCTGAGAGAGAGATGGCTTGAAGCTACTTCTGAGATAGGAATCCAAATTTCATATAAAATATATGGAAACTGAGATCCACTAAGGAGAAATCCCCTCTTAAGTTCATACAATTACAGAGTGTCGCTCATTTCTTCTTATTCTAAATCCAATAACAGCCTCCTTTCATTTTTCCAACTGAATAAGAGAAAAACAGGGAAGAATAAGGTGTGAGCTTGAGTGCTTATGATTTGACTAGAATAAAAGAGGTAAACTAAGGGTTTACATTTTTATTTATCAGACTGATATTACACAACCTGTCTCTTTGTGTATTCCTGATACTTAATCAACTTCTAACATCTAACACTTCATGTCTGTGCATCTATTTCTAAACTTGACTTTAAATCTTTTGTTAAGGATTTGCTTTTCCATTTTCAGTGAATCCTAGTATGTCTTGCATTACATTGGCATTCAATAAATGCCTGCTATTATTTAATTAATTTATACTTATGAGCAAATAAACTTTTACCTCCATTAAAAGTGAGATGGATAAAAATTCGAAGTACTTTTAAAAAAAGTTTTCTCTGACTTTATCATTATTATTAGGTAGTCATTGTTTTGTTATTTTTTTCCCACCTCATTTGAGGTAGTGTTCATAAATGTATATCCACTGCAGAAAAATAAGACAACAGATTAAAAAGTAAGATGAGTGAAAAAATAAAATAAAACCAGGTTAAAGAAATATGCTATACTGTTTTTAATAATAAATAAATTTGACACTAAGTTTTCTAGTAGCCAAAGCAAGAAGTAAAACAACCCTTCACCCCCAAAAAACAAACAAACAAACAAACAAAAAACTCACCAAGCACTACATATAAATGTATAAGGTACTTGAAAGAACAGTTTCTGCTAGAACTGAGTAGAACGATAAGTTGAAAACTGCATTGAACGTAAGTCAGAATAACACAAATACTTACTAGTAGTTGCATAGCATGTAAAATATAGAGTATTAAAAATACATTGAAGTTCACCTAAGCCTTACAAGTCCGGTGTACATATTTTGTTTATTAGCAATAGTCATGTTTCAATTTTAAAAGAAATATGAGAGAGAGAGAGAGAATGATTAGAATGATTACATTGTCTAGATTCAAAATCCATGTCCTGCTGCTAGTCAGGAAGTCTCTTCCTCACTAACCAACTACGTGACGTGGAACAGGTTGCTTACACCTCTGTACTTCAGTGCCCATGACCTTCAGAGAAGGGATCTGTGCCTTTCCTAGCACAAAAGTTTATGGAGCAAATAATGAGATGCATTTGGCAGCTCTCTGGAATACCAATAGAGTCATGGTAAATACACTAATTGCTGGGCATATTAATATCATTATAATTTAACCACCAAATTGAGAAATTTTAAAATTATACAAAGTAATGGTTTAATTTGCCTATGTTCTAGAAAATATTGATGGCCATTCCCAAACTTTCAAGGTGTTCTCTGATTTCTGGCCTCAAATTCCTGCGGAGGTGTAGCCTGCATTAGATGCAAAAGCAAGGCAGGTATCTGACCAGTGGCCCTCTTTAAAGAGCACTTGCAAAACGCGTATCCCTGCCTCTTCTGAGAAAATGAGAAGTCAAATCCTTGAGCCAGGCAAGGACGACATTTGCTCATTTTAAACTTAAGCACCAGTTGCTACTACCTGGGCCTCTGGTTTCCTTAGTAACCTTGGTCAATAAGCATCTGTGGGAAAGTGTCCTGAGGTCAGCGTCATAGAATGCCAAATTCTCTGGACTGTGGATTCACTTCTAGGGTCCAGAAGATGTGGGAGCTTAGGTTCTTAATGGCCAACGAGCTGCCTCCTCAGGAGAACACAGATCCAATGGGACATCTACAATACCAACCGCTGTGCTAATTTCTGCAGCCAGAAAATGGGATGCTTAACGGGGAATGCATGGGAAAGGAGCACTTCCACTGAAGCCGAAGGGCAATAGAACCTTTGTACTCTCTACACATTCACACTGTGTTAGATCTTCTTGTGTTGAGTAAGGTAGGAAGGCTCCTGATTACCCTGAAAGGCAAGAAAAAGTACAGACTTTTCCCTTTCTCTGTATCATAAAACTGATAAAAAAGAACACAGGGAGTGTAGTTTCTGCCTAGGCAGATTTCAGCAGACGTGTTGTTATTCATAGAAAGACCTTCAATTAAACCGAGAGAGAATGAAAGACTGGACTCCCTACATGCCACTCGTTTTGCAGAGTGACAGCATCTTTCTCAGAGGTCTATTAAAAGACTTCTTCCAAAGAGCTTGACTACTTGGGGGACAGGCACACCTCTAAAAGTAATCTACACTAAAGTTGCAAGTATTGTGACAAGAAACATCAAGTATCCCATCCTATTCTGTGTCATGGACATCTTACAGTACCTGGAGGAGGTGTGTTGATTTTCACCAGCAAGAATACTAGCACTTACAGGTGCCCTCTTACTAGGGTAGGATAGTGATGGACATGAGAAAACGGATATTGTTGGGCAGTGCTGGGAATTAACCCTTCAGAGGTGTGGGAGGCCAAGCAAAATTGAAATCCACCAGGACATGTTGAAATCAGTAGGTGTATGTAAATCTCTACATGATTACTTCGGACAGGTGGGAAAAGGTTCTATTTACTGCTTGTTGGAGGAAGTTTAGTGGATGACCTGAGGAGGGAAGAAATATATAAAATGAGGTGTTTTTATGTGCACTAACATTGTTATCCAAAAATAGCATGTGAGAGGGTAGTCATGGGTCCAAAAGAATGACATGGTCTAACTCTCAGCTCTTGACAATAGGTGGCCAAAATAAGTGACTGACTGTCCTTTCAAATAATTAGTATGTGTTCACTGTCTTCTATTATTTCAAATGCTATCTTATCATGATATGCACATAGACAGCATTTCACATGTTATGATTTCAGACAGTGGCCTACATGTTGTTTTTTTTTTTTGTTTTGTTTTTTTACAAATGAACACAAGTTAAAGTTTGGTTTCAAAATATTCAAACTGTATCTGCAAGGAAGGAAGAGTGTGGGTAGGAATTACTGAAAACTAGTATCATAAGCTAATCATACAGGAGACTGATTATGAAAATGCTCCCTTCTTTTATCCTCATTCTTTGTCCCCTTCCCCCACTTAGAAAACAGCTAATCATTCCTCAAAACCCACTATATCACCTCTCTTTGAAGATTTCCCAGCTCCAGTAAACAGAGTTGGATGTCTTTTCTTTCTAACATACTACTTTCATCACATTTTATGACATTTATATATCTTTCTTCCCACCTGAGCCCTTTCAGAATGATACTCTATTATTAATAGAGTCGGTATGTGTTTGTTAAAAATAAGATCTGCAATCAGACTACCAAACTCTGGTTCCACAGTTGTGCAAACTTGGGTACAATCCTTAGTATTAAGGCATTGCAAGGATTAAATGAGATCATAACAAAGTGCTTTGAAGATCACCAGCCTTCAGTGAAGTGTTTGCCATTATGTCTTTTTTTTAAAAAAAAATATTTCAGAGAGAGGTAGGAAGAAAGAAAGTGATAGAAATGAATCATGAGCGAGAATCATTAATCAGCTGCCTTCTGCACACCCCTTACTGGGGATAGAACCTGTAACCAGGGCATGTGCTGGGAATTGAACTGTCACCTCCTGGTTCATGGGTTGACACTCAATTACTGAGCCATGCCAGCCAGGTCGTATGTCATTTTTAATATCACCATCATCTTCCTTAACATCAGGCATGGTGTAGACATACTAATATTTTGTACACAAAGGAGGGAGAAATTACATAACAAATATGTACTTCTAAGGTGCTTCTTTATCAGTTCTCCAAACTATTACAATTGAATAAAAAGCGTGTATAATGAAAGTAGGTGTTCAGGGACTCAACTTGAATGTCCCCTAATCCCAAATTACCCTCCACTTACTTCCAAAAATATTTTACAAGAATCAAGAGTATTTGTAAACATACTTACGCCCTGCAGAGTTCTAAAACAATTCAGGCAAGAATTGTGGATATGGTTGGCCGTGATTGTAGTGAATGACTTTCTTCAGAAACACTGATAAAATCAGATATAACCTATGAAGCAAGAGAGAATCTGTTCATTCTCATTCAATGAAGACCTCAACACTGACCTCCTTGTGTGCAAATCATGGACATGTGGTGACAGGGACTTGTTCCTGCTCTGCCTCTTACATGCACCTGCCGCAAGTGCCTGATGAAAGACACATGTGCATGGAACAGGTACCCCAGTACATGTGTAAGGAATGGGGATCCCCTCATACTGAGACAGATACCAGGTAGCAGAGGCTATAACCCATTGAAATTCTAACAGAAATGCAGTCATTCACTCAACTAATATTGAAAAAAGCTATGAAGTTCCCATGCTACTTTAGGAGCTAGGAATCCAACAGTGAACCACCCAGAAGCAAACAACAACAACAATAACAACAACAACAAAACAATCAAAACAGCCTGCAACAAAATAAAGTCTATTAGGAGGTAACAATGTGCTATGGGACAAAGGAAACAGAGAAGGTGCTCAGATGGTCCCAGAAGAAAGGGCAGGAAGTATGCAACTTTCAATGGGAGAATGAGAAAATGGCCCATAGAGACTTCTGAGACTGAATGTTTGTGTCCCTTTCAAATTCATATGTTGAAACCCTAACCCCAATGTGATGGTGTTTAGAGGTGTGGCCTTTGGGAAGTAATTTGGTCATGAGGATGAAGCTCCCAGGAATGAGATTAGTGCCCTTTTAAGGATTGGCTAGAGAGCTAGGTTTTTCCCACCATGCAAGGATACAGTGAGAAGTTGACTGTCTGAAACCTGAAAGAGGGCTCTCATTAGAACCCCATGCTGACACCTGATCTAAGACTTCTAGCCTCCATAACTATCCTAACAAAAGAGTAATATGCAAATTGACTAACACTCCAACACACATGATGGCTGCCTCCATGTGGACACAAGATGGCCACCACAAGATAGCCAGCAGAGGAGGGCAGTTAGGGGTGACCAGGCTGGCAGAGGAGGAAAGTTGAGGGCTACCAGGCCT